>CM062812.1:941576547-942029821 GCA_031772625.1 Pinus tabuliformis
GACCGAAGTTGTGCCACCCATCGTTCCTGAGCCAATGATAAAGTCGCCAAAGGGAGTAGTACACAAATCGACATTTAATCCTCGTGCCAAAGAAACACAGAATTATAATATAGTAAAGGACCTGGCCCAATCGCCGTCCACTATGTCGACACTTGAGGTACCACAAAATTGCCCCTCCCAAGAGCAAGCTTTATCATCAGCAATAGGTGGGATTGACCCAATGGATTCCAATCTTGTGGCCTTTGATCATAAAGGATATGACCCTCAGTTACCAGCTCAACTAGCTTTCCTTATTCAAGTGAAAGCCCTCAACAAAACTGTTCATCGAACAATTATTGATGAGGGGGCATCTACATGTCTTATGTCGATGAGTTGCTGGAAAAATTTAGGCTCACCACCCTTATCGAAATCGTCAACGACGTTAAAAGCATTTGATGGACGATCATACACTCCATACGGGATTTTAAGTAACTTGCAAGTTGAACTAGGGGGCAAAACAGTAGGAATTGATGTTGAAGTAATTGATGGAAACCTCGATTACAACATCCTACTTGGAAGACCATGGATCTATGCCATGGCCGCAGTTGTGTCGACCTACTTCAGGAAGATTGCATTCCCCTTCCAAGGGGGAATTACGATCGTTGACCAACAAACTTTTCTCCACGACAGTTCACAAGTTACAGGGAGCATTCCAATGATCCATGGAAGGAATCATTTGCTCCAAAATATCGGAGTAGGTCTCCTAAAAGACCCTGCCTTAATGGGTACTTTCGCCCTACCGCCTCCAAGTAATCTGGCGGGAGTGGCCACGGTGGAAACCTACAAAATGAAATCTAATCCAATCTTCTGGTTGGATTCGGAAGACTCCTAGATATTTTGTCGGCTCCGAGGACGGTTCTTATCTCGTGTCAACCTCGTTAAAAAATGAAACAAGGAGTCATGAGGATAGTTCTTTTACTATGTCAACCTCAATAAAAAATGAAACAAATCCCCTTTTCAAAATTCAAAGGTAAACCTTCATTCCAACCACCAAGTTGAATGCAATGAAGCTTGGGGGGCACCCTCCTTTGACATGCGTTATTATGATGCTGGGGGCATGCAAAAGATTCGAGCAGTTTTAGCATATAGTTCATGCTCGTTAAAAAATAAACGCAAATTCGAGCAGTTTTATGACTGAATTTATGCTCGTTAAAAAATAGAAAAGTGTGAGCAAAAGTTTCCCCCAGAGTTCAAGCTCATGGAAAAAATGAACCGGTAAATAACCTTTTGAGATCGTAAATTCATTAGCCATGAGAACCTTGATCGTGTTTTCATCCATCACCTCCACTGTTCATTTGGCCGATCATTCACTTCCATTTGTGTGTTTACCTCTTTTGAGAAACAGCTGCGAAGAGTGATTTCACCTAGCCATCCTTGTGACACTGCCGTGATTGGAAAATTCCAATTTGTACCTGGAATCAATTGCTATCCCTGTTTATCACTCGTTCCTCAAAAGACGAGTCTTCTTTCAGCTCTTTTCACTGACTCGTAAAATATGAAAAGTTTGCCGAGTTTTGGCCTTCCAGCTCGTTAAATGACCGGAACGCTATCCCTCCTCTAAATTTTAATCTTTTTGGACCTGAGGGATTATTGCACAAAAGGATCGAGCGCTTGTCTTGTTCGGCTCGTTAAAAGTACCGAACAGCCATCCCTTCTGTATTGTTTTATACTTTTTCGGACTTAAGGGATTTGCTGACGAAAAGGGAATTATGGAGTTGACTTTCCGTACCTTTTCAGACTCTCTAAAAATGAAAAGGACCGAGTTTTCTTTGTCGTTAGACTCGTTAAAATGATTAAATAGCGACAAACTTGTCTTTAGACGAGAACGAGTTTCCCTATCGCTAGGCTCGTTAAATCATAGCGATGGGCTTGCTCGAAGGGCAGGTTATAGAACAAGCATATGTTATCCTCCTCAAGCTTGACAAAAATAAAGAGGTACTGGTCAGAAATGACTGGGGAAAAATTGGGAGAACATCAAAGTTTAATGGTAGCAAGTCACTCTTGAACATGACACTTTTCCTCCGTACCACATCGGGTTGGGTTGTTTCATTCACCGGTCTCATCGCCATGGTCCTCGCCAAACCATCCACATTTGGGGTAATGCTACCGATCCATCGCATCAGTGTCGTTATATGTTCAAGAGGGGTCATTCTGAAAGTGTCAACCGTGTCCCATCCACTGCCATACATTATCCTTCATCCATTCGTGATCGCCACCCTGAATCATATGTCACAGTTTGTTTTCACCTCCACTAAAGTCATTAGCTCCGTTCCGTGTCATTGATGTGGGATTCATTAAGGCCCTCCTTTGACGGATCGCTTCTTGTCGACTTCAGCTCATTATCCAAGAAGTTGATCTAGGAACACCCCCATCAGTACTTTGAAGCTTGCATGCCTCAATGGCAAGTTTCTCACTTCCGGCGATAGGTATACATCAATGACCTTCGACCAGAAGATTTTGCGTAGCGTTCGACGCCAAGTCCTTTATTCACGCCACGTGAATTGTACTGCAGTACCTTGAGGGTCATCGTCATTATTGGTGATTCCTCTCGCGCTTGTTAACGGTTTTCATTATTGACCGGTAATCAAGCGATGTCTTTCCATGTTCGACTTCAGCGCAATTCTCACATGGATCGACTTGTACTTAGAGTGAAGATCGAACGAGTTTGAAGACCCCGGATCTAGTCTCATCCATCCGGGCTGCGATATATATTCAGGAAATATAAAAGCATTTGTCATGTACATCACTGCAATAGATGATCATCCTATTCAAAGGATGATAATTTCAGCAGAAAATTATCAGTCTACCTTCAGACGATCGTCTGTCATATGTACCAAAATGTATTTATAAAAGCTGAGCATGGGAATGCCCGCCTCAGCTAGATCATGAAAATAGAATGAAAAATAATGTATTGTATTGTATTGTATTACAGGGCGCCTCCTCAGCACTGGAATGAACTTCGGACCCTCTAGATAAAGCATTTCACCCGATAAACGGCCTCATACTTTAGGGGGCAACTGTTATAGACATTTTTGTGCCTCGCATCATGGAGCATGAAATGTCAATAATCACAGGGATCCTCAGTCCCTAAACATGTTGTTCTTACCCCTAAAAGAACAAGGTCATCAAACAACAGCACTTCCAATCAGTTCTCCACCTGAAAACACTTCAAAACAGGCTTATTTTGGATCATGTCAGCTGCTCCACTGAGCTTCTGCGCTGGAATGCAACTGTCCCTCCTTGTACCTGCGCTGGAAGTCAAGATTAATGAAGGCTACCTGCGCTGGGCGATATTGGCCAAGTGGCACAGTCATCCTGCAAGGTGTCAACTGCCCAGGAAGCTTCCAAACTGACACTTGGTTCATGAGATTCGCCCTGTGATGAGTAAGAGGTACTTGATCACCATGTGTAAGCAAGGATCTCCAAGTGGACTCAAGGACTGAAGTTTAACTGAAGAGGGAGAGGACACAAGGCAGCTTCATGTCAGTCTCAAGCTGACTCATCCTCCCTTCTTCTCTCCTATATATAGAGCTCTTCTATGAGGTCTAAGGGGGGCTGGAATTTTGTGTAAAGCAAGGAGGTGTTGTTGGTTTACAGTTAGAGCTATTGGGTGATTGTTTTACTAGAGGTGAAGAGGAGAGTTCTTGCTGCTGGGGAGGTGCTGCTGGATTGGAGCCATCATTGGTTGTAACCTTCTCAGAACCCTGTTACTTCTATCAATAAAGTTTTGCATGTTCTCCTATATACTTGTATTACATTGATGGATTGTATTTACTTGTATATTTGATTCACTCTAATCCATGCATCAGTTATGAGTACATGTATCTTGTAGTTTCCTCTCTTGTTTTGTGCAGGATCTGTGTGTAGCTGGACCGGCAAAGAGAGCAAGGAGCTGGGAACAAGAGACAAAGGGAGAGGACAAGGATCGACTAAACGAAAGACACCAGGTTGGTTAATCTTTTCATCCTTCTCTCTGTACTTTCATAAAGGAAAACATCAAATCTTTACTTTCAGTTGTTGCTAAAGACTGTCACCTTTAGAGTAGGGATAGGGTCATCCGCATTGGATACTTTTCCCCACAACAGAGGGGTACCATGATTTTGATGGATTGGAGTTCAAGTAGGGGCCTATTCCCAGCTTCAATGAATATTTTTCTCAATTCAGGCTCAAAACAGGCTGCTATAGGATTCCCTACAGGATGTACTAGTTCTCCTACAGGATCTCCTAGTTTACTACAGGATGTTACAAATTTACTATATGAAATTATAATTTATCAAATGACTAAGAAAATCAAATCCAAATTGGACAAGACAAATTTCTTTATTTACTAGGATGTCTTAGGTCCCCATTTCAAGTGGAATCATTCAAAAATACCTCTGTTAACCCATGCTAAAAAAAGAGCAGAAAATTACTAGTTGAAAATCTAGAAATTCGATAACTAGTGAGCAAGTAAATCTATAAAATGCCTAACCTAATCAAGTGAAAATGCAATGGGGTAATTTTTTTTATGAACTAGAATTTTTTTGTGATCTAATGCAAGTGAAATCAACTTGATTGAAGCTCGTTAGCATGCTCTAAAAAATAGAAGAAATTTATTTCTCTTTGCCACAAAGGAGTTCCAAAAATTTAGATTTGGGGATAAGAAAACTAATTGATGTATCTCAATGATTACCATGACCTTCCAAATATTTCCAAGGATGAAATGATGATTTTGATCCTACAAAAGAACTTACATCAACCATTTAACCCAATCTTATAACAAGAAATCATTAATACTAAATGCAGAAATAGAAAGAAATAAAAACAAGAGATGCATGTGAATTAGAAGTAAAAAGAAGGAAATAAAATGATACAAAAGGGCTCTGAGGCTCCTGGGATGGCCAAGCCCAAGGAAATTCAAATACCTATGGAGGATAACAATATTTAGAAGTTTAACATGACACCAATCTTCATTATTTTCATCAATACAATTACATCCCTGCAAGAAAATACAATGGCGCTGCAAAAATACGAGTTCTCTCCACAAGAACACTAATGAAAGTATCTCCCTAGAGTAAAATTCGACTTGGTACTTATAAAAAATGATTAGGAATCATTCCCCATGAAAGGAGGAAACTTTACCCACCAAAATCCCTTGATTAGTGGATCTGGTTCTCAATACTAGGAATTTGCATTAAATGAGAGGGAACACATTCCTAGATTTTCTCAATCATTGGAGTTCCACAATTTGTGCCATAATTCCATAATATCTTGTTGGTTTATTATTTATTATTGATCCTCCTGTAGTAGGGAGAAAGTCCCTAAATTATCTCCTCCTCCAAATCTTCATAATCTGCCCAACATTCTCATAATATTCCACAAAAATAAATAATATTAGGCACACATATGAAATTATTCATAAACCTTCCTAATGAATATATTAAAGTTAAAAATACATTATCTAATGCAAAAAGAGAGGTTTAATGTGTTGAAGGATGGTCATAACCTTAATTTATGCTTAATTTAGAGGCATGGGCCTTAATTTATGTCTAATTTAGAGGCCCATCATACCCCCTGCTGAAAGTGTTGCTCATCCTTTTAGAAACTTAGTGACCTTATTGTGCCTCATTCATGGCCCTGGTGGCTTCTCTCTTGTGCGTTAATAATTTTGGTTGTAAGTTCTACAAGGACAAGCCCAAAAACATATTTTTGCAAAGAAAAATCCTTGTTTCTTGAGACCATTAGTTTGCCTTCTTCCAATATTTTTCAGTTTGGCAAGGTCTTCCACATCCTTATCAACCTTATGCTACCTTGTTCCAGGATTTGGAAACCTCTAAAACCTTCAAAATTTCTTTAGATGGGAACTAGGACATCTTGTAATAATTCCTGTCAAAACTACAAGAAACCTATAGGAAACCCTATTAAAACTACAAGAAACCCTTTTTGAGCATAAATGATAGTCTGAGCCTAGGACAGGCCCTCAACTTGAATCCCATGTCTTTCTCTCATTTCTATAACATCTTTTAGGCGTTTGAAAAAGATAGAAATAGATTAGAGACCTCTTGGGTAGTCTCTTTTCATCACTACAGTTTGAGCTCTGTTTTGATGGTGGATGCTTCATTTCTTTTTGTTGCCTTCTTCTCTCTGGTGGCCTAGATGGTTGCCTAATGGCCTTGGAGTTTTTTTGTTTTGATTAGGTCTCTCTTAAGCACTGTCATTTTGGGTTTTAGCACAATTTTTTCTTTTTTCCTTCTTGTAGCAACATTTTGCCTTCCTGTAGTAGTCATTCCTTCTTCCTTAAGAGCCTTCTAACTGTATGGGAGTGATGAGAAATGATGCAGGTTTGTGAAAATGGAGAGGATGCTCTATTTGTTTTTTTTCAAGAAATTTTCAAGGTGAGACAAAGTGTAGGGTTTGTTCTTGAAATTATGAAATGAGATGGATGAATGATGGATATATAGTGAATATGAAGTAGATGGAGGGCTTGGAGTGATGTGGCTGCTTGGCCTTTGCAAAAAATTATTCTTTTAACTGTTGTCCTCATTTCGGGAAATCATCACCCTTCATAATTTTCAACATAGCATGAGTGAAGGAGTGAGCTGCAATTAACTAGTTGAGGGTGGCTGAGTCTACTAACCGATCCTTAGCTTATAAACCTCATCTCTCATGCATTGACAACAAATTTCTAACTATAATATGCTCAAGAGAAGAGGTCAATAATATTTGTTGTGGGGAAAAGTATCCGACTCGGATGACCCTATCCCTACTCTAAAGGTGACAGTCTTTAGCAACAACTGAAAGTAAAGCTTTGATGTTTTCCTTTATGAAAGTACAGAGAGAAGGAAGAAGAGATTAACCAACCTGGTGTCTTTCACTTAGTCGATCCTTATCCTCTCTCTTTGTCTCTTGTTCCCAGCTCCTTGCTCTCTTTGCCGGTCCAGCTACACACAGATCCTGCACAAACAAGAGAGGAAACTACAAGATACAAGTACTCATAACTGATGCATGGATTAGAGTGAATCAAATATACATGTAAATACCATACATCAATGCAATACAAGTATATAGGAGAACATGCAAGACTTTATTGATAGAAGTAACAGGGTTCTGAGAAGGTTACAACCAATGATGGCTCCAATCCAGCAGCACCTCCCCAGTAGCAAGAACTCTCCTCTTCACCTCTAGTAAAACAATCACCCAATAGCTCTAACTGTAAACCAACAACACCTCCTTGCTTTACACAAAATTCCAGCCTCCTTAGACCTCATAGAAGAGCTCTATATATAGGAGAGAAGAAGAGAGGATGAGTCAGCTTGAGGCTGGCATAGAGCTGACTAGTCTCCTCTCCCTCTTCAGTTAAACTTCAGTTCTTGAGTCCACTTGGAGATCCTTGCTTACACATGGTGATCAAGTACCTCTTACTCATCACAGGGCGAATCTCATGAACCAAGTGTCAGTTTGGAAGCTTCCTGGGCAGTTGACACCTTGCAGAATGACTGTGCCACTTGGCCAATCTCGCCCAGCGTAGGTAGCCTTCATTAGATTTGACTTCCAGCGCAGGTACAAGGAGGAGCAGTTGCATTCCAGCGCAGATGCTCAGTGGAGCAGCTGACATGATCCACAATTAGCCTGTTTTGAAGTGTTTTCAGGTGGAGAACTGATTGGAAGTGCTGTTGTTTGATGACCTTGTTCTTTTAGGGGTAAGAACAACATGTTTAGGGACTAAGGATCCCTGTAATTATTGACATTTCATGCTCCATGTCGCGAGGCACAAAAATGTCTATAACAGTTGCCCCCTAAAGTATGAGGCCGTTTATCGGGTGAAATGCTTTATCTAGAGGGTCCGAAGTTCATTCCAGTGCTGAGGAGGCGCCCTGTAATACAATACAATACAATACATTATTTTTCATTCTATTTTCATGATCTAGCTGAGGCGGGCATTCCCATTCTCAGCTTTTATAAATACATTTTGGTACATATGACAGACGATCGTCTGAAGGTAGATTGATAATTTTCTGCTGAAATTATCATCCTTTGAATAGGATGATCATCTGCGGCAATGATGTACATGGCAAATGCTTTTATATTTCCTGAATATATATCGCAGCCCGGATGGATGAAACTAGATCCGGGGTCTTCAAACTCGTTCGATCTTCACTCTAAGTACAAGTCGATCCATGTGAGAATTTTGCTGAAGTCGAACATGGAAAGACATCGCTTGATTACCGGTCAATAATGAAAACCGTTAACAAGCGCGAGAGGAATCACCAATAATGACGATGACCCTCAAGGTACTGCAGTACAATTCACGTGGCGTGAATAAAGGACTTGGCGTCGAACACCACGCAAAATCTTCTGGTCGAAGGTCATTGATGTATACCTGTCGCCGAAAGTGAGAAACTTGCCATTGAGGCATGCAAGCTTCAAAGTACTGATGGGGGTGTTCCTAGATCAACTTCTTGGATAATGAGCTGAAGTCGACAAGAAGCGATCCGTCAAAGGAGGGCCTTAATGAATCCCACATCAATGACACGGAACGGAGCTAATGATTTTAGTGGAGGTGAAAACAAACTGTGACATATGATTCAAGGTGGCGATCATGAATGGACGAAGGATAATGTATGGCAGTGGATGGGACACGGTTGACACTTTCAGAATGACCCCTCTTGAACATATAACGACACTGATGCGATGGATCGGTAGCATTACCCCAAATGTGGATGGTTTGGCGAGGACCATGGTGATGAGACCGGTGAATGAAACAACCCAACCCGATGTGGTACGGAGGAAAAGTGTCATGTTCAAGAGTGACTTGCTACCATTAAACTTTGATGTTCTCCCAATTTTTCCCCAGTCATTTCTGACCAGTACCTCTTTACTTTTGTCAAGCTTGAGGAGGATAACATATGCTTGTTCTATAACCTGCCCTTCGGGCAAGCCCATCGCTATGATTTAACGAGCTTAGCGATAGGGAAACTCGTTCTCGTCTAAAGACAAGTTTGTCGCTATTTAATCATTTTAACGAGTCTAACGACAAAGAAAACTCGGTCCTTTTCATTTTTAGAGAGTCTGAAAAGGTACAGAAAGTTAACTCCATAATTCCTTTTTCGTCAGCTAATCCCTTAAGTCCGAAAAAGTATAAAACAATACAGAAGGGATGGTTGTTCGGTACTTTTAACGAGCCGAACAAGACAAGCGCTCGATCCTTTTGTGCAATAATCCCTCAGGTCCAAAAAGATTAAAATTTAGAGGAGGGATAGCGTTCTGGTCATTTAACGAGCTGGAAGGCCAAAACTCGGCAAACTTTTCATATTTTACGAGTCAGTGAAAAGAGCTCAAATAAGACTCGTCTTTTGAGGAACGAGTGATAAACAGGGATAGCAGCAGATTCCAGGTATAGGTTGGAATTTTCCAATCACGGCAGTGTCACAAGGATGGCTAGGTGAAATCACTCTTCGCAGCTGTTTCTCAAAAGAGGTAAACACACAAATGGAAGTGAATGATCGGCCAAATGAACAGTGGAGGTGATGGATGAAAACACGATCAAGGTTCTTATGGCTGATGAATTTATAATCTCAAAAGGTGATTTACCGGGATAGGTTCATTTTCTCCATGAGCTTGAACTCTGGGGGAAACTTTTGCTCACACTTTTCTATTTTTTAACGAGCATAAATTCAGTCATAAAACTGCTCGAATTTTGCGTTTATTTTTTAAAGAGCATGAACTATATGCTAAAACTGCTCGATATACCAGTCGTAATAAGAACGCCTCCTATGAGATAACTATTTTTTAAGGAGCTTTATCTCACAAAGCTATGCTCCAATTTTGGCAAATTTTACTTTTGCCCCACAGGCTTTCTTCATGCAAGGTCGGAAACGGCTAATCCTACGAGTTTAAAGGGTTATACCTACAGGTTTAAAGGGAGGACCTAAAAATTTAAAAAATAAATAGTCGTCCCTTGCTTGCATTCCAAAAGTTTGCATGCCCCCAGGTATAGGATAGAATTTCGAGGCTGCCCCTCCTCTCCCCTACCTCTGCTTTTCTTTGGGTGTTCACAGTTATTTGTCATCTTGCTAATCTAATGTTAATGATACTTGTCTTCTCGTTATTTTAAGGGGTCTTACGCAGTACTCAGGCTTCCCGTCGGCCCACTTTTAATAAACAGCTGTTTGTGACAATAGAAGAACACTACTCAAAGACAAAACATCGGTATTATTGGGTTGTCCAAAGATGGTTACCCTCTGTCACAACAATATAGTCCCCTTCTATGGAGGCTGCCCCTACTTATCCTTCAAAACATTTGTTTTAATGGGTGAGGCTTGCTTTTCCCCAAAGATGGTTACTACTTGTTGCAATAAGGGAATTCCTACTTGGGCAGTGCCCACCTATTTAGACAAAGGTGAATGACTCTTTTGTCAAACACATAACTTTAACAAAAGAATACTATTCCAGAACAACCCCTCTTCCATCCACGGACGGGGTACGGACTAGTCATATTCTTTTGCGGAAATTCTACTTTATACCCAGGGTTTCTTCTGCCCGAAGCAGACCAGGGTGCATGCCCCCTGGGTTCCAGTCTTTCTTTCCGAATCACTCGCACTCATCGGGAAGGAGGACTGGGGGGGTGGAGGCGAATCTTGAGTGAACAGACCATTTAGGAATGGTATTTGACTATTTGCGATGTGAGATCCCGGAAACGAAAGTTGGTCTACGAGCTTGACCATCCTTCCTTCGTGTGGAAAACACATTACTCTAAAGAGTGAGGAGACTATCGCTCCCATGCAATAAATATAGTCGCGTCCAAGGAGTAGGTTATAATCCAAGGGTCCTTGGACGACCATCACGTTCAAATTAGCGGTCTTCCCTTTCAATGTAACAGGTACATTGGGGAGGATTCCTAATGGTCGACTGGTTCCTTTATCAAAACCTGAGAGATTTCTCAACTCAGGTAAAAGCGCTGGGGAACCCAGTGCTTTCCAAGCAACAGAGGAAAGGATACTCACAGACGCCCCTTCATCAATGATAGTACCAGCCATAATCATTCTATAGATCTGGACAATGATTCTGAATGGTGTACTGGCTGGTAACCGGGGTCTGCCTAGTTGATTCCAATCAAAGGATACAACCAGGTTGCTTGGTGGTGGGACCGAATATACGGCCGGATATGACTCTGATGATGTTCCTTCCTGCGATAAAGGAATGGGCGCATTGCCCTGACGCTCATCAGAGTCGGTGCTGATGAAAAGAACCTGGATGGTGTCATCCTTATTCTCTTCAGTGAGGGTGTCGCATGAAGATGACTCTTCGGCGACGGTGTCATTTGAAGATGAAACTTCTGAAGGTAGAACCGGGTCAACTGCCGCATCGACCTTTGGACTTTCATCCAGTCTGGATTCAGTAGGTTCATTTTCAGTGACTGACGCTTCAGCTGACCACTTGAGCGGGCCAGCTGGATTTTCAACCATCGAGGGATTAGGCACGAGTTTTTGGTATCCAAGAGGAAGTCGTAACGGTGATACCGGACGATCTTCCAAAACTCTCTTCGCCTCATCTAAGAATGGACATCGGTGAATGGCGTTGTTGGAGAGGTAAATCCCCTCTACGGATAGAGGCGATCCCTACTAGCCCAATAGGGGTCTAGCAACAATCACACAATGCTGCCACGCATGTTCCTAGTTACACTTAAACAAGAAGTAAAGAGCACCTACTTGGATTCCTGCGCTGTCGTTGGACGAAGAGATGTCTCCTTCGCTCCTTCGCTTCGGCTGGTCACAGTCCTCCGCGATCCCCGCGAACGGACACCTGCACACACGAAGAGAAGGCAAACGCAAGCGTGAAATCTAGTAAAAGTAACTATATGTCAGTCAGGAAAGACATAATTCACATTTATCCATTGCATAAACAAACGAGAATGGAACAATAATAGCAGTCATCTATTATTAATCAGAATAGAGAAGAGTACAACCAAATGTTCTGACGTTGATAAACTTCTCAGGAGGGATCAGTCAGCATGTATCTCAAGCATTCACCTTTGAGGATGGTTCTCCCAAGACAAACAACTCTCTCTCTCTCACACAAATGTCACAAACAAACTTCCCAAGCAATGAATCACTTCCACTCCTAACACACCAAACCTATAGCAGCAATCTGAGCACTACAAGCTCTGTGCAATCCAAGCTAAGTCTAGCTAGTTCCCCCTAGTTTCTAACTAGCTGCTCATGGTAATGGTGGAAGTTTATATAGGAGAAGGAGTCTCCTAAAAAGGTGGAAGGATGAGCTTATCTTCAAGGGGAGTAGTTGCAAAGGGTCGAACAGACATGCCATAGAAGGGAGTCGATATTCACAAAGCTAACAACCAAGCCTGGAGAGATCTGGAAGGCTGGTTGTTTGAACAAATTCGCCCAAACTGGATCAGCGCGGATTATATGGAGACTTCCGCGCTGTCAGCACATAACAATAACTGAACAAGTCATGTCAGCGCGGAAGAACACGGGAAAGCCGCGCTGTGCGTCATCGCGGAAAAGTGATGTTCTTCCGCGATGGCAGCGCACGAAATACACTGTGAGGCGCTGGTCATCGCGGTTATTTTAGGAACAGACGCGCTGATGCACAAAACTTTGGAAAAATGGGTTTTAAGCCAGTTCAGGGATCAAACACTTAGTGATTGTGACTTCTGGACACAGCAGGGTGACTGACAGGAAGGCAGGCAGTGATAAATTACTGTGTAACAGGCGTGATCGCCTTCACACAACATACAGGGTGATTTTGGTCCCCTTCTTCGTCCTTCACTCTCGCTAGTTGACGGAATGCAATCAACATGACAATCAGAGGTTGATGCTACCGGATTGTGCAACCTCGGGGACCAGTCCCTTAGTATCCGGGGAATACAAGGACAATCACGATGGAAGTGGGTCCCTTTGCAAATGACACATGGCGATTTAGGCCCGGTCGGTGCAGTGTGTGGGTTTTTGTCAGCTTTATTCTGCTTGCCCCCAGTTGCCTTCGCCAGAGGCTCCTTCTGCTTCTTTTCTCTCTTCTTCTTTTCCTTCTTCTCCTTGGGAGGCTGACTTTTGCCAGCTCTACCTCGCGAAGATGAAGGATTAGAGGAAGTATCATAAGAAGTGGAGGGCTGGTGGGTAGTTCTAGATTGTTCTGATTGTTGATTCGACTGCTCAGGATTAGTGGCGATCTGGATTACATTGGTTGAAAAGAGCCATACAGGTAGGCCAATTGTCAATCCTGGAAGTGACAATGTTGCCATATGAGGCGCACCAACATCTCCCCAAGAGGAGAAGGGATTTGGACTTCCGCCAAGGTTACTTCCTTGGTTGGTGGGCTCCATACTTTTCAACTGAAAGATCAACGTGGGAATAACAGGTGATTATGTTCCGCTTAAAATAAATTTTATTAACGACGCTTTTAGACACAAACTTGCTTTTTCATGTTTTAAGAGTCGAGAAAAAGCTAAAGATGACTCTAGTCGCCTTCGATGTATTAACGAGCCCGAAGTGACAAATGCTCGGTTGGACTTTTTCAGTTATAGAGTTTGAAAAAGGCCAAAAGAAACTGCTCTGGAGATCTAGGCAAAGGGTGTGCCAAACCTTTCGCGAAACCACAGAATACGTTTTACGGTACGAGTGGTCGATCTTCGTGAATGCTGTGTTCACTGCATCGCGATCAGTAGGGCGGCCGGCACGGTTTCCTAAGGATAAAGGATAAAAGCCTATAGGGGTCTCCCAATATACGCGATGGTACGCGGGAGCACAAGTCCGTGTTAGTGCCACTGACTCTCAGGAGGAATCACCCACCTTCGTAGAGATCGACAGTCACTATGTTTAACGACGCCGGAACACGTCTCTACCTAGACCTCTAGATGTTTGCGTTATGTTACAAAGCGTTGTTATGTAAATTGGGTTTATTTTAATGTTGATCTTGCTTAACAGTTTGCCTTTCAGGGTCGCCACGAGATGTATATATACAACTTCCTATATGCAATCTAAGATGAGAAGCAAATCTTTTCAATCTTTCAACTTTGAAAACCTTAATCTACTGAGGGAAAAGAAAGACACAACTTTTTCCACAGATCATAGAACACACACTAAAATGCACATTTTCCTAAATCGTCAAACACACAGTCAAATGCAAAATGCACAATGCATGTATTTCTTTTCATTATCCTTAATGTTGATGTAAGACAGAAAGGAAACTGTTGTATAATTTTGAATCTAATTTCAAGTAGAAATAAACAAGCTTGTCCAAAATCAAAAAGACACCTTATGATCGACTTGTTTAAACACAGGAAATGTATAGATCCAAACCATAAAATGAAAAACAAACAAACTCAAACAGCCATGAACAGTAATAAAACTAGCTCTTAAGATCACAAAGACACTTTTACAGTTCAGGATCTAAGAGGCCACAGCTATACTGGTTCGCTTTTCACAATGGAAACTGTAACTGAAGCAAGAAATACAAAAAGAACATTCACAGTTTCATCACACAACTGAGGCGGAATAATGTCAAGGAGAAGTGGTTTACAGCAAGTACAATGACCAGCAAGCAATCAGCAAAAAATCAGTGAAAACAGGGCTCAGACACAAAGGGAAACCTCAGCAAGACACTGGCTAACTGGACCAGCGCAGGCTCTGGTCTGTCAAATTGACTTCCAGCGCAGTTCCCGAAGGGAGTACCTGCGCTGTAATGCAGACTGCCTGTGGACAGCCTGCACTGAGACACGAGAGTTGCGTTTACAAGGAATTCCGGGTCATAAAAAGCTCAAAAATGCACTGTTTTTGCTGAAATAAAAAGCTATAGGTCAAGTACAGGCTAAGGGATGATCAAGAGGATGAAAAGCTATCACAAAGAGTAAAGAGTCTTTTGTAGATCAGCTCTTCAAATCTTGAATTTGCTCAGCAAATGAGCAAGAGTAGCAGTCCCTCTACTTCGCTTTTGATATAGTCAAAAGCTTTTCGATTTGGTACTCTTTTCTTCAAGAAATGAATAGCAAAATACTACAAACACCAACAAGATACTAGGCTCCCCAGCGGAGTCGCCAGTTTGTTGTGGGGAAAAGTATCCGACTCGGATGACCCTATCCCTACTCTAAAGGTGACAGTCTTTAGCAACAACTGAAAGTAAAGCTTTGATGTTTTCCTTTATGAAAGTACAGAGAGAAGGAAGAAGAGATTAACCAACCTGGTGTCTTTCGCTTAGTCGATCCTTATCCTCTCTCTTTGTCTCTTGTTCCCAGCTCCTTGCTCTCTTTGCCGGTCCAGCTACACACAGATCCTGCACAAACAAGAGAGGAAACTACAAGATACAAGTACTCATAACTGATGCATGGATTAGAGTGAATCAAATATACATGTAAATACAATACATCAATGCAATACAAGTATATAGGAGAACATGCAAGACTTTATTGATAGAAGTAACAGGGTTCTGAGAAGGTTACAACCAATGATGGCTCCAATCCAGCAGCACCTCCCCAGCAGCAAGAACTCTCCTCTTCACCTCTAGTAAAACAATCACCCAATAGCTCTAACTGTAAACCAACAGCACCTCCTTGCTTTACACAAAATTCCAGTCTCCTTAGACCTCATAGAAGAGCTCTATATATAGGAGAGAAGAAGAGAGGATGAGTCAGCTTGAGGCTGGCATAGAGCTGACTAGTGTCCTCTCCCTCTTCAGTTAAACTTCAGTTCTTGAGTCCACTTGGAGATCCTTGCTTACACATGGTGATCAAGTACCTCTTACTCATCACAGGGCGAATCTCATGAACCAAGTGTCAGTTTGGAAGCTTCCTGGGCAGTTGACACCTTGCAGAATGACTGTGCCACTTGGCCAATCTCGCCCAGCGCAGGTAGCCTTCATTAGATTTGACTTCCAGCGCAGGTACAAGGAGGAGCAGTTGCATTCCAGCGCAGATGCTCAGTGGAGCAGCTGACATGATCCACAATTAGCCTGTTTTGAAGTGTTTTCAGGTGGAGAACTGATTGGAAGTGCTGTTGTTTGATGACCTTGTTCTTTTAGGGGTAAGAACAACATGTTTAGGGACTGAGGATCCCTGTAATTATTGACATTTCATGCTCCATGTCGCGAGGCACAAAAATGTCTATAACAATATTGCATACCTGTACCTACCTGATGGTTGTTGGAGAGACATGAATGCTGCTACTAAGTTGATGTTGTTGTGCTTCTAATGATTCAGGTACATCTTCTTCACTACCTTTTTCTTTTTTGTTGATCTTATTTTGCTGATGGGATGTCTTCTTGTTGATGTGCAGGTGATGGCTTCCTCTATTGCTGCTGAGATCTAGAGGAGTTTCATTGTGCTTGTATTTATTATTCTACTCTTTCAATCATGGTGTTCAAGGTTAGGCCTGGAGCTTGCTGTTACTTCCAAATAGGCTATTGTAGCTACCCCTTTTTTTTTTATGTTTGTGCCCTTTCTCTGTTGGAGGGTAAATAGGTATTGGAATGAGTGGAAGGTGTGGCCATAGAGTGACATGGTCATGATGGGTGTTGGCTGAGATGTGGTGAATTCAATGTCCTTTTTTCCTATCCCAAAATAGGTCTGCATCATAATTTTTCCATCGGATGACCTTTCATGTAGATTTTCAAAACTTCCTGCAGTATTACAAGAAAATCCTGTAGTAATTC
The DNA here is from genome assembly GCA_031772625.1 of Pinus tabuliformis. NCBI lineage: Eukaryota > Viridiplantae > Streptophyta > Pinopsida > Pinales > Pinaceae > Pinus > Pinus tabuliformis. The sequence continues at coordinate 941,593,228 of CM062812.1, forward strand.
AGAACAACATCTTGTAGCAGACTTGTTTTATCCATATCTCCCAAACGGTATAATGGATTGACCTGAAACTTTCTTAGCATGTTGTCATCATCATTATGCACATCCGTATAAAAACAAATTGGTCAATGGATGCATGTATCTCGAGAAAAACTAAAAATGACTGAAGGAGATGGAGGCTAATTTCTTGGAAACCATACACTGGAATTTGCTGAAATTTCTTAGGAATGTTACCATCATTCATATTCATGTCCCCATGATTTTTTTTTTAAATGGATGCACAAATATCGAGAAAATGAAACAATTGTTGTAGGTGATGGAGACTGATTTCTCGAAAACTGTGCACTAGAATTTGCTGAAATTACTTGAGCATGTTACCATCATCCATGTGAATCTCCCCATGAAACATATTGGCAAATGGATGCATGGTTTTCAAGTTATGGCAAAAACAAATTTCTACTCTATCTATTTTTGTTTCTTGTAGTAAAACAAAGCCTTCCTGTAGCTTTTTAGGACAACAAGCAAACTGAATGGGAAAAGCTTGAGGATGATGGGTGGATGGTGGAAATAGATGAGGGTGATGGATCGGCATAGCCTTCGCCTTGTTGGAGTACTTGAGAAAAGGAGAACAAAGTCAAAATTTGACTTCTTTTGACTAGGTTGACCTATTTTTTCTTTCTTTGGTGGCAACTTGTTTTTGTTCCTTGTAGATGTTGGAGAGCACCTACATTCATCAAAGAGATAGATGGAGCAAGAATTTTTTATTTTTTCTAGGCCTACTAGCCGCCTCAATGAGGTTTTCAACTAGTAGGTCTGCCTAGGTGCCTCAAAGGATCTTTTCACCTAGGATCTTTTATTTTTTCTCTTTTTTCTTTTTTCCAACCCATTGACTACCTCATGGAGGTTTTTAATCAATGAGCCAATTTGAGGCACCTCAAAGGAGATTTTCACCCGAGTTTTTTTTTTTAACCCTAGCCTATTTGAAAAACAAAATCACTTTCAAGTATAAGAATATTTCCAATGGAGCCATGTGCACATCAAGATGATAGAAAAACTAATGTGTAGGCTTGAAATGTATGCTATGATATGTACCTGAATTTGAGTGATCAAATTCTTTGAATTTGATGTTATCAAGCACAATTGAAGAAGAGAATTTTGATGCAACTTAGTGACTGTGCGGAACCATATTTCAATATACTTGCGATGCCTCTGGTCCACTTGTTGATTTAGATCATCTTGGATGTCTTCTTCTACCGTGACCTTCAAGTCTTCTTCTTTTTTCTGATTGATCTCTTGAATACATGGAGAATTTGATGGTAACCATGAGGGAGCTTTCTCAATCTCTGATTTTGATGTTTTCTCTTCATCAAGTGCAGCCCATGATTCTTTGATCTTCTCTTTTGAATCTTCTTTTTCTGCATGTTGTCCCTCAATGGCATCAAGAGAATCACTATTTTGTAATGTCCTTCCTGAGCTATGGTGAATACCATTTAGCTCAAGAGGAGATGTTTGGAAGTGTTGTACCTCAACAATGTAAGTGGGCTGAGCTACTTCAATGTGTGGGCTTGGAAATGGTGGTACAAGTAGTTGAGTGGGAGTGGATATTTGAGATGGATGTGGTTGGGGTTGTGGTTGTGGTGGAGGTGAATGGTAAGGATAACATGGATTTGGGTATGGAGGATATTGAGGAAAATACTGAGGATATTGTGGATGGCCCCCATAAGTTCCCTACCAACCTTGTTGCCAAGATTGGTTTTGGGGTTGAGATGGCCAATGTTTCAAAGGAAAGGGCATGCTCCAATTATTTTGAGATGGATGTGCATAAGATTGAAATTGTGAATTAGGGTCTTGTATCATATCAGGTTGAATAGGCTTCCATGACCCTCTTGGAGCTACATAAGATAGCTGCATTGGAAATTGAATTTCTCCATTGTCCTCTTAGTGAACTTCCTTCAACCTTGGCAATGATGGAAATTGTTTAACATCATGTGATTCTGCATGGACAACACAAATATCAGCGTCTTCTTTTTCTTAATCTTACATTCTTAACATTTCTACTTGTTTTGTTATATTGCTAAGAATTTTTGTTTTAAAATCATCAAACAAATTTCCAAGTTTAGCTTGACTTACCGATCTTGATGCTAATTTACCTACTCTTGCCCTTCCTCTTGATATGTGTTTGCATGTTTCATGAATTTATTCAAATGATAATTGGTATACATCACCTCTACTCATGAGATCAAGGAGATCAATCCAATCATCCCTAATTGTTCTAAGTAAGAGGGTTTTTAGTGTGTCGGATCCTAAATGATGTAGTTTTGACCTCTTAACATTATACATGAGCCTCTCTATTAGATCCTCTAGACTCTCATATTCTCTTTGATTCATTCTAAAGATTTCTTCTTTAAGATCATGATCTTTATATTTTTCTAGAAATATATTTTGCATATCATTCCATGATCTTATTGAATTAGTCACTAAACTCATGAACCATTTAAGAGTTATATCCTTCAATGTCGCTGTAAACAATCTCAATTTTTGAGTTTTTAGTAAGTAACCATAAGATCTAAAACAATTTCAATTTCAAAGAGAAAGTTTTCTGGATCCTCTGACCTTAGACCATGAAATTTTGGAAGAAAATATGGAGGGATGTTCTTCATGTGCACACTACCATCAATATCTTGAATGGGAAATACAAGAGGATCTTCCTATACCATGTGATCAAATGGGGGGGGTGGGTTGGTGTTGGAGATTTTGTTTTTGTTTTTATGATTGAATGAAAACACTAATGCAATGCACTTTTCTATTTTTGAAATGAAATATGCCTAATGCAATTATGTTTGTTTTTGCAAAAAGTAAAAAGAAATGAATCAACTAGGGAAGAAAACAATGCATACTTTGACACCTCCCCAGCAACGGTGCCAAAAAGTGATGAGCCTTGGTATTGCAACAAGAATGTTGCAACTCCCAAGGCTACCGACTTTAATTATCAACCCAGGGTTCGTACAAATTTAAGAGGTATTAGCACTATATGTGCATCATATAATGTGCCATTCCTTTGTTGTCATGATGTAATCGAGTGCATGTACTGAAGTCAAATCCTAAACTAATTACAGAAACTGAAATGTTTGAAATGGAATCTTAACCTATTGCAAGAAAGAAAGTACAAGGAAAGAAACCTATTCTAATTGCATAAAGATCATGAACTAAATGTAAAAGAAACCTAGATTAACCCTATTTATCACATGTGATGACTTAAACTAACCGAGCATTAAATCTGATCTACATAGTACTAATTGTTGTGTGCATGTGTAAATATAAAAGAACTCATTTTTTAAATCCTTTTGCTTTATAAATGCAGATGTTAATCTTTCCTTGATCTTTGGCAGGGGAGACAGGTGTGGAGCAAGAGAGGTACAATGATTTTTATGGCTTGGAAGTCAAGTAGGGGCCTAATCCCAGCTTCAATGATGTTTTTTTTCTCAATTTGAGCTCAAAACAGGCCGCTACAGGATTTCCTACACGATGTACTAGTTCTCCTACATGATCTCCTAGTTTACTACAAGATGTTACAAATTTACTATACGAAATTATAATTCATCAAATGACCGAGAAAATCAAATCCAAATTGGATGGGACAATTTTTTTTATTGACTAGGATGTCTTAGGTCCCCATTCCAAGTGGAATCACTCAAAAAGACCTCTATTAACCCATGCTAAAAAATAACAGAAAATTACTAGTCGAAAATATAAAGATTCGAGAACTAGTGAGCTAGTAAATCTATAAAGTGCCTAACCTAATCAAGTGAAATTGTAATGGAATAATTTTTCTTATGAACTAGAATGTTTTTGTGATCTAATGCAATTGGAACCAACTTGATTGAAGCTCATTAGCATGCTCTAAAAAATAGCATAAATTTATTGTTCTTTGCAACAAAGGAGTTCCAGAAAACTAGATTTGGGGATAAGAAAACTAATCCAAGTAGCTCAATGATTACTATGACCTTACAAATATTTTACAAGGATGAAATGAGGCTTTTGATCCTGCAAAATAACTTACATCAACCATTTAACCCAATCCTACAACACGAAATCATTAATACTAAATGCAGAAATAGAAAGAAATAAAAACAAGAGATGCATGTGAATAAGAAGTGAAAAGAAGGAAATAAAATGATACAAAAGGGCTCTGAGGCTCCTGGGATGGCCAATCCCAAGGAAACTCAGAGACCTATGGAGGAGAACAAGATTTAGAAGTTGAACATGACACCAATCTTCATTATTTTCATCAATACAATTATATCCTTGCAAGAAAATACAATGGAGCTGCAGAAATACGAGTTCTCTCCACAATAAAATTAATAAAAATCTCCCTCTAGAGGAAAATTCGACTTGGTACTTATAAAAAATGATTAGGAATCATTCCCCATGAAAGGAGGAAGCTTTCCCCATCAAAATCCCTTTGATTAGTGGATCTCATTCTCAATACTAGGAATTTGCATTAAATGACAAGGAACACATTCCTAGATTTTCTCAATCATTGGAGTTCCACAATCTGTGCCATAATTCCTTAATATATTGTTGATTTATTATTTATTATTGATCCTCTTGTAGTAGGGAGAAAGTCCCTAAATTATCTCCTCCTCCAAATCTTCATATTCTGCCTAATATTCTCATAATATTCCACAAAAATAAATAATATTAGGCACACATATGCAATTATTCATAAACCTTCCTAATGAATATATGAAAGTTAAAAATACATTATCTAATGCAAAAAGAGAGGTTTAATGTGTTGAAGGATGGTTCTAGGCCTTAATTTATGTTTAATTTAGAGGCATAGGCCTTAATTTATGTCTAATTTAGAGGCCCATCACACAGGGGATTGGGCCACTTGCATCATGGGGCTTTGAAGATATTGCAGCAAATCTCTACTGGTATTCTTGTTGGGAATGGGTCCCCAGGGGTCAATTTTGGGGTTAAAAGTCCAAGTTTTGGGGCTAAAAGCCCAATTTTTGTGTAAAGTCTCCACACTTTGTGGTCACGGAGCGCGAAGATGTCAAGAGTCAATAAAGGGTTTCCGCCCTTCTTTTGTGTAATAGCATGTCGTCTTTAGAGATCTACCCATGGTCTGCAAACCATGAGAATGTATAAAAATGGAGTCTTATAAGAGTCTAAGGGAGATAGTTGATAGTTGATACTTGATGTTAAGGAATGTAATAGGTCTGTGAGAGCTAAGAGCAAGAGTTTTAGCGTAGGAAGAGGCTTTGCAGCTGAGTGCGCAGAGGCCTGGGGTAGACGTCCGTAGCTGAGTGCACAGACCCTTGCAGCTGTGTGTGAAGGGTAGTTAGAGTCTGTACTAGATATTTGAATCAATAATAAAGAGCAGAATTATGAAATTACCTGTGTATTTTACTTCTGTTCATTGCATGCGATTATGTTATGTTGAATAATGAGTTTATGTTTTAATGCAACTTTGATGTGTGAATATATATGTGTCTCTGTTTTGTATGACCACAAGTAGAGATATATGTTTATGTGAAGATAACCATAAATGCATGTTAAAGTAACTAATATTTAAGCGAATCTGGGTAGATACAGAAGTAAGAGTAATTACAGGGGTGCATAAGTGCCTGATCTATCTATTTAGGGCCCGCGAAGGGCGATGAAGACATTCGTGGAAGCTTTGAGGACGAATAAGAGAAGTACTTTTATAAGTCTTAAAGGGCTTATCGATCTTCACAAAGGAAGGTTAGGGAAAATAACTGACATCACAACAATCTTAGGGTGTGGAAACTTGGTTCTTGCATCCCCCCATATAACTTCGGGTGAGACTTCAGTCCGCGTTCCGCGGATTGATGCTGAAAGGTCTAGTAGTGTAGGGATTTTCTTGGCTAATTAATGTTGAGCCTAGGTCAGGGCCCATCAATCCAAAAAATGGTTCAGTTGCCGGGACTAGGATCTGCATAACAAGATGTGCGATGTTGCATCATTAGAATCCAACTAAGAAAGAGATCGAAGACTGGTTGGATAGAAACATCCACGAATTCGCAGCGCAAGAAAATAGGAATCTATGATTGACGAAAGAACAGTGGTTGGATAGATATCTGTACACAGAGATACATGAAATCTTCTTCTGTTAATTCTCGGTTGAATTATACAAGTGGATCACGAAGTTGGCAGACAGCCAAGGGAGGTGGAGGCTTAACGGTTCGATTGTCTGGACCCTATAGTTAGTGAGGAAATTGGAAGCCTCCGAAGATAAGATCACGCGCACTATCAATCATTGGTTTGATCATATCATAGGGGGGTTTGTGATAGAGTTTGTGGTTGATACTTCAGTTAGTTACAGCGAAGTAGAGCGCCTCTTCTTCAAGGGGCCGCGAGGTAAGTATTTGAAATCATTAAATACTTGGATTAAGATGCTCTTGTGTGAAAAGCGGGTTATGCAGTTACCTTGATGTTTGGGGCTACGTGAAGTGGAAGGAATTTTAGGGACGGAGGAAGAAAAGGCCCTGAATATAACCCACTGATTGAGCCTCCTCTGAGTGATGATGAAGGAGCAACACAGGCTTCTCTGTTGAGTGCTATTTAGTTGATAAGACAGGGGTTCCCATGAATACCTACACCGCCTCAATCCTCACCTCATCCATCCACACCACCTCCATCCTCACCTCCATTGCTTACCCCCTCACCCACACCGCTGCCACCTCCACCAGCATTCAACATGGCGAACTTCTTAAAGCTACATGTGTTCAAGGGCATAGGAAATGAAGATCCGGACGAGTTTTGGTTCGTTGCGATGGCTGTATGTGATCCAAAATGGATTCAACATAACTTCCAAATCAAAAGTCTTCAAATATAGGTGAAAGTGGAATAATGTTGAAGGGCTCGTTAAAATGAATCCAACGGTGCAAACCACATGTAAATCTGAGTTTGTATAAGGAAAATGGAGCCAATTAAAGATTTAGGACATAAAGTCAATGCCCGCATCAGCAAGACAGGTGGCAACCTAGGAAAGAGTCACAGCTTCTTGATGATGTCAGTGCAGAAGGTGATATGGTAGTCAGAGATTGGTTTAGATCACAGGCAATGGGGATCAACGATCAAAAGTGGAGATCGTCCGATCAAAGGAGATCGACGCATATCGCGTCGAAATATGTAGGCGGTTATCCTGGAAAACGAACGTGATAAAGTTATGAAAAAGAAGCTAAACTCTTTGAGTTCCGACAAGAGAGTGGTAAACGGTTTATCGCATGCCTTGAGGCAGGAAATGGTTTTTGGCAGAGAGCACACGATTCCACTCAGTTCTCGACACGTAGCCTCCCAAAAGCCACTTTCTTTCATGCCTTTGGAGAATTAGCAAACGTGCTAGTTGGAGCAGGAGACTACGCGATAGTCGTTAGATTCCTCAGAATAGATCAATGGTACGGGATATCCAGATCAATTGATGAGCGGGACGTGACAACTGTCAGATTTTAGCCCCAAAACATCATCAGACATCTAGTGAAATCCCACTAAATCTGGATCTATCTCCTAAACAGTTGCTACTGCCATTTTCTTGATCTACCCTATTGGTCAAGGAAGCTTATCTGACAGTATGCCTCTAGGAATATCTGTTACTTTCAATTTCATGCTTGTATTCCAGGTTGAGCGTAGTATTCAAAGATCTTCTGGGTTTTTCTAATCCATGGAAGACCTATTTCTGATTCACCTCAGAAATCCGAGGAGTGTTGTTCCCATTTTAAGCACTTTTGATCGCGAGATCAGCGCAGCAGAAAGGCCGGACGATCAGGGTCCACCCCTTGCCCACCGGTCCTTTCATTTATAGTTTGTTTCTATTATAAACATATTGTTCCACATTTATTGTAATTTGTAACTGTACGTGCTATATAAACACCATAACACAGAAAAGTTGATAGAGGAGTGTATTGTGAACTATTCCAGGGGGTCTGGAGGTCAAAGTGACCAGTACGATCAAGTGTATACTCATTTCAACTCGAAGATTCGAGCATACCATAGTGGTGAGATCCATTTTTGTGTTTGAGACTCTTTTTTTGAGCTCACACCTATAACAACCATTTGAAGACATAATAAAGAGGTCAGCACTGGAAGCTAGGACCAAGAGACGTAGCCAAGAAGTCTGGTGAACTCCTTTATCAATTTTGCTTGTGTTGATGTGTCTGATTGTGTTTTTATAATTGTTTAAGTGTTTGTGTTATTCACAATATTTTCGATCCATTGCACTAAGTAACATAGGCAAATTCACACATGGTCTGTAATACTTTTATCAATTTCGGATGAAGTGGTATCATAGCTTAAGGTTTTTAAGGATTGATAAGTTTGTGTGGAGATTTGAATGTTGACTAGGTTAAGGCTCGGACGAGGTGAAGGAGAACTTGTTGAGGCAAATCTAGAGATTGGAGGGGTCTTTTCATGAAGAAGGATGGCAGATGAAGCTCCATTTGGGATAGTATCCCATTTCTTGGATAGCTTCATGATGATACGTGCCATGGTGGAAGAGATGTATCATGAGTTTAAAAAGGGTAGAGGTGAAGGCACTTCATCACCTAAACCAAACAAAGGAGTAGAGGAACCTTTTCTTTTTGTCCCTCCAGACAAAGAAGATAAGGAAGATAAAGGAAAAGGAGGAATGCTGCCTCCACCATCTCCTCCATCATCACCATCATCATCATCATCATCGTCTTCTTCTCATAAAACTAGTTCTTCTAAGAAGAAGAAAAAGAAATCATCTTGATCAAATTAGATGTAAAAATTGATTTGCCAATTTATGATGGAGAACTTAATGTAGAAAAGCTAGATAGTTGTATAAGGAAAATTGATGTATATTGTAGGGTGCAGAAAGACAATTCAGAAAGGAAGAAGGACTAGCTGGCTAGCCTTCATCTTGGAGGAACCGCACTTGTGCGGTGGGAAGGCAAGACACAAGCATATCTTCAAAAGCATGGTAAAATCATTTCAACTTGGAATGAATTTTTTTCTGCCATTGAAAGGAAATTTTATCCTTTGGCTTATATGCAGCAAGCAATGATGAGTTGGAAAACAATACATCAATTGAAGGGTCAAAGTGTACAAAGTTATACTCAAGAATTTAGTAAAAGAGCTTTAACATTAGGCATATCATTTGACTCACTAGAGACATTGTTAAAATATATAGGTGCTCTTCATAGTTATTTGAAGCATATTATATTTATGTTTAATCCCACTAGCTTAGATGATGTATCAGTCCAAGCAACTCATCTAGAGGGTAGAGGTAAAAATGTAAACCCAGATGTTGGGAAATCATCCAAATCTATTGAGAACAAGAATAAAGGAAAGAAGAAACTGAAATGGAAGGAGAGGAAAACAAACACTGTGAAGAAGGATAAACCTTCATGCACTCATTGCAAGAAGGAAGGACATGATGAGACACATTGATGGTCTTTGCATTCAGAATTGAAGCCCAAGAAGTTCGGGGGTAAAGAGTGAAAGAATGTTGGCTATTCAAAAAGACATGGGATCAGACTCATGTGACGAAACAACAGTTACAGCCATAGGTATGAAAGGTAAAGATTCTGAAGCATCTACAAGTAATTCTTCACATTCTATTGACAATGAAAGTAATGAGAGGAAAATAAATGAGCTATTTCATATTAGAGTCATTTCCAAGCACACTAAAATTGATACTTTATTTGATAGTGGGTCACAAGTAAATTTGATTTCTGAAACAATTGTAAAGAAGTTGGGTCTAGAAACAAAACCTCATAAAAATCCATATCCATTAGGTTGGGTGTGTGATAAAACAAAGCTACAAGTTACAAGACAATGTAAACTTCGGTTTTCTATTGGGTCAACATTTCTAAATGAGGTTGAGTTAGATATAGTCCCATTGGACATATGTGGAATTTTTTTAGGAAGTCCATGCTGTACAATAGAAAAGATATCTTCTATCGGGTTGAAAATAAGTATCAACTCACTAAGGATGGAATTGAATATATTGTAAGGGCTCATAAAATTAAAGATAACTTCTCTCTCATAAATTTAGGATAGATGAAAAGAATTGTAAATTCAAGTAATCAATTTTTACTAATGATTGTAAAAGCAAAGGATCTTGATAAATCCGATGCATTTCAAGGTTGTAATCCTAAACAAAAAGCAGATTTAGTTAAAGTTGTTTCTGATTATGATATTATGTTTCAAGAGCCTAAGGGGCTTCCACCCAAGTGAGAGATAACATATGAAATTTATTTGTAGCAAGATGCTACACTACCTAACATTGGAATGTACAGGTTATCAGCCCTAGAGAATGTAGAGATAAAGAAGCAGGTACATGAGTTGCTCGATAAAGGGTTTATACGACCAAGCACATCATAGTGTGGATCACCAATTGCGTTGGTGCAAAAGAAATATGGTTCACGGAGAATGTGTTTTAGAGTACTAAATAAAATCATGATCAAGGATCATTATCCTCTTCCTTGTATTGATGATTTACTAGATCAATTAAAAGATGCATTTTACTTTTCTAAATTAGACATGCGAAGTGGCTACCATCAGATCAAAGTTGCAGAACAGGATGTATGGAAAATTGCTTTCAAGACGAAGCAAGGACTTTATGAATGGTTGGTTATGCCTTTTAGCTTAACTAATGCGCCTACTACGTTTATGTGAGTCATGAATGATGTATTTAGACCATTTATTGATGATTTTGTAATAGTCTATTTAGATGATATTCTTGTTTTTAGTAAGAGATGGGATGAACATGTAAAGCATGTAAAGCAGATTTTAGATGTTTTAAAAAGAGAAAATATCTATGTGAAGTTGTCTAAATGTGAATTTGGCAGTCTTTGAATTATTTGGATTATATTGTAGGGGGTGGTGAATTGAAGATAGATCCCTCTAAGGTTGAAGTCATTGTGAACTGGCCTAGACCCAAATTTTCTACAGAAGTTAGAAGTTTCTTAAGGACGACGCAATATTGGAGAAAGTTTATTGCTAACTTTTCATTGACTGCAACTCCTTTACATGCTTTGACAAGTGTGAAACAGGTGTTTTGTGGGGAGGAAAACAACAGAAAGCCTTCGGCACGTTGAAATAAAGGATGAGTATAGCTCCAATACTAGCATTGCTAGATCTTTAGCATCCAGTTGAGATCGAGATAGATGCAAGTGACTATGCCATGGGGGCAACGTTGATGCAGCATAAGAAGCCTATATGCTTTCATTCTGAGACACTTACATCAGCAATAGTTAACTATCCTACATATGATAAAGAATTGTATGCATTAGTTCAGAGTGTTTAAAAGTGGAAACATTATATAATGTGTAAAGAAACAATCATACATAGATCATCAATCACTTCAATATTTACACTCACAAACTAAATTGCAGAAATCAAGACATTACAAGTGGATGGGTTTTCTACAACAATTTCATCTTGTTATAAGATATAAGAAGGGCATACATAATAACGTTGTAGACATGTTTTCAAGACCAATTATAAATGCATCCACAATACTTAAGCATAATTCAGTAATTCATGAAAGTTACATTGAACAATATGCTCAAGACACAGATTTTAAGGATGTATATGCAACTTTAAGTCATGTCAAGCAGGTAGAAGAATTGGATTACTATATAAATGACAAACTCTTATATCATTTAGGAAAGTTATGCATTCCACAAACTGAAAGAGTTAACATAATTCGAGAAGCACATACTTCACTCATATCAGGTCATTTTGGTGTAAGTAAAATAGTTGCACAATTGCAAAGGTTCTGTTATTGGCCACGAATGAATGAGACAATTTATAGATATATTAAAGGATGTACTATGTGTGCTACAAGCAAGACAAGTAATAGAAAATTAGGCTGGTATACTCCACTCCCAATTCCTTCTCGTCCTTGGGAAAGTGTTTCCATAGATTTTGTTGGGGGATTGCCAAAGTCTAGAAAGGATCATGATTATTTGTATGTAGTTGTGGATAGGTTCAGTAAGATGTGTATTTTGATACCATGTAATAAACATGTCACAACTGAACAAACTGTAAAGTTGTTCTTTCAAAATGTATGGGTTCATTTTGGGTTACCCACTTCTATTGTATCTGATCAAGATTCTCGATTTGTTGGGAAATTTTGGTCAAGTCTATGGGAGTTAATGGACACAAATTTAAAGAAGAGCACATCATTTCATCCACAAACAGATGGTCAGATAGAAGTGGTCAACAAGACATTGATACAGTTGATTCGAGGATATTACAGCAAGCATCCCAAACTTTGGGATGAACATCTATGTTATATGCAGCATGCTTACAACCATGCAAAACATTCTTCCACTTAGAGGTCTCCTTTTGAGACTTTTTTTGGTTTTATACCAAAGTCTCCCTTGGATTTTGTCTTTGGTAAAGACATCGAAATTGATGGACACAGTGATGTGGACAAAGAAACCAAGTTCATTGAACAAATCCAGGAAATTCAACAGGCAGTACAGGAACAACTAGAAAGAAGCCAAGAAAAGTATAAGGCGTGACATGAAAAGCATCGAGTTGAGCATAGTTTTCAAGTTGGTGATCAAGTTTGGTTGGACATCAGCAAAGAAAGACTGCAAGGGGAAGGCAAAAAGTTGAAGCCAATTAGATATGGTCCTTTCAAAATACTTGATAAAATTGGTGAAAATGCTTTCCACCTAGATCTACCAGCTTATATGCAAATCTATTCAGTCGTTAATGTTGAAAAATTGAGGTTGTATGAACCTTCATTGATTGAAGATCCCAAAGAGCAAGGTCAGCTACCTTCCATTGAGGATCTGTTGCCTGAGTATCTCAATGAGTTACAGGAGGACACAATTCTTGACAGAAGGATAAGAACTTCGTGACGAGGGGATGTTGAGTACTTGCGAGTTGGACTCAAAGGTACAAATCCAAGTAAAGCACGATGGATAGAGATTGGAAAAGTGAAGGAACTTTATCCTCACTTACTCGATAGCTAAAACCAACTTTTGGTGGACCAAAAGCTTCCAGTGGGGAGGAGTGATCCAAAATGGATTCAGCATAACCTCCATATCAAAAGTCTTCAAATACAGGTGGAAGTGGAATAATGTTGAAGGGCTCATTAAAATGAATCCAACAGTGCAAACCACATGTAAATCCAAATTCGGATAAGGAAAATGGAGCCAATTAAAGTTTTACGCCATAAAGTCAATGCCCACGGCAACAGGACACGTGGCAACCTAGGAAAGAGTCATAGATTCTTGATGATGTTAGTGCAGAAGGTGATGTGGTAGTCAGAGATTGGTTCAAACCACAGGCGATGGGGATCAGTGATCAAGAGTGGAGATCGACGCATATTGCGTCAAAACATGTAGGCAGGTTATCCTAGAAAACGGACGCAATAAAGTTATGAAAAGGAAGCTAAACTCTTTGAGTTTTGACAGGAGAGTGGTAAATGGTTTATCGCGTGCCTTCAAGGTAGGAAGTGGTTTTCGACTGATAGCACGCGATTCCACTCATTGCTCGACACGTAGCCTCCCAAAAACCACTTTCTCGCGTGCTTTCAGAGAATTAGCAAACGTGCTAGTTGGAGCACGAGACCACACGACAACTGTCAGATTCCTCAGAACAGATCAACAGTGTGTGATGTCTAGTTCAGTTGATGAGCAGGACGTGTGTTTCAGGGAAAACTAGTGTTGATTCGAACTGCTAGTCCCACTAATATGGGTAGCTATCTTAGAAACAAACAATCAAATCCTTTTGAGAGTTCCTTTAAGTGTGATAGATTAGAGGGAAGAAAAGAGGACCAACCTAGATCTTTCGCTTTGATCCTAGCTTGATTTCTCCTTTCCTTGATAGAATTTGCCACTCCTCTCCTACTTGTCTCGCTTCAAAGAGTACCTGTAGAGTCAAAGTAACAACAAACCATCAAATCATCTCCATCTAAAACATCATAAACAATGCGGAATTAGAAACACATTGACCATACAATTTGCATTCATAAACAATAAGATTCATAAACACATGATTATATGGAGGAAAACCCAAAGAAATTTATTAATAGTAGTGTAAGAGAGGATTACAACCTAGTTGTCTAATCCAGCATCATCCTCCTAGTGTAGAAGCCCTCTTCACCTCATGAACAAGTAAATCACACAACAATGCAATGTCTCTTCTCATAGATAAACCAACAACACTTCCTTACAAAATACAAAATTCCAACCTCTAGATCTCTTAGATGAGGGATCCATTTATCGATGTCTTGCAAGGGTGTGAGTCAGCTTGGTTTTTGATTAGTGTCATTCCAATGATAGTTCTTGGTTCCACTTGGAGATTTCATTGATCTCTTACTCATCCTTGGGCGAATTCAAAGAGGCAAGTGTCACAGGAGAAGTTTCTGGAAGATTCCATGATCATCCACTTAGCAAACTGTCTCTACCATTTGTCTATTCTTGCTCATCGCACCCCACAGAAGGCCATTTCAGTATGCATCGCACCTGGCTAGTTTGGCAGCTAGTATGCATCGCACCTTGCCCATGGAGCAATTTGTATGGTCCAGTTTTGGCCAGTTCTGAGTAGTTTTTCAGGTGGAACTTCTGGGAAATGATGTAATCAGTTGAACATGATCCTTTAGGGTATGAAACAACACTTTTAGGGACTTAAGGAGCCCTTAGTTTATGGGCATATGAGTTTGGGGTTGCAGTGCCCAAATATGTCTATAACAGCTGCCCCCTAAAGCATGAGGTCATAAATCTTCTGATGTCAGGTGAAATGCTTTATCATGAGGATCCGAGTTATTCGTACTGGAAGGTGACTTGTATAAGATACAATAAAATACATCATCATCATATTATTTTCATGATCTAGTTGAGGCGGGCATTCCCATGCTCAACTTTATAAATTCATTTTCATGTACATAGGACAGACAATCGTTTGCTGTTGCAGATTGGTGATTCTTCGCATGAAGAGTCATCTTCCCTGGCTTAGATGACTATCTGTGCAGCTTATGTGTACAATTGATGTCTTTATTTTCCTGAATATATCGCAGCCCGGATGGATGAAACTAGATCCGGGGTCTTCAAAACTTGTTCAATCTTTGCCTGATGTACTAGTCAATCCATGTGGAAAGATGTTCTGAAGTCGAACATGGAAAGACATCGCCTGATTACTAGGAAATAATGTAAGCTGTTAACAGACGCGAGAGGAGTCACCAATAATGATGATGACCCTCAAGGTACTATAGTACAATTCACGTGGTGTGAATATATGAGCTGATGTCGAACACCACGCAAAATCTTTCGGTCGAAGGTCATTATTGTAAACCTGTCGCCGGAAGTGAGAAACTTGCCATTGAGGCAAGCTTCAAAGTACTGAAAGGTTTGTTTCTAAGTCAACTTCTTGCATAATGAGCTGATGTCAACACGAAGTGACCTATTGTAGGAGGGCCTTGATGTATCCCACATCTACGACGTGAAATGGAGAAAATGATTTTTGTGGAGGTGAAAATGATCTGATGATATAAGGTTCAAGAATGGCAGCCATGAAAAATGAAGGGTGGATGTATTGTAGTGGATGAGGCGTTTGCTGGATGGTGAATTCTCTGAATGACTTCTCTTGAACATGTTGGCGACACTGATATGGACTGGTAGCGTTAACCCCTTGGATGGTACGAAGGACCAATGGTGATGGTGAACGGAAAATCCCAACCCAACTCAATCATGGTGATGGAGTGAAAGTGTCATGTTCAAGAGTGACTTGCTACCAGCAAAGTTCTTCAAGTTTTCTTCCCTTTTTCCCTAGTCATTGCTGACCAGTACCTCTTTATTTTTATCAAGCTTGAGGAGGATAACATATGCTTGGTCTATAATGTTCCCTTCGGGCAAACCTGTCACTTTGTGTTTAGTGAGCCTAGCGTCAGTGAGACTCGTTCTTGTCTGGGTGGACAAGTTTGTCGCTATTGTTTTTACGAGTTTAACGACAAAGATAACTCGGTCCTTTTCATTTTTAGAGAGTTTGAAAAGGGATGAAAAGGAGACTCCAATAGTCCTTTTTCATGGCATAATCCCTTAAGTCCAAAAAAGTATAAAATAATATGAAAGGGATGACTTTTTGATAGTTTTAATGAGCCGACAAAGACAAGCGCTCTATCTTTTTGTTTAATAATCCCTCAAGTCCAAAAAGATTAAAATATATGAGAGGGATGGTGAACCCCTTACTTTAACGACCTGGAAAGGCCAATGGCTCAACAATATTTTTATATTTAACGAGTCTAAAAAGAGTTTAAAAGGGACTCGTTTTTTTATGAACGAGTGGTATTTCTGGGTAGCAACTGGTTCTAGGTAAGTTTGGAATTTCTCAAAACATGGCAGTGTGAAGAGAGTGGCAATCAGAATCACTCGTCGCAGATGTTCCTCAAAAGGGTAAACAATCAAGTGGAAGTGTATGGTTGGCCAAATGAATGAAGGTGATGGTAGGAACACAACAAAGGTTCAAAAGGGCTGAGAGCATGGCGATCACAAAGGTTATTTACCAAAGGTGGTTTCATTTTTTAATGAGCTTGAATTAGGAGAAACTATGCTCAGTGTCAGGTTTATTTTTTAACGAGCTTGAACCTTATGGGAACATTGCTCTTACCAGTCTTATGATAATGTATCTTGGTAGATTTATTTTTTAATGAGCTTGAACACTACTATAACATGTGCTCATGGCCTTTTTATGTAGGCTAGAAACGACTGAGCTACGAGGTTAAAGGGTTCAGAACCTACAAACTAAGAAAATAAAAGGTCATTTTTCACTTACATACAAAGGTTTGCATGCCCCCAGGTGTTTCAGTAAAAGGGAGATTTTCCAGGTTACCAAATGGAAGTCCTTGTGGTTAGGCAGGATTGTTTCTATTGGCAGACAAAAACTCTTCCTTTGCTTTGTCCATCGAAATAGGTGAAGGTGATTGGTGTGAGCTTCCAATCACATAACGTATGAAAGTGAATGGTGTGAGCTTCCAACCACAATCATACAAAGGAAATAAGTGTATCAGACTGATCACATAACCTAGATGGGAATGTTTCTTCAGTCCAAGCATTAAGACCTTTCAAAAAAATCTCTCTTTTCCTCCGGGTTCACCTGTTGAAGCAGACTAGGGTGCATACCCCCTAAACTTCATCACACTCACCGAACTACTTGCTGTAGTTAGGTGGATGGGATGAAGGTTGAAGAGACATTGTTGACGTGAAGAGACCATTTAGGGATGATGGTTGATTTATAGCCGTGTTTGAACTAGGAAATGAAAGCTGGTCGACAAGTTGCACTAGTCTACCTTCAAGTGGAAAACACATCACTCGAAAGAATGTGGAAACAATAGCTTCCATGCTATATATATAGTCACGTCCAAGGAGTAGATTGTAATCTAGTGGACCTTCTACTACCATCACATTCAAATGAACGGTTTTATTTCTCAAAGTTATTGGTAACTTTGGAAGGATCCCTAACAGTCGACTGGTTCCTTTGTTGAAGCCTGAAAAATTTTGTTTCTCAGGCAAAAGTGATGGCGAAGGACTTGGCAAGAGTTTTCAACTAGCGAAGGACTTGGCAAGAGTTTCCTGTATCCAGGTGGAAGTTGTTGCGGTGAAGCAAGATGGTTATCAAAAACGCTTTTGGCTTTGTCCAGAAAAGGACGACGGTGAAGAGTATGATCACCTTCACATAACCTACATGGAAATCTGACTTTTCCTTTCTATCTATTGACTTCGTTTTCACTAGTTGATGGTGTGCTGTCATCCTGACTATTAGAGGTTGATGACACCGAATGGTGCAAACGGGGAGACTATTCTCTCAAGATCCGCGAGATGTAAGGGCAATCTCGATGTTAATGGCTCCCCTTGCAAATTTCGCATGGAGTTTTTGGTTTGGAAAGTTTAGTGTGCGGATTTTTTCCAGATGATGCATAGTTGTTTCCTTGTTTAGCTGGCTTCTTCTTCTTCTCCTTCCCTTTCTTTTTCTTCTCAGCTACTTGGTTTTTAGTGTCATTAGTTTCACCAAGCGAAGAGGAAGAAGGGGAATGAGAAACAAACAAAGTACAAGGCGAAGGGGTAACTTCAGTATCATCTGGTTGCTGATTAGATTGTTGAGGAATTACGGTGTTTTGAATGACAGAGGTAGAGAAAAGCCATACTGGCAGGCTGATTGTGATTCATGGAAGCGACAATGTGGCCATATATGGAGAACCAATATCTCCCCAAGAGGAGAAAGGACTAGGATTCCCTCCAAGAGGGATCCCTTGATTGGTGGGCTCCATTATCTCAACCTTAGATCAACGAAGGAATAGGGATGTTATTCCGATTTAAATAAATTTTAAGACAATTTGATGCAACTTGCTTTTTCAATTTTTAAGAGTCGAGAAAAAGCTAAAGGTGACTCTAGTCGCCTTCAATTTTTAATGAGCCTGAAGTGACAAGTGCTCAGATGGACCTTTTCTTTTAAGGAGGCGAAAAGGAATGAAAGTGACTACTCTGGAAATCTAGATAGAGGGATTACCAAACTGATCGTAAAACTACAAAATACACCTTGGTGATAAATGATAGAGAAATTACCAAGGACATATGTACGACAGTCAATCTTCCTGAATGTTGTGTTCAGTGTAGTGCGATCGATAGGGCGGTAGACACGGCTTCCTAAGGATAAAGGATATCAACATATTGTGGTCTCCCAATATATACTCGACAGTACAGGGAGCACAAGTCCGTATTGGCACTTGTCGTATCAAAGAGGAGGAATCACCCAACCTTCAATGAAAATGATAGTTACTAGGTTTTACGACGCCGAAACACGTCTCTAGCCTAGACTTCTAGATGTGTTGCGTTATGTTCCAAAGTGTTTTTATGTTCATTGAGATTTATTTTAGAGTTGATCTTGATTAGAAGTTTGTCTTTCAAGGTTCACCGCTTGATGTAGATGTGAAATTCCTAAATATGCAATCTAAAATGATAAACAGTCGTTTATGTTCTTTTAGCAATGAAAATCCTAGCTACAAAGGAAAGGATTATAATTTTTCTTTCAGCAGAGAACATAGAGCACACACTAAATTCACTTTCCTAAATCAAATTTCACATGCAGTCAAAATGCAAATGCACATGCATGTATTTGTTTTCTTCTTTCTTAATGTGTGAATGCCAAAAAGGAAATCTAAGTACATATCTGAACTATTTTCTTTCAAAGCAACATTTCTAACAATTTCTTTTCAAAACGAAAGGAAGACTAAGACGACACTTTTCGATTTCGAATTGAAAACTGTTTTTCGACACTTCAAATACTAATAACTCAAATCAAGTACAATGACAAAATTACAATCAACTATCTAGAAGAGGAAGACTTTATGACACTCTTCTTTTGATTCAAAATGACAATTATGACACTTGCATCAAAAACGACAGTTCGATTAGGCTACTTTCGACAAGGGAACACTGTAAATGATTCACAAATACAAAAAAACATTTACAATTCCTAACTGATGGAGGCTGAAATATGTGAATGAAGAAGGTTCCAGAAAGAAGATACTAATCATGAACAACAAAACTACTGAATAGAGCTGAAAACAACGAGAAAAAACCAACTCTCGGAGAGAAAAACTAGTATCACTTAATCATCGCACCTGCAACAAAGGGAAATAGGGATGCATCCAGGTTGCACAGTTACAGACAGTGCGATGGACCAAGGAGCGAAACTGAGCTTGGTTTTTCCTCAAAACTTGCAGCTAAGTTTAGTGATTTAGGTTGAGTAATGATGGAAAGTAAAAACAAAGCATAGGGGTAATATTTTATGAGGTTCGGAGCTACCACAAGGGCACTTAGAATGCTTTGTAAGTTAGATGTTCAGTTCATAAACCAACTTGGAGATTGACTGAAGCAGTATTCATCTACTTCGTAATTGCATAGTAAAGGCGTTTCAAAGGCTAGCTGGCTAACTTCAGGTTTCGTCTGTAGTTTATAAAGCAAACAATAAACAAACAAAACAAACTATTGATTCCCCAGTGGAGTCACCATTTTGTTTCAGGGAAAACTAGTGTCGATTCAAACTACTAGTCCCACTAAGATGGGTAGCTATCTTAGAAACAAACAATGAAAGCCTTTTGAGAGTTCCTTTAAGTGTGATATACTAGAGGGAAGAAAAGAGGACCAACCTAGATCTTCCGCTTTGATCCTAGCTTGATTTCTCCTTTCCTTGACAGAATTTGCCACTCCTCTCCTACTTGTCTTGCTTCAAAGAGTACATGTAGAGTCAAAGTAATAGCAAACCATCAAAGCATATCCATCTAAAACATCATAAATAATGTGGAATCAGAAACACATTGACCATACAATTGCATTCATAAACAATAAGATTCATAAACACATGATTATATGGAGGAAAACCCAAAGAACTTTATTAATAGTAGTGTAAGAGAGGATTACAACCTAGCTATCTAATCTAGCATCATCCTCCCAGTGTAGAAGCCCTCTTCACCTCATGAACAAGAAAATCACCCAACACTACAATGTCTCTTCTCACAGATAAACCAACAACATTTCCTTACAAAATACAAAATTCCAACCCCCAGATCTCTCAGATGAGGGATCCATTTATAGATGTCTTGCAAGGTTGTGAGTTAGCTCTAGGTTTTTTATTAGTGTCATTCCACTGATAGTTCTTGGTTCCACTTGGAGATTTCATTGATCTCTTACTCATCCCTGGGCGAATTCAGAGAGGCAAGTGTCACAGGAGAAGTTTCTGGAAGATTCCATTATCATCCACTTAGCAAAATGTCTTTGTCATTTGTCTATTCTCACTCATCGCACCCCACAGAAGGCCATTTTAGTATGCATCACACCTGGCTAGTTTGGCAGTGAGTATGCATCACACCTTGCCCATGGAGCAGTTTTTAAGGTGGAACTTCTGGGAAATGATGTAATCATTTGACCATGATCCTTTAGGTATGAAACAACACTTTTAGGGACTTAAGGAGCCCTTAGTTTATGGACATATGAGTTTGGGGTTGCAGTGCCCAAATATATCTATAACAACGTGACAACCGTCAGATTGTTTTTTGATCTTGAGATCAGCGCCAAGGAAAGGCCAGACGGTCGGGGTCCACCCCGTGCCTGCCAATCCTTTCGTTTATAGTTTGTTTCTATTATAAACATATTGTTACACGTTTATTACAATTTGTAATTGTACGTGTTATATAAAGACCATAACACAGAAAAGTTGACAGAGGAGTGTATTGTGAACCGTTCTGGGGGGTCTGGAGGTCAGAGTGACCAGTATGGTCGAGTGTATACTCATTTCGACTTGAATATTCGAGCAGAGCATAGTGGTGAGGTCAATTTTTGTGTTTTAGACTCTGTTTTTGAGCTCACACTTGTAACAACCATTTGAAGACATAATAAAGAGGTCAACAATAGAATCTAGGACCAGGAGACGTAGCCAGGAAGTCTGGTGAACTCCTTTATGTTGAAAATAATACTGAGAGAGGTGGGGGGGTGAATCAATATTATTAAGTCAAATTATTTTTCAATTTATACAAATATTTGTATATGCTACTTCAGTGAATCAAAGCAGCGTGTATACGCAGCTCTGACTAATGAAACTCACGTATAACTTCCATATTTATAATTTAATTTATTCTTTAGATGTTGATCATTAATCTGTGTGTCAAAACCATATAACAGTAAGCAGAAACAGAAAAGTAGAGCAGAAAGTCACACAAAAGAACACAAGATATAAGGTGGAAACCCAATGTGGGTGAAAACCACCTGCTGCAATATGTCTCTATCTTCTTTCAATTAGAAACTTCTTTTTACAATGATTCTGTACTGGTGCAGTCTTATACCAGTTGTTATCACTGAAAATATTTCAAAGGAAAAGGAGAGCAGAAATCTTCATCAAATTCAAGCAAGGCAGCTCCTCAATTAAGCAAGGTATTTTCTTCCAAGTTGTTTTGTCTAAAGAAATTTCAAAGGAGAAAATGTCAAAAGAAAGGAAAACATCATCATCAGTACAACCATCACCAATGTACAAGAATGACAGAAACAAGGCAGGCAGCAGTCAAGAAGAAAGACAGAGCTTTGATGAGGATAAGGAGAAATTTTGAAACCAGCTACGAATCCACGTTTTCGTAGCGCAGACAGTGTAAAAATCCTGTTTTGCGCTACGAAATCAGTGTTTTCGCAGCGCGCTGCGAAACCCCTGTAGCAGCCTGTTTTAGCAGAAAAACTCTGTTTTCTGCTTTTACTAGTCAATGTCTAAACGCGTTCCTGAGCAGCTGAGAACTTAATTTTGCAAACTTAAAGAGGTTTTTTTCCTAACATCCTGCACTACAAAAACCTCTTTCAGTTTCTTCAAATTCGTTCTGAGGTGGGAGGAATTTATGGTTAAACTTGCGCTACGAAACTGCAGAAAGTCAAGCTTTGTCTACTGGTTTTAGTAGTGTTTTTCAAAATCAGTTTCTGGTCACATGAAAGGCTATCTTGGAATTCTGAAGGAGGTTTCTCTTCATAACATGTCCAGCTACAATAACCTATCTCACTTTATTCGTATGTGTTTTCAGTTGGGAGATAAGAAGCTTTCATTGAGACCCTAATTTCAGAAAACGGATTTTTCCCTGTTTGCCACGTGTTTTTCAAGGACAGGTTCTGGACAGCTGGAGAAATATTTTAAAAAACTAGGAGAGGTTTTTGTTCTGGACAACATGGGCTACAAAAAAATCCTTCAGTTTCGTAAAATGTGTCATGGATGAAGAGATAAAGGCTCTGCAATTTTCAAGGATCTAACCCTAAAAACAGGGAAACATGTTCCCTAATTTCTAGGGTTTCTCATCAGCAGTTGGGTGACCACGTGGGAGGCTTCATCAAATTCGACCTCATGGAGTGTTAGGTGTCAATGAATGCTTTAAATGTTTAGATAAGTTTGTTGTAATCATAATAAGGAGTTACACTCCTAGTTGTATTAGGTCTCTAGGACTCCTAGTTAGCTGTCCTTTGCATTTAATAGTTAGTTTTGAGTGTCATTAGGTGTCAGGTCAGGTAGAATTCGAATTTTCCTCATCCTAGAAGAGGAATCTAAGTTGTGTAAAGAGCTCTATATATAGCAAAAGAGCTGATGTACAAAGGGTTGGAAAATGTTAGAGAAAAAGACTACTTTTGTAAATGCTATGCAGGGATTGATATATACAGAAGCAGTTGGACTTTTCTGAAGCTGAGATTCTTAGTGTACTTCAGTGAGCTTCATCTTTTATCTTTGATATGCTTTACTTCCATAGTCTTAATGCTTATTACTCAGAATTCATGGAGGAACATGCTCTGACTTCCTTTAAGTGTTAAACTATGGTGAATTGAGTTTTTGAGTCCTATCTTTGGATGTTTTTCTTCAATGTTTTAATACTTATTACTCAGAATTCATGGTTACTCATGCTCTGACTTCCTTTAGGTATTAAACTCTGATATATCACTTTAAATTCTTTTCTTTTAAATACCTTGATGTATCATTACTCAGAATTCATGCCCACATGCTCTGACTCCTATGAACTTCAAGTTATTGAGACTTTCTTGAATGTGTCACTCTTTCATTGAAGTATATACAAGCCTCAGTTTTATAAGAAGAGCTATTTGTTATCCTTATCTCTGTCACTGACTCCATAGCCCAATGGTAGCAAGTCTCCATCTTCCAATCTACCAACATATAAAATCACAAACCATAGAGTTAGCCATCTATCCATATCTTTAATCAATATCATTAACCCTTTGAGAGAGCCCTCTCAGGCTAAGGAGGCTAAGCCTTAGCTAAAAGATTGGTTTGAAATAGTTACACTAAGATAGTATGATCAGCAGCCTATCAGGGTCCTATTTTGGTGATAACACCAGTATGCATGATTCAACCTACAGAAGGCTACAACCTTCTCTCTTTCTCCAGCTTTTCCTGGAAGGGAGCTACAACCCCCTTAGCTTTTGTACTCGCTGAGGTACTAGTATGTAGGTGCTGACCTACAAAAGGCATCAACCTTCTCTTTTCTTCCAGGGACCACATTTCATAAATTTTCAGATTGGATCCATGTATATCAATCAAACATCAAGTATATCTGGATTAACCAAACTCCTTTGTGCAAACAAATACTAAATCAACCAATAAATTCTCAGAATGTTGTAACCAAAAAACAGTACTAGTACCCAAACACCAATTCTAAACCCAGAACACTGCAGCAATAAATAGAAACAGCTAAAACATATTTGAAGAGATGTACACTACTTCACCAATATAAACTTGCGTACATATGCAGATATGCCAAAACCAACCAGCATATACCCAGTCTTCACTTGCTTAACCTGCGTGTATACGCACCTCTGCTGTGTCGAACCTACGTACAGATCTATAAAAGATAATTTATCCTTTTACTTAATCAGACATCAATTATACACAGATTATCAGATTATAGATCTAATCATGCGCCAAATATAATAGATCAAAATCACACAATGATAATACTATACAAGCCTTGAGATCTTGACCCATCAATAGATCTTAACCATCGTGTAATACTCAGGTTCCTCCTTGATTCAGATCCAGCTATAACTCCCAACCAATCACAAGTATTCCATATCTTGCTTCTCTCAAGATATTCAACATATATTCGATACCCTTGCCAAATGATCTCCTTCCTTTTTTATAGTCTTAGGCATTACTCAAACCATGGTCCAAAACATTGAGAACTAATACTAGGGACCCAATACTTGGGTTCAATACTTTAAATGCAATACCAAGGATCAAAACCATAGGTTCAAATATGTCGGACTAAATACCATGGACCAACCATAAGTTTTCCCACATGTACGCGCTTTTCTTTGCATGAAAGTGCGTGTATACGTATACACGCCTTCTTATCGGTACCTCCGCATATATACACAATTTTATTAAGATGAACCTGCGTATACCTCATTTTCTTTCATTCTGAGAGCCTGAACTGTGATCTGCCCTTTGAGTGAGTTGCCATCAAGGACAACACCTGTGCCATAGTGCCAAACCTATGCCATAATGCCAACAATCTCCCCCTTTGGACTTGATGGCAATCCCAAGTCACTCAAAAACATTCTCCCCCTTTGACATCAAGGGCAAAGGGTTATGCTACCCCTGAATACATGCTGAATCCTCTGCTCTGCTGTGCTGTCTAAGCTCCCCCTAACTGTAGGCAAGGTCTACAAGAAGATGATGTACACAAGAAACATGACTATATACAGTGTAAGAGACCTTCCTATCACCAAAGATACATACATCCATCTCCTAACCAAGTGGGGATCTACCAGAATTGAGCACCCAACCAAGTGGGGATACATCAGAAGTTTACACATGACAAATAAGTACATTACATCATTCATCCCAGGCATAGTGGGGAAACCAAAATAGGCCGTTACATGACCTTGATAAAAGAAATAGAGACAAAATATATACAACAAGACTCTGACAGATATCAACAACTAACATCAGCAGCATTTGTCAGTCATTATTCAGACCAGCACCCATGTTCTCCTTCTGCACCTGTTCCACCTGAAATCAAACCAACTGTGAATTTGAACCAAGATCTTCTACTATAATGCCAACAATTCATTATTAGAAGAATATAAGCTCCCCCTGAACCTGTGCCAGATGGTCTCTGTCAGAACCATATCAGACTCTCTTCATCCTGAGCTTGGCCCCATTGCTTTTCTACAAACCAACATATACACGACTGTACCTTAATAAATCGGTGTATGTTTGCGGATCATCCTCATTCAACTCTCGTACAACTACTTTTCTCTGAAACAGACAAGATTCAATAGCAAGATGATGCATCAACTACCCCCAGCTTCTGTCTGAGGTATTCAAATGTCTCCCTGCGCAGTGGGTTGGTGAGTATGTCAGCAACTTTTTCCTTAGAGGGAACATACTCCAATCTAACCTTTTGTTCAAGCACTTTTCCCAGAGAAAATGATACTTGATAGGTATGTGCTTGGTCTTTGAATGCATGACAGGATTCTTTGAAATATTGATTGCACTTGTATTATCACAAAAAATGGAGATAGGTGGAGTACAAGTGATCTGAAGGTCTTGCAATGTTTGCATCATCCAAAGGAGTTGTGTGCAGCAAGATGCAGCAGCTACATATTCTGCTTCAGCTGTAGATAATGCAATAGAACTTTGTTTCTTGCTGAACCAAGATACTAGTCTAGGACCTATGAAGAATGCGCCACCACTAGTGCTTTTTCTGTCATCCACACTTCTTGCCCAATCTGCATCTGTATATGCATGAAGTGTGAGATCTATATCTCTAGGATACCATAAGCCATAGTTTGAGTTCCTTGAAGATACTTGAAAATTCTCTTAACTGCCTGAAGATGAGTTTCCTTTGGATTTTCCTAAAACCTTCCAATTATTCCCACTCCATACATAATGTCTGGTCAGTACCTATTAGATAGAGCAGACTACCAATCATGGATCTATAGGTTGGTTGATGTACTGCTGCTGATTCATCATTTGTGCTGAGGCTGCATCCTGTTACCATAGGGGTGCACACTGGTTTCAAATCCTCCATCCCATATTTCTTCAAGATCTGCTTGAGATACTTGGTTTGTGATAGAAAATACCATCTTTGTTTTGTTGGACTTGTAAACCAAGAAAATATGTGAGCTCACCAAGCATGGACATTTCAAACTCTTTCTACATCATCAAGGAAAATTTTTGACTCATGTCTTCTTCATTGCTACCAAAGATGATATCATCAACATATACAACAAGTATTAGCAACTTATCATTGTCAATTTTTATATATAGATTGTTTTATGTTGATCCTTTTATAAAACCTTGTTGATGGAGGTACTTATCCAAGTGATAATACCAAGCCCTTGGAGCCTGTTTAAGGCCATACATAGCCTTTTTGAGTCTGCATACAAGCTTTGGATCATTTCCAAGGATAAACCCATCTAGTTGCTCAATATACAATTCTTCATCCAAGTCTCCATTTAGAAAAGCAGACTTTACATCCATTTGAAATACTTTGAACTTCTAAAATCTAGAAAGAGCAAGGAACATCCTTATGGCCTCAAGTCTAGCAACTGGTGCAAAAGTTTCTTCAAAGTCTATCCCTTCTTGTTGAGCATACCCTTTGCAAACAAGTCTGGCCTTGTTTCTAATCACATCTCCATTTTCATTCAGCTTATTTTTGAATATCAATTTTGTTCCTATGACATTTTTATCTTTTAGTCTAGGAACCAACTCCCAAGTGTTATTCTTTTCAATCTACTCAAGTTCTTCCTCCATGGCCTTGACTCAACATTCATCCTTGCATGCCTCTCTTACATTTTTTGGTTCAGTGGAGGAGAGCAATGCTAGATAGCTTGAAGCTTCTGAAATGGTTCTTCTTGTCTGTACACCTGCCTCTTTCTACCCCAAAATTTGAGATTCTAGATGATTCTTCTGAACATACCTGGATGGAGTCTTTTCTTCTATCCTTATCTATTCTTCTGGTGCCTCATGGGTTTCTTCTTCATCATGAATCTGATTTGATGTTGATGGATAGTCCTCATCATCTTCGAAATCTTCAGATTTTACCTGCCTAGGAGTGTTTCCTTCTTCATCAACCAGTACATCAATACTTTCAACAATTTTTCCAAGTATTTTATTGTAACACTTGTCTGCTTTGCTGTGGGGAGAGTAACCAAGGAGAATGCCTTCATCTGCTCTAGGTTCAAACTTGCCAAGATTTTCATCAGTCTTCTTGATGTGGCATTTGTTTCCAAAAATTTTGAAGTATTTTACCGTGGGAGTCTTACCATACCAAAGTTCATGAGGAGTCTGAGTGTTGTTTACCCAGATATTTGTCTTGCTGAGAATAGTAACTGTAGCAAATGCGGCTTCACCCCAAAAGGTTGTGGGAGTTCCAGACTCATTAAGCATAGCACGAGCCATTTGTTGAACCGTTCTGTTCATCCTTTCCACTACTCCATTTTTCTGAGGAGTCCTTGCAGTAGAGAATTCCCTTCTTATTCCATATTCTTCACAAAAATCGAAAAATTAATTCGAGGTAAATTCTCCTCCTCGATCAGACCTGAGGCATTTGATTCTGCAATCTGATTCGTTCTCCACCAAGGCTTTGAATGATTTGGATTTTTCGAAAGCTTCATCTTTATGCTTCATAAGTCCTATCCAACACATCCTGGAAAAGTCGTCAATAAAAAATATAAATTATTCTTCTCCTTGAGGTGACCTTTTCCTAGATGGACCACATACATCAGTACAGACAAGTTCAAGTGGCCTGCTAGCTGATCCTTCCTTCTCAGGGAAATTAGTTCTGGTTTTCTTACCAAATTGACATGATTTGGATATTGTATTGTCTGGAATTCTGATGTCAGGTAGATCACGAACCGCCTGATATTTGCATGCTTTCCTTATCTGTGAGAAGCTTAGATTCCCCAATCTTCTGTGCCATAGCCAGTGTTCATCATTCTTGCTTAGATAACATTGTTGTTGTCCTCCCTTGAGTATATATAAATTGTTTGGAGTTCTTATGCCTTTGATCACTGTTTCTCCTGTATCAAGCTCATGAACAATGCATCCATTTGATCGAAATATTACTTCATTTCATTGATCACACATTTGACTGACACTTAATAAATTATGCTTTAAGCCATCAACATACATAACATTTCCAGCCTTGACCTTTTCTTTCAAAAGAATAGAACCTTTACCTTTTATGAGTGCAGGGGTGTCATTTCCAAATGAGACCTTCTTTTCCTTTTCTAAGGCACTATATGGCTGAAGTTTATCTTTATCACCAGTCATATGTTTTGAGCATCCATTGTCGATGTACCATTGATTTTCCTATCCTTCCGCATATAAGGCTATCCCACATA
This sequence comes from Pinus tabuliformis, assembly GCA_031772625.1. Lineage (NCBI taxonomy): Eukaryota > Viridiplantae > Streptophyta > Pinopsida > Pinales > Pinaceae > Pinus > Pinus tabuliformis. Next base: position 941,622,114 of record CM062812.1, read on the forward strand.
TTTCTGGTAGCGGTTCTTTCTTTTTCCATATTTTGGGACTTAATAAAGCTTGCTCCTTCTGAATTATTTGTTGAAACCTACTCCTGCATTCAAAATCTTCATGACCGAAGTTGTTACAAATAGAACATTCTATTTCATTTTCAAGAGCAGAAAAGTTATTGTAGGTCCTTTTCATGATCCCAGTCATACTCCTTTGTTTTTGAGCTTCTCTAGTCATGATTGTCTTGTAGGCAACACATTGAGCTGCTTTGTGACCAAATTTATGACAAGAGAAACATTGGCCATTGAAGAAACTCCTACGATTATCAAATCTACCAACCAAATGATTGTAGTTTCTATTGACATCCATTCTTGAGGTAAATTGAGAATGATTTACCTATGGTTGGTTGTAGCTTTTGTTTATCCTTGAAGCAGATTGCCCCCGATTTACCTGGTAGTCTTTGTTCATTCTTGAGGTAAATTGTCCCTGATTTACCTGGTGATCTCCATCAGGTGTTTGTTGTTGATTATCAACCTACTCACTTCTCCTTGCAGCTTCAAGATAACTTTTGGAGGTAGATGGCTTCTGTGCTTGAGATGTTTCTTTGGTATACCCAAGACCTGTCTTGATTAGAAGAGAACACTGTGCTTTGATACTTTCATCTAAAGTTTCAGATCCTTTAGCAAATCTAAGATTAACAACTTTCGTTTTCTCAATGTCCTTTCTAAGTCCCACAATTTCACATTCTAACTTTTCATTGTGTTTCTCCATTTCTACAAGTTGGGATGTCAGAGTATCTATAATCATGTTTTTCTCCTCTAAGAAAATTTTGAGTTTAGAAATTTCTTCATAAAGACTTTCTTCATCTATAGCATCCAAGAAATCATCATCTTCAAAAGCCATCAACAGTCTATAATCATTACCTTGTTCATCTTCATTGCTATTTGAAAGTCTATCATTGTCTTCATGTGTGTACTAGCTCTTCTTACTTACATTATGTTTTGTGTTCCATCTAATTGGTTCCTTACCTTTGTCAAGCTTATCTTTATGAGGACACTTGGCAGCATAGTGACCGACTCTTCCACAAGCAAAACATTTGAAAGGGAGCTTACCTCTGAATCTTCCAGAACCCCGTTGAAGGTTTTTGACAAAATTTGACTCTTCCTCTTCTTCTGACATATGTCCTGAGTCATTGTAATCTCCTTTTCTCGAGGCTTTGAATGCGGCTTCTCTCTTGTCTAATGGTCCCCCTTTTCTCATTTCGTAAGCGGTTAGGATTCCGTGTAGCTGTGACATGGTAAGGCTCTGTAGATTCTATTTTTCTTCTATGGCAGAAACTTTTGATTCAAACTTAGAAGACAAAGATCTTAGAACCTTTTCAACCAAAACAACTTCTTTTATTTCTTCACCCAAATTTTCATACAATTAACAATCTCATTTATACGTAGGAAATAGTTAGCCACACTTTCATCATTGTACATTCTGAGATTTTCATATTGAATTCTGAGAGTTTGTAGTTTTTCCCGTTTTACTTGTTCATCTCCTTCATAGCTCAGAACGATCTTATCCCATATTTCTTTTGCGGTTTTGAGCTGCATAACCATGACGAATTCTGATTGAGATAGGCTCCCTAATAGAGTAATGACTACCTTTGCATTTGTTTCATATTGCTTCTTACTAGCTATATCTGTAGGCGTTGCTGATGGAAAAGTGTATCCTGTTTCCACAATATCCCAAACTTCTATACCAAGAGATTGAAGATAGGCAGTGATTCTTACCTTCCAATAGATGAAGTTGCTTCCATCAAAAATTGGTGGCCTGATTGATGCTTCTTTTTTGTAGTTGCTCATGATGATAGATCTTCCTTCAAGCGATCAAGCTTCTTCTGAAGGACCTGCTTTGATACCAATTGTTGAAAATAATACTGAGAGGGGGGGGGGGGGGGGTGAATCAGTATTATTAAGTCAAATTCTTTTCAATTTATACAAATATTTGTATACGCTACTTCAGTGAATGAAAGCAGTGTGTATACGCAGCTCTGATTAATGAAACTCGCGTATAACTTCTAGATTTATAATTTAATCTATTCTTCAGATGTTGATCATTAATTTGTGTGTCAGAACCATATAACAGTAAGCAAGAACAGAAAAGTAGAGCAAACAGTCAGACAAAAGAACACAAGATATAAGGTGGAAACCCAATGTGGGTGAAAACCACCTGCTGCAATATGTCTCTATATTCTTTCAATTAGAAACTTCTTTTTACAATGATTCTGTACTGGTGCAGTCTTATACCAGTACGCAGGCTTCAACCTACAGAAGGCTACAACCTTCTCTCATTCTCCAGCTTCTCCTGGAAGGGAGCTACAACCCCCTTAGATTTTGTACTAGCTGAGGTACTAGTATGTAGGTGCTGACCTACAGAAGGCTTCAACCTTCTCTTTTCTTCCAGGGACCAAGTTTCATAAATTTTCAGACTGGATCCATGTATATCAATCAAACATCAAGTATATCTGGATTAACCAAACTCCTTTGTGCAAAATACTAAATCAACCAATAAATTCTCAGAATGTTGTAACCAGAAAACAGTACTAGTAACCAGACACCAATTCTGAACCCAGAACATTGCAGCAGTAAACAGAAGCAGCTAAAACATATTTCAAGAGACGTACACTACTTCACCAATATAAACCTGTGTACATACGTAGATATGCCAAAACCAACCAACGTATATGTAGTCTTCACTTGCTTAACCTACGTGTATACGCGCCTCTGCTGTGTCGAACCTGCATACAGATCTATAAAAGATAATTTATCCTTTTACTTAATCAGACATCAGTTATACCCAGATTATCAGATTTATAGATCTAATCATGTGCCAATTATAATAGATCAAAATCACGTAAGGATACTACTATTCAAGCCTTGAGATCTTGACCCATCAATAGATCTTAACCATCGTGTAATACTCAGGTTCCTCCTTGATTCAGATCCAGTTGTAACTCCCAACCAATCACAAGTATTCCAGATCTTGTTTCTCTCAAGATATTCAACATATATTCGATACCCTTGCCAAATGATCTCCTTCCCTTTTGATAGTCTTAGGCCTTACTCAAACCATGGTCCAAAACCATTGAGAACTAATAATAGGGACCCAATACTTGGGTTCAATACTTTAAATGCAATACCAAGGATCAAAACCATAGGTTCAAATATGTTGGACTAAATACCATGGACCAACCATAAGTTTTCCCACATGTACGCGTTTTTCTTTGCATGAAAGTGCGTGTATATGTATACGCACCTTCTTATCGGCACCTCCACGTATATACGTGATCTTTTTAAGATGAACCTATGTATACCTCATTTTCTTTCATTCTGAGAGCCTAAACTGTGATCTGCCCTGTGAGTGAGTTGCCATCAAGGACAACACCTGTGCCATAGTGCCAAACCTGTGCCATAATGCCAACACTTTATCAATTTTGCTTGTGTTGATGTGTTTGATTGTGTTTTTATAATTATTTAAGTGTCTGTGTTATTCATAATCTTTTCGATCCATTGCACTAAGTAACATAGGCAACTTCACACATGGTCTGTAATACCTTTATCAATTTTAGATCAGTATGGGAAGCTCAGGGTATCATAGATGATCAAATGAATAAATCAACATTGGTTAGTGATTTGCAGGACCACACACTAACTTGGTGCATTAAGTACTGCACTGATAATCCGACGTCAACATTGGCCAATATCCAGATTGCGTTGAATAAGGAATTTAGTAGACCTAAGTTTGAGGCGCAATCAATTGTGGGATTCAAGGAGATCATGATGAAGCCTGGAGAGACACCCTGGGATTTGGATCAAAGATTGAAGTGTACGATCCATGAAGCCAACATGAATCTGATTGATGGGAAGCACCGCGAATGGTTTGTGGCCTCGCTCCTGCCTCACCTAAGGGTTGCGCTATCACAATAGAAGATCGGGACCCAGGCGGAAGCTATGGAAATCATGATGAGATTGCATGAGACACTAATGCAGGATGTTAATCTAGGGGTTCAGTAGATTCACGCACAGTTGTAGAACCTTTGCCTCGAAATGCAAAGTCTGAAGAAAGACAGAACAACTTGGCTAGAGGCGTGCAAAGAAGTGTGGTGCCTAAAGTGCAAAAGCCAGGGGCATGACAAAGATCATTGTCCTATTTTCAAAAATTATGTTGCATTAGGGGGACCAATGCCTATAAGGCCAGAACCTGTAGTAAGGCCAGGTACAGGGCTCGAGCTATGGTGTGCTATCTATCAGGTAGCTGGGAAACATGTGACAGACAATTTCCATTTGCTGCAGAAATTCGTACAAACACCGCAACATCTCTTCTGCAACTTTTGTCAATCTGTGGGTGATGATGAGGGCAATTGCCAAAGTTATGAATTAATGATGGATAGGACACCTACATATAGGGTGCAAGCAAAAACGTGGCCTCTGTACCAAGGTGCTAGAGGAGCGCAAGGTGAGTATCAAGGGCGCGACTGAGGCCGAGGTGGATGAGGACCTGGTAAAGGTTGAGGGCAGATTATTTGTTACAATTGTGGAGGACCAAGACACTACATGCGATACTGCTCGAATCCGACGTGGCTGTCATGCCACTATTGTACTTAGTTTGACCATGCGATAGAAGATTGCCCTATGTTGTTAGCCAAGATACATGAGAAGGGGGCGTAGCCTCAACAACTGACTCAAAAGCTATAGATGATGAGGGTTGAGCCTCGCAAGGAAGACCCCAAGGTAAATATTATGCTGTGGAGTGGAGTGACATCTAGTGAGGATAAGGGCAAGCAGCCCGAAGAAGGCGAGTGGGTTCGTAAAGCACTAGAAAAGGAGACCAGGTTTGATCTAGAATGCGCAAAAGAAACATTTATGGAAGCAAAGAAATGTTTTGCTGAGGCCTCTATCTCAGGGAGTTAGGAGAAACCGGTTGAAGAAATGGACCCGTCCATGATTACCACGTTCTTAGGTACCTGCATGAAATTGCTCCACGATAATAAGGCTATGAAGGGACTACAGGAGTTGACCAATAGGTGCGTTGGCAAGGAAATAGCTACTGACGGATCGTGCGTAGTTAGGAAGCTTGGTAAGCATAAAGCACGAACTAGACATGAGATGAGACTCGCCGCGCAGATAGGAGAATACGAAATGGACCAAGTTATCATGGACCTGGGGTCTGATGCGAATGTTTTGCCAAAACAGACATGGGAAAGAATGTGGAGACCTGCGCTATAGTGGTCTTCGATTCAGTTAAGGATGGCGAATCAACATAAAATCATCCCAATGGGGAGGTTGTAGGGAGTAACAGTGGATATTAAAGGCACAAGTGCGTTGGCTGATTTTGAGGTAATAGAGATTGTGGATGACAACAATCCCTACCCCAGGCTCCTTGGGATCGATTGGGCCACTGACATGAATGGGGTAATCAACTTGAAGAAGCGAAAGATGATATTTGAGAAGAAATCGCTCCACATAGTGGTACCACTGGACCCTACAGAAGGACTGTGCTATACTAAACCTATCTGCGATTATGAAAGTGATGATGATTTGGACCAAATTTACATGATAACGTCGTGAGATCAGGATTGGGTGAATCTGACAACAGATGGATGTATTGCATGGGACCGCGAGAGCTCCTGCACATCAAATTTAGATGAAGAACTGGAGTACTTGCAGAATCGACTGCATGACGTATCTACGCTACGTTGTAATATGATGACCAAGTCGTTGCACTGTGTATCATGAGAGGTAATAAATCTACCTTACTATGATGGGTTAACTGACGTTGATCACCTTTTGTATGCATTTGAAAGGGAAGTACCAGAGAAGCATCACTTCTAGGCATTAGATTGGGCATTGCGTGCTATGTCCATAAGATGGTGGGGTACACACAAAGATAGTTTTGATAATTGGCAGGAATATAGGAGGATGATGAGGGTATGCTTTGGTCATTCGAAGGTGCGATTAACAGAAAAATATGATGGGAGAAATGATCTACATGACCATTTGGCCAAATGGACTAAAGTATATGGACCGAAACCTCAACCGGAGTGGGTCCATCTATCTTTTCATACCTTGGATGTTATACCAATGAATTGGTACTTGGAGACAGAGCTCCATCATGGCGTCGAAGAATGGGATGTTTTGCGCCAAGTATTTTTTATGACATTCAATTTTGAGGATGGATTTGAATCTATCGTCGAAGCATTGCAGGAGGTTAAGACGACAATTTTTAGGATACCGCATGATCCTCTAGATTTGATTCAACTTGATTGGACCACCTAGCTGAGCCATGCGTTGGAGTGGTATAATGTCACAACGGAAGAGGAAGATGACGACCCGAGGAAGATTAATATTCTAGAGACTGAAGGGCACCACGAACTTGAAGGACCGCAGCTAGAGAACCCAAACATAACTGAGCGCTCAAAACTAGGCAGGTGAACATTGGCCTGGTGGCAAAGCCGAAGTTTGCAAAGATTGGGGACTATTAGGATGACGCGATAGTAGATAAGGTCACCGAACTACTTTGCGAATATCAGGATCTGTTCCCCACAAAGTTTTCAGATCTAAAAGGGATAATAGGAGAATTGCGTGTCATGAAGATCACCCTAAAACTCGACATGAAACCTATGAAGTAAAGACCTTACCGCCTTAACCCAAAGTATAAATCAAGGGTCTGCTTAGAGTTAGATAAGATGCTTGCGGCAGGTATTATTGAACCGATTGAAGAATATGATTGGGCAAGCCCAATAGTAATTCAGGAAAAGAAGCAGAAGGAAGAAATGAGGATATGCATAGATCTCAGGAAATTGAATGATGCCTGTGTGCATGATCCCTTCGCAACTTCATTCACTGATGAGTTTTTGGATAATTTTGGAGGCTAGGAAGCATATTTGTTCATTGATGGGTTCTCTAGGTACCATCAGATCAAGATCGCGCTAGAGGATAGAAGTAAGATGACCTTTGCTACTGAATGGGGATGCTTCCAGTATACAGTGATGCCTTTTGGGATGAAGAAAGTGCCAAGGATATTTTCATGTGTAGTCATCGCGATGTTCAAGGATTTCATTCATAAATTTATGGAAGTATACTTTGACGATTGGACAGTGCTCAGACTGGTAAAGCACCATGTGGCAAGTCTGCACTTGATGTTAGATACATGCCGTAGGTACCAGATTGCGCTCAATCTGAAGAAATTTTTGTTTTGTGTCCCTTTTTGGATCTTTCTAGGCCATGTGGTATGTATACAAGGCTTGATGGTAGACCCTGCAAAGATCATGGTCATAATCAATTTGGAGGCACCGAGGAGTGTGAAACAGCTGTGCACAACGTTAGGGCATACATGATACTATAGGAAATTCATCAAGAGCTATGCCCAAATCACCATGCCAATGGAAAAAATGTTAAAGAAGGATGTTACATTCTGTTGGAATGAAGAATCCCATAAGAGATTGGATGTGGTAAAGGAGAAAATGGTCACCGTGCCGATCCTAGTTTTCCCAGATTGGAAGAAGGAATTTCATGTGCATGTGGACATGTCATGTATTGCGCTGGGAGAAGTACTGACACAAGCCAGTGAAGGGGACTTGGATCATCCTATAGCGTTCACAAGTAGGAAGTTGTCCAAGGTGGAGAAAAATTAATGCACAATAGAGAATGAAGGACTATTTATGGTGTACGCACTCCAGAAGTTCAGGCATTATTTGTTGGGCGGACATTAAAATACCTAGTCAACAAGCCTGTGTTGGGGGGGAAGATCTGCAGGTGGTTGTTGCTGTTATAGGAGTATGATTTTGAAGTTATTGTGAAACCAGGATGCTTGAATGTTGCGCTAGATCATCTGTCGCGCATTGAAATAGGAGAGGAACCTACAAATTTTGAGGAATGACTACCCGACGCACATATCTTTGTAGTACGCATCGCGGATAGTCACTTTCAAGATATTATACACTTCCTGATGATAGGTACAGTTCCAAAAGGATATACAAGCCAACAGAAGAAGGAACTGGTGGTGTGCGTGGCAAAATTTTCTGTCATTGTACGACACTTGTACAAAATGGGATCAGATGAAATATTGCAAAATTATGTGCTAGAGTTTGAATGAAACAACATCCTCATTGAGGCTCATGGTGGAGCCATGGGAGGTCATTATGCAGGGAAAGCAACAACGCAAAAGATTCTACGTGCTGGGTTATGGTGGCCGACCTTGCATAAGATTGAAAAGCATATTACAGGGCATGTGACACATGCCAAAGGATGGGAAAACCCTCACGCAGGGATGAGCTATCATTGAATCCGTAGGTATCACTATAGCCCTTCGAGAAGTGGGAGATTGAATTTGTAGGACCAATTCAGCCTCCAGGAAAGAAGATGGGTGTGTGGTACATCATCACCATGACTGAGTACTTAACCAGGTGGGCAGAGGCATAACCTGTGAAGGACTGTACAAGCGCGAAAACAACAAAATTTATCTTTGAGTACTTACTAACAAGGTTTGGTTGTCCAAATATTCTAATGAGTGATCGCAGTACCCACTTTCTCAATGAGATGATCAGCGCGATGACAGAAGAGTTTTAGGTTTACCATTAGAAGATAACACCCTATCACCCGCAGGCTAATAGAATGGTAGAAGCTTTTAATAAGATACTCGAGAAAATGTTAACTAATGTTTACAATGCTCAAAGGAATGACTGGGATGTGCCCGTACCTGTGGTACTATGGCCTTACAGGACAACTTGCATGAGGTTGACTAGACAAATGCCGTTCAGACTGGTTTATGGCACAAAAGTTGTGATGCTGATGGATTACATTGTACCTAGACTGCGCATAGTGGAATTCATAGGAATGGTAGATTGCAAAGTCCTAGAAGAGAGGTTCGCACAACTAACAGAGCTTGAAGAAGATAGATTTCTAGTTGGATTCCATCAACATGTTCAAAAGGAGTGCGAAAAGGCATGGCACGATTGGCACATCAAACTGTGCACCTTCAAGGTAAATGATTTAGTTCTATTATATGACAGAAAGTTTGATAAATTTCCAGGAAAATTTTAGATGCATATGTTGGGGCCCTATGTCATTAAAGAGATTACCGATGATGGAGCAGTTCAGTTGGTAAAGTTAAATGGAGAACCATTCCTAGGGTGGGTGAATGGTAGCTAATTGAAGCCATACACCGATGATTTGTCTAGATGACCACATGATGGAAGCACAGTCTTAGCGCTCCAAGCTACTGAAAGGAGGCACGAGACTATACACTACACAGTCCAGGTTGGGAAGTTGCGCGGTTGGGGAACTGTGCGGACTGAAGGAATGTCACAGTATCAACACAAACACGTAGGAAGCTACGTTATCCAAGAAGGGACCGTGCAGGGAAACGAGAAAGTGACTGTTATGGTCACTATTCATGACTTGATAGTGGGAAAATGACCAAATGGAGGGGGGGGGGAACATTTAAATTGGAATTTAAGGGCAATATCTGTTAAAATATGCCACCAATCCAGCATTTATGAATGAATTTTGGGGGGAATGGTCGGATTCGAATTTGAAAATGACTATAAATTACAGGTGGCTACCCAACGAAAAACACTTGGCATTTTGAGAATTGAAGTGTTGAGCTCTCAGGCGTGCATGAACTGTGAGAAATTTGAATCTCTAATAGTGAGTTTAGTGTTTGAGAGGTTGCCAAAAGAGACATAGGAGTTGTTGTCCAGTATTATGTCGGTGCTTGCAGAAACCGTGAGTGTAGGAGAAGCAATGACAACTGAGGGAACTGCCCCAGAAGTAGTAATGACAGCTGAGGGAGATGCCCTAGATATTGAGAGCATTGAAATACTGACAGAATTGCCTAAATCACTGAGGACACCTAGGCCGAGGCCTACGCCTACCCAAGAGTGTCCAAAATCAAAGAAAGATAAGCAGAAAGCACCACAACTGGTGCATGCATCACCCAGAAGGCACCCACAGAAGGAAAATCCCACTATGCAGGAGAAGGAAAAGCTAATTTACCTTGAACCTGAAGAGGATGTTGAGGAGATCCCTATGGATGAGGAAGACATTGACATGGGGGTGAAAGACATTGACACTGAGGGGTCTGACCCTATCTCTAATCTACCTGAGTACATTCCTCCGTGCAGAGGCAAGACAAAGGTTCCAAAGGACATTGATGAAAACAAGGTCGTGCTACATACACCCTTGCTGCCAGACAAAATTGCCTTTGAAGGACCACGCCTGGGGTGCATCCCCCTGTTAAAATTGGAGGATTGGGATTTGGCTAATATAGAGTGATTTCCCCACTTAGCCATTGATCAACTCATGCATCGCGTCTTCTAAAAAGACTCTGGTGTGACCATGCTGGAGCCAAGAAAGTGGGTAAAAGGGGTGGATAAGTCTAGACTATTAAACATGTTTTGGGTACTACATTACAACCACATGCTCATAATCATGATAGTGATCAAGCAGCTATTGTGCTTGGTGCACAATGGGTGTCTGTGGCTAGAGGAGTCGATACCGATCACTGACATGCTGATCCATAGGATCACTCGGCTGCCGCATGCAGGAGAAAATCTGGTCATTGTGTTTGGAGGAAAGGCAGGTGAGTGCAACCTCGCCAAAGCAATGAAGGATAGATTTAATCTCACAAAGAAGTTGCGTAGCTACTCCATCACTAGCATAGCCAACCCCGTGATCAAGTTAGCTGCTGAGATCCTGGTAGGCAAGATTATGTGGAATTGTCGTGCAGATGAAGTGTCGACACCAGTAGTCTCGAGCAGTAGCAGAAGTAGGCCTTGGGCACCGTTCATAAGGGTTTGCATGAGCTATAGATCTAGGCATCACAAGTATAGTCCAGTGTGGGTCCAAGTAGCGTGACATCAACCAGCTTGGCGCCTAGGACAGTTGAAACAGCAGAAATGGTTTGCCCCTTGGACCCCCAGTTTATCGCACTTCCAGATGGAGCACTGACCGTAGAAGTAGAAGATGATCGAGCCACTGTTCATGCCCTCTAGAAGGTCGGGCAAGATTTGGCCGCGCTTACAAGAGAATCCCTTCACACCCTGCATGATGGTGTGATCGCAGAACTTCGGGCTCAGGAACAATGAGCATTGAACGTCATCAGTGAGAAGAAGGTGAACAACACCCAAATGTTTGCTGAGAAGACTTCTGCCATTGAGCTCTTTAAGGCTATCAACGTGAAGGATGAGCACACTACCAAGGTAGTGGTAGAGGCATGCAGGTTTGTCCCCGAGCTAGATATTCCTGAAGATGCGCCAGTGGAAGAATGAATTTGGAAGCTCGCTGCCGAAGTGTGTGAAGTGAGATCAGAGCTAGCCAAGGTTCAGTTGGAACTGAACCTTAAGATCATAGAACTTATGTTGAGGGACCAACCCTCAACTCTGCCAAAGGTAAAGCAGCAGTGCGAGGCCATTATCAGAGATGCAGTAGCCATTGTAGATAGCATAATGAAGGAGTGCACAACGCTCTTCAAGTAGGCACTCGAAGTGGTTTCCAATTTATAGGAGGATCCCACCTTGTAAAGGTTGGAAACAGAGGCTCGGGAGCTATAGCAGATATATGATGAAGTCAATGTGATGACATGCACTGTTGCCCTTATGCAGAGGCTTGTAAAACTGCAGGAGGCAAAGGTGCTAAAGGAGCAAGTGGATGTAGCGCAACGCAAAGAATGCGTCCTTAAGGCCAGAATAGGGCCTTGGCTTGATGAAGCCTATGTGCTCACAACCACCATCGAAGGCAAACTAGCTAGTCTATAGGGAACACAACATAAGGTATAGGCAGATGGCGTAGGGCCAGCGACGGAGTAGCTGGTCGAACAGATGAAGCAGTCGACAACATAGTGCACTGTCGAAGTTGCATTTGTACAGGTGGAGCTAAGAGGTCTTAATGACAAGATCTCCGCACCATCAAAGTGACTCGAGGGTGAGTCACCATATTTGTGTTGGGGCCTGTTGGGAAAAGGTCCCCTGGGGTCAATTTTGGGGTTAAAAGCCCAAGTTTTGGGGTTAAAAGCCCAAGTTTTGGGGCTAAAAGCCCAAGTTTTGTGTAAATTCTCCACATTTTGTGGTCACAGAGCGCAAAGATGTCAAGATTCAATAAAGGGTTTCTGCCCTTATTTTGTGTAATAGCATGTTGGCTTTAGAGATCTACCCATGGTCCGTGGACCATGGGAATGTATAAAATGGGAGTCTTAGAAGAGTCTAAGGGAGATAGTTCATAGTTGATACTTGATGTTAAAGAATGTAATGGGTCTGTGAGAGCTAAGAGCAAGAGTCTTAGCATAGGAAGAGGCTCTTTAGCTAAGTGCGCAGAGGCCTGGGGTAGAAGTCTATAGCTGAGTGCGCAGACCCCTGCAGTTGTGTGTGCAGGGTAGTGAGAGTCTATATTGGATATTTGAATCAATAATAAAGAGGGGCATTATGGAATTACCTGTGTATTGTGCTTCTGTTCATTCCATGTGATTATGTTATGTTGAATACTGGGTTTATGTTTTAATGCCACATTGATGCGCGAATCTATATGTTTATCTGTTTTATATGACCTCAAGTAGAGATATATGTTTACGCGAAGATAACCATAAATGCATGTTAAAGTAACCAATAATTAAGCGAATTTGGGTAGATACAGAAGTAAGAGTAATTACAGGGGCATGTAAGTGCCTGATCTATCTATTTAGGGCCCACGAAGGGCGACTAGAGACTTTCGTGAAAGCTTCGAGGAAAAATAAAAGAAGAACTTTGATAAGCCCTAAAGGGCTTATCGATCTGCGCAAAGGAAGTTTAGGGAAAATAACCAACATCACAACCATCTCAGGGTGTAGAAACTTGGTTCTTGCATCCCTCCATACTAATTCGGGTGAGACTTCAGTCCGCACTCCGCAGATTGATGCCGAAAGGGCTAGTAGTGTCGGGATTTGCTTGGCTGCTTAACGCTGAACCTAGATTAGGGCCCATCAAGCCAACAATTCCCAAAGGTACGCTTGAGCAAGTTGATACATGCAAGGTTTTTACTTTGGGAAAATACATCAAGTCTTCCTTTGGAGACATAGAAAGTTGAGCAAAGTCTATTATGGAGAGAGTCCATTTAGATGTGTGTGGACCATTCTTGACAGCATCCATGGCCAAACACATGTATTATGTTATATTCGTTGATGACTATTCTCATAAATGATGGGTATTTTTTATGTAAAAAAACTATCAAAATTTCACAAAGTTTTGTGAGTTCAAAGCATTGGTAGAGAAAGAGTTTGGAAAGAAGGTTAAAGCTCTATGGAGTGATAACGATGGTGAGTATGTCTCCAATGAGTTTAAGAACTCTGTGCAGCAGAAGGGATTAAACGAGAGTTGATGACACCCCATAACCCTCAACATAATGGAGTTGCTGAGAGGAAGAACAAGAGCACAGTAGGGGCAACAAGGGTGATGTTGCATGATTAGGGCCTACCATTACACTTGTGGGATGAGGCATGCAAAACAATGATTTATGTTCAGAACCATAACCCACATCAGATATTTGAGATGAAGACACCAAAGGAGGCTTATTCCGGTAAGAGACTAGATGTTGGTCACTTCGGGATTTTTGGGTCATCGTTTTATTGCCATGTGACCAAAGATGCACGAAAGAAGCTTGAGCCAATAGTAGAGTTGGGGATCTTTGTGGGGTACACTAATACTCCCCACAACTATCGGGCGTACATGCCTAGCAGTTGGATGACAATGGTTCGTAGGGATATTAGGTTCGATGAGGAGAAGGTGATGCGAGTATCCCTTGGGAGGGAATTTTAGCTACATGCAGATGAGGAGATTTTAGCTCCTAAGTTTGAGGGGCCTTAGATTGATGTGGAGCAACCACATGCAGAGGTTCAGAGAGTGGAGAAGTCCACTCAGGTAGAGTCTTCCAGAGAGGGAAGAAAGCACACTAGAGAGGTTGATAGATTGTTGGATGATGCACGGGAGAATGTGGGAGCACCCTCTTCTTAGTGCAAAAAGAGGAGGTCACCAGAGAGGTACATTGGATACATTGCACTTATGGGTGCATGTGCTTTAACAGAGCCATATTCCTTTCAAGAAGCAGTGTAATAGCCGGTTTGGGTTGATGCGATGGTGGAGGAGTATGACTCCATAGTTCAGAACAATGTTTGGGATGTGGTCCCGAGATTGGAGGATAAGTAAGTTGTGAGCTCCTGTCGGCTTTACAAGGTAAAGCAAGCTGCAGATGGTAGTGTGGATAAGCATAAGGCCAGATTTGTGGCCCATGGCTTTTCACAGTTAGAGGGGATTGGCTATGATGAGACATTTTCTCCTATTGCAAGGTACTCATTAATCATATCTATTTTAGCATTATCAACATAGATGGGTTGGAAGATCCATCAGATGGATGTGAAGACTGCTTTCCTCAATGGAATGATTGAGGAAGAGGTGTACATAGAGCAACCCAAAGGTTTTGAAACCTTGGACTATGAGTCGCATGTGTGTCGACTCAAGAGAGAGTTTTATGGGATGAATCAAGCACCCCATGATTGGTACACTAGGATAGAGAGCTACTTCATTGGGTTGGGCTTCACAAAGAGTGAATCAGATGTGAACCTGTACCACATAGTGGCGGAAGGTAAGCTATTGATCATTGTACTTTATGTAGATGATCTTATACTGATAGGGGATGAGAAGCTCATCAAATCTTGCAAGGAGGACCTTGCAAGAGAGTTTGAGATGAAGGACATGGGGCTCATGCATTACTTTCTTGGCATGGAGGTATGACAGAGAGATGGGGAGTTATTTGTATCTCAGGGAAAGTATTCCAATGAGATACTCAGGAGATTCTGCATGGAGGGAATTAAACCCATGGAGACTCCTCTTGCTGGTAACTGGAGGAAGGGGGATGCTACTTTAGGGGAAGTAGTGGAAGCTACTATTTATAGGAATCTTGTGGGTTCACGCATGTACTTGGTGAACACATGACTGGATATGTGCTATGTAGTTAACCAACTTAGTCAAGAGATGGTTAGGCCTACCAAGCTATATTGAAAGGCAGAAAATCATGTATTGAGATACCTCAGAGGCACTACTCAGTTTGGGTTATGGTATAGAAAAACAGAGGGAGTGAAGCTTTAAGGCTTCATCGATGCAAATTGGGCAAGGAGTCCATCCGACAAGAAGAGCACATCGGGAGGGATCTTTAGTATTGGGTCTACGACAGTTTCTTGGTACATGAAGAAAGATAGATTGGTTTCACTCAGTTCGGCAGAGGCAGAATACATGGTTGCAAGTTAGCTAGCATGTGAGGTTATCTATATGAGGAAGATCCTGGTTGGTTTGTTTGGTCAACAGATGGATCCGACAATGAGTTATTGTGATAATAAGAGTTGTATCAAACTCTATGAAAATCCAGTCTTTCATGATCGGTCCAAGCATATTGATATATGGTATCATCATCTTAGAGATTGTGTATTGAGGTAGATCATGTTGTTAGATTACATTCCCACAGAGGAGCAAGACATCTTGACAAAGGCATTTTTAAGATGTAAATTTGAGTTTCACAGAGACACGATCGAGGTAGTTGATAATACCTTTCTTGTTGAGAGGGAGTGTTAAGAAATGGCAATAAGAAATTCCAGTTTAATTTGTCCTTAATTAAATTTGAATTCTATTCTCATAAAAACTTAAAATAGTTAAATTAAGTTTATTAAACTTACTTAACCTAGGAAATTCGAGTTGGAAGTCTTTTGGAAGTCATGTATATGTTCTCCCTACTTTGTAGGAGGCCAGCGTGATTTAATTGTGAGTTGTAAAATAGAAGACTCAGTTCAGTTAAATTTGTTCTCAAACTGATTGAGATAACTAATAAGGAGTTAACAGTCAGTGGTGACACAAATGAAATCCGCCAGTGCTACTCTAGTTAATTGAATATTTACTCATTAGAAACTCATGCATGTTGATTTTGAGAAAGACCCAGTTGAGACTAGAGTGCAGGGACAATGTACTATTTGTTTTAGATTTTTTTGAGTTGCACTGATAGTGCATGCAATCAGGAACTGATCCTTGAGGGATTGCACTATTTTTAGAGGCTTTATTTCCCTTTAAATACAAGCTATCCTTCATAGGAATTACACATTGGAATAGAGACTTGGAGAGCTTGTGAAGAGGCTAAGATTTGGCCTTGAGTTTGCTTATGAGTTGGAGATTGAATTTGCTGAGTGTTGGGATTGTTCTTGAGAGAAAAAGCATTCTAATTTCATCTTTATTTTTCGGATTAATAGAAAACATATAGTGGGGTTTTGAGCTATGGATTTCCTGGGATATTTATTGTGTTATGTTCCTTTGATTCTCTTCCTCTATCGATTATGGTTTTCTTGATGTTTATGGGCTTCCGTTGTAAAGAGTAGTAGATTCTTGTCTCTTGCTTTAGAAAATTCCATTAGCTTGTGAATCTGTAGGATTTTCTACACATGCTTGAGGCCATACAAGGATTTCACAAGTTTTCATACGTTATGTTCATGGCCCTTCACAAAAAATCCTTTTGGTTGGGACATAAAAACATTTTTTTTTTCAGATCTCCATTCAAGAAAGCAATTTTTACATCCAATGGAATTTCCAATCATTCTGAGCTGCCAGGGCAAAGAGTGTCTGGATGGTAGCCCATTTTTCCATGGGGGAAAATTACACTCATAATCGACCCCTTCCTTCTGTGCAAAACCTTTTTCCACAAGCCTGGCGTTGTGCTTGTCAAGTGAGCCATCAAATTTATACTTGTTCTTGTTAACCCACTTGCAACCAATCGATTTGGTTCCCAATGGAGGATCAACCAACTTCAAAGTGTCATTGTTTATCAAGGCATAATACTATTATATGGAATTTATACCTACAGATCATAAGGACATCTTCCCTAAGTGGGTAGTTACACTTAGAACAACACAAGTAAAGAGGTTTAACCTTTTCTTACAATAGATGGATAAGATGAAGGAACCTACTTGTGATCCTTCGCATCATTTGATCTCCTTTGAATTTCTCCCGTCGCTCCCGCTCAAACTAAATTCACTCAATTGGTACCTGCGAACATAAATAGAAGACGACAAAAATCAAAGCATATGATCTATCTACTGTAAACAAATGGAATCGAAAACATTTGAACATACATTCATCATAGATATAGACAAGAATATGGGAAAAGGAACAAACAAATTTATTGATTGAGAGAAGGAGGATTTACACCTAATGTGGTTCGATCCCATGTCACCATCCAGCTTAGTCCAAACCCTCATCACACCAATAGCACATCAATCCAGCAACATAACATTACTTGAAAATGATTTCAAGTCTCAAACCAACAATATTTCTCTATAATATCCAAGTTCTAGTCCCTGATCACTATGATGAGTGGTCAATTTATAGGGAAATGCAAGTGGTTTTGTCATAAATAGGGTATTGAATGGTTTTCCATAATTGGAGTTAGTTTCCATGGAGAAAGGGATGAGATGATAGAGGGTTAATTGATCCATAACCTATCCAAAAATGAGATCATAGGATGAGATAAGAGTTGGGCATCCTTCTAGAATGCTCTAGAATCAAGGAATATTCCCAGAATCCTATGCCAATTTCACTCATTCTTGCCTAGCACAAGTATAAGTGGGCCTAAGTTCACTGCAGTGCAGGTTTAAATGGGCCTACCTGCTATGCAGCGCAATTTCCCTTACCAAGGCTACACTGGTGTCCTAAGAAGGCATCTCAGCAGGGTTTCAAGCTAGGAAACTTTAATGGATGAAAGCATTCAATTTGATGACTTGTCTAGTGCATGTAGCAACTGAAGTAGGGTTTGATGAGCCCTAATTGTATTGATATGATCATCAGGAGTGATGTGCCCAAACAGACTTGTAACACATACTCCTTTTGCATCGATTCTTTCCACTCATCATGGGAAGTAGATTCTTTGAAGGAAGCTAGTTCAAAATCTGTAGACAAATTTAGTTCACAATCATAAGAAACATCCATATCAATAGGTGAATCAGAATCATCTACTTCAGCTCCATTTTTCCTGGTTGAATTTCTTGTTCCTGTCTTTCCAACCTCATCAGGATTAACACTTTCAAGTGTCTTTGTCAGCCATTTTGGAGGACCTTTTTGAGATGGCCCAAGCTGCTCAATTCACTGAGTTAGGACCGAATCAAGATTGAGTCTCCCAATTCTGTCATTCACATCACTCAAAGTATAATTAGTGGTTGGAGATTCATGTGGGGGAAAGAGTGCTTCAGAATAATATTCCACATACTGATCCGGTATAGGAATCCCCATTTCAAGATGTGGAATCTTATTATCAAATTCTTGAAATGATTTTGCATGTCTGAATCTATCCAAGCGCTCAAGCTTCTGCTCAACAACATTGTCATCTTTGGAAGATTCAAGAAAGATTACATCTCTAGATACAACAAACTTCTTATTAACTTCATGATAGAGATGGTATGCTTTGGAGGTATTTTAATACCCCATGAAGATACACTTACGACTCCTTGCACCAAGTTTGTTTCTTTGTTCCTTTGGTATCAAGGCATAATAGGTGGAATCAAAGACCTTGAGATGTGTTACCAAAGGAATGTGGCCATACCACATTTCATAAGGAATCTTGTTTCTAATAGCATTAGATGGACATCTATTCTTTACATACACAACACATAGAACTGCATCAACTTAAAACATCAATTTTACATTCTTGAAAAACATCATGGAACGTACCATATTTATGATTGTCCTATTCATTCTTTCAACTACTCTGTTATTGATGGGCCTCTAAATTAGACATAAATTAAGGCCCATGCCTCTAATTTAAATCATAAATTAAGGCCTATGACCATCCTTCAGCACATTAAACCTCTCTTTTTGCATTATATAATTTATTTTTAACTTTAATATATTCACTATGAAGGTTTATGAATAATTGAATATTTGTGCCCAATATTATTTATTTTTGTGGAATATTATGAGAATATTGGGCAGATTATGAAGAGTTTGAGGAGGAGATAATTTAGGGACTTGTTCCCTACAATTGGAGGATTAGTAATAAATAATAAGTCAACAAGATATTATGGAATTATGACACAAATTGTGGAACTCCAATGATTGAGAAAATCTAGGAATGTGTTCCACTAATCAAGGGAGCAGATCCACCAATCAAGGGAGCATATCCACTAATCATTAGGTTTCGGTGGGGAAAGCTTCCTCCATCCATGGGGAATGTTCTTAATTATTTTTAATAAGTAACCAATCTAATTTTCCTCTAGGGAATGATTGAGAAAACTAGGAATGTGTTCCTTGCCATTTAATGCAAATTCCTAATATTGGGGATTAGATCTACTAATCAAGGGATTTTGGTGGGGAAAGCTTCCTCCATTCATGGGGAATGATTCCTAATCATTGTGTATAAGTTCCAACTCAAATTTTCCTCTAGGGAGGAGATTTTCATTAGTGTTATTGTGGAGAGAGCTTGGATTCTTGTAGCTCCATTGTATTTTCTTGCAGGGATGTAATTCTATTGACGAAAATAATGAAGGTTGGTGTCATGTTCAAATTCTAAATCTTGTTCTCCTCCATAGGTATCTGAGTTTCCTTGGGCTTGGCCATCCCAGGAACCTCAGAGCCCTTTTGTATCATCTTCTTTCCTTCTTTTCATTGCTTATTCACATGCATATCTAGTTTTTATTTCTTTCTATTTCTGCACTTAGTATCAATGATTTCTTGTTGTAGGATTGAGTTAAATGGTTGATGTAAGTTCTTTTCCAGGATCAAAAGCATTATTCAATCCTTGTAAAAGCTTTGGAAGTTCATAATAATCATTGATTTTCTTGGATTAATCTTCTTATTCCCAAATCTAGATTGCTGGACCTCCTTTTTAGCAAAGAACAGTAAATTTCTGCTATTTTTTAGAGCATGCTAATGAGCTTCAATCGAATTGATTCCACTTGCATTAGATAAAAAAAAATTCTAGTTCATAACAAAAATTACCCCATTGCATTTTCACTTGATTAGGTTAGGAATTTTTTAGATTTACTAGCTCACTAGTTCTGGAATTTCTAGATTTCCGACTAGTAATGTTTTTTTATTTTTTTGCATGGGTTAATAGAGGTATTTTTGAGTGATTCCACTTGGAATGGGGACCTAAGAGATCCTAGTTAATACCAAAATTTGTCCCATCCAATTTGGATTTTATTTTCTTGGTCATTCGATGAATTATAGTAAATTTGTACATCCTATGGCAAAATCAAGTGATCTTATAGGAAATCATTGTAGCATCCTGTAGGAAAGCCTGTTTTGAGTCTGAATTGAGGAAAAAGCCTCTAGAGAGCTAGAAAAGGGTCCCTACTTGTATCCCAAACCTTCTGACCATTCACCATCATCTCCAAGACACCTTCCACATCACCAAAAGATATTAGCTTTCACACTCTCACATGGAGAAAAGAAAAAGAGAAAGATTAATTTATTTTATTCATTTACATGCACAACAGTAGAAGGTTTGATGGTTTGAAAATGCATGCTTAGATCAATAGGATTGCATATATGTTAACTTAGAATTCTTTTGAAGCAAAGCCTCTTAGAATTTAGTTAGAAAATGGTGTGTTTTAGCATTTGATTTCATTCTCTTTCCTTGTACTTTCTTTCTTGCAATAGGTTAAGGTTCCATTTCGAACATTTCATTTTCTGCAATTAGTTTAGGATTTGACTTCAATACATGCACTCCATTACATTATGACAACAAGGAAGGGCATATTTTATTTCACATATATAGTGCTGACACCTCTTAAGTTTGTGTGAACCCCGGGTTGATAATTAAAGTCGGTAGCCTTGGGAGTTGCAGCATTCTTGTTGCAATATCGAGGCTTATCAATTATGTTGGGGATTATAAGGAAAAATTGTTTGATTTTTGATCCCATGTTGGCGAAGATAGTTTTCAAATTCATTTGAACTGTATTCTTTTCCATTATCAGTGCGAATAGAGCCAATATGAGATTGTGCGTAATTTTCAATCGATGTATGAAAGTTCTTGAATGTTTGAAAATAAGAAGATTTATTCTTCAATAAATAAACCCAACACATTCTATTGTAGTCATCAATAAATGTCATCATATATTTATTTCCATTTGTAGAAGGAAGAGGCATTGGACCACATAAATTAGAATGAATGAGTTCAAGTTTTCTATGTGCTTTGGAATGTGAATCATGAAAAGATTGTTTACTATGCTTTCCTAGAATACAAGCATCATTGTTTAAATTTCCCAAGAATTGTAGGCAAACTAGTAACACCATTTTTCTTCAACAAGAGAAGGTTGTCATAGTTCAAGTGTCCAAATCTAGCATGCCATAAAAGACTTGATGGAAATGTACCTTCATCATAATAAGAATTGTATGAGAAATTTTGTGCACGAGTAGAGGTACCTTGCAACTTCAGAAGTCTTTCTTCTTCTATCCCCGTCATGACAATTGAGTGATCTGATGCTTTTATAAACTCAACCTTGCCATTAGACATATGAATGGAGTGTCCTTTCTAGAAGATGTGGACCAAGGACAACAAGTTTCTCCTCAACTGTGGGAGATATAAAACATCATGTAGAAGAAATTCTGGAAGACCAAGCAATTTGAGACTGATTGTGCCAAGCCCTGATGGCTTGAGTTTTGATTTCTCTGAAAATTATACTATTCCATCAACATTGTTAGTTAATTATTCACAAAAATTTCTTCTAAAATTCATGTGGCAAGTTCCTTCTGAACCAAGCAACCAATCATTTTTCCAAGAAGCAAGTGAAGCATTAAACAAGTCTTCAGTTACTGTAATATTACAATGTGCCACAACATAGTGAGTGGATTCATGTGCTTTACCTTTCTCTTTGTCATTAGTTTTACCTTTAGCTTGATTTCTTTCTTGATAAATTTTGTCCCATGGAAAGTTACATGTAGATGCATCATGTCCATCTCTTTTGCAACGTATGAAATGAAGATAAAACTTTTCTCCTTGAGAGTGTTTGCCCCCCTTGCCTCTGAAATTTCTTCTTCCTCTTCCTCTTCGAACACCTATTCCTCTAGAAGAATCTTGAGCATGATTCTTTAGAATACTGAGGAGTTATATTCTTCCCAAAATCTTTATCTCTCTCAGCAAATTTCTTCACAAGGGAGTCAAAGGTAATCCCTTTGAGGTTTCCATTTGCTTGCAATGACTCAATATAATTTGAATAAGTGGGATAAAGTGCCTTGAAAAAAATCTATAAGGGGAATGTCTATTTGAACAAGGGTGGCTTTGATATCATGCATAATAGATCTTACTTTTGATGCTAAAGCAAGAGGATCATCATTTTTCAATTCAAGACTTAACAATTTAATCATCAATTGGACAACTTCAAGTTCAGAGTGTGATTCATAGAGTTCCTTCAACTTTTGTAAGGCTTAAAAAGCATTTGAAAATGGTGAAATATGGCGACTAACTTCTTCATTTATAGATGCCGCAATCAAGGCATAGGCCTTGTTGTTCTTTTTTACCCAAATGATGATCTCCTTATTTGAGGTGGGATTTGCAGGTTCATTATCTCCTTCTCCTACACAAACTCTTTTCCACAACTCATTGAAAATGAGAGTGTGTTTAATATTCCTTGAACATTATGGATAGTTCTCTTTCCCAAAGAGAATTACTCCAACTATAGATATTAGTGAATGCATTCCCAAAGAAAAAAAAACTATATGATTTTGATTTCCGAAACAAACATAATTTTTCTTGATATCTTCTGTTTAGGTGGAAAAAATTCACTATATTAATACTTTTAATGTAGCATATATTACTCCACTCACAAATATATTATACGATGGTTTCAATGTATAAATCACATAATATATATCCAAAAAAAATCTCAACTGATTTCAGGTCTTCAAAAATGTCACCATTAAAAAAAAAATCTCATTATGTACCATCCAAAATTCTCATTCTATAATCACCATCCAAAAATTTCAACGAACTTTAATACTACCACCATCTTCAAAGGAATTGAATGTGCTTTATAATATATACATTCACCACACCTTGAAATTATGTCTGTGTTATATCACCATTTACCACTCTTGGTAGATTTGATGCTCTAGTTATGGCCTAGGGCAACCCTTCATTTCCAGACGTGGTCCAAAATCTGAAAAACAATGTTTTATTTCCTATACACTAGTTTTCCCTATGTGAAAAGCCTATACATGTGGGTCAGCATATACCCAACCCGCGTATATGTGTTAAAAAACTTAAAAATAATAAATCTTCTTAATTTCGGGTGGAGTTTACGGGTTTAACCTGTTACTCACCTACTATAGCCTGTGTCCCAACTGTTTCCCAACGGAAAAAACTAATTTGGAGAATTATAAATAAACCTCCATGGGAAGGCCTAAGGGGAGAAGAGATGAGATATTGATATTATAGTTTATTGATCACTAATCGAGTCTGAAAAAATCCCCGTGCCTCCTACACTCCCCAAGATTTAAGAAACTCTTGTTTCCTTTTTGAGATATCCTTCGCCCCTCTTGTGATATCATTGTGTATGTTGATGGAGGAAGATTGTTGAGGCCGAGACAGGATGGATCTAGAGGACGATTCCACTTGGAGCTGGAGGAAGACTCAGGTTGTAGTTTTCCATCTTTCTTGTAGCTTACATCAATAAAGAAATGATGTTCTGTTCCTGATATTTATCGTGTTTATGCATTGATACATCTTGTGACTTGTTTAAAAATCTTCTATTGATGCATAATCATTCATTTGCTTATATGGTCTAACATATATATCATGAATATGATTTCTGTTACTATTATTGTATATGCTTTGCTTAGATAACTTACAGGTTTCAAAGGCATTAGATGAAGTAGAGGGTTTGAACCCTGCGAGATCTACCCAGACGTACGACCTTCATGTAAGGTCACTTCTTCCCAGTTCAGTAGTATAAGAATTTAAATTGTTTGTCTATGCATTTCTTGCTGCTATTTTCCCTCCGATATGTTGGGGTTTTCAACCCAAGACCTTAGGGTGTTCACACCTGAAATAGAATTGGCGACTCTGCTGGTGAAAACATTCTTGTTTTTCCTAGTTTGGGTTGTTTGTTCTCAATCAGTATTTGTTTTCTTGATTGCTTTCTTTTACAGTGTTATTTGACTTATTAGCTTCCCAGGCATCAAGTCTGATCATTTGGATCAGGCCTTGATTTTTGTTTTTCTTGATTGAGTCATTTATATGCTTTTTTCTTAGAGCACAGTTGTGTATACATGCTAGTTTCCTCAAGTAAACTCGTGTATACATGCTAGTTTCCTCAAGTAGACTCGTGTATACATGAATTTCCTATGTTTGAAATGCATGTGCACGCCTCTGTGTCTTTACACAGTCGCGTATACATAATTTTGGATTGTTTTTTCAAAATCTTTTGCTCAGTTAGGTCTGTTTCTTGGTAACCTCTACTATTTTTTGGTCATCCACTGTCTATAGAACTCAGTTCTCTTGCAAGTTCTCATTTTCAAATCTCCTTCTCAGTGAAAATCCTAGTTGGCCTAGGATTTCTTTTGGAGCAAGTTTTTGGTTTTTGTCTTGGGTGCAAGGCTTCTGTCTGAAGTTCTTGGATGTTTTGGTTTTTCAGAACAAGAAATTGGTTATGATTTCATTTATAACCCAGATTTCAAATTGCGTTGCTTTTCTTTCCTTTTTGTTTGGCCTTTTTTCTTTTCGTGCTTTTTGAGTGTCTCTTTGGCAATCTTGAGAGTTTTTATTTCTTGAAATTTTGTCTGTTTGTTGAAATCCTTTACTACTATTCAGGCCAGTTTGTGTGAGTTTGTAGTCCTTCTTGTTTCAATTTCATTAATTAATGAGTTTTATAACTTGCGAGATATAAGGACTCCTTGTGCTTGTTTCTTGATCTTTGGAATTTAGTAGTTCTTTTTGTGACCTCAAAAGTTTCTTTAGTTTCCTTAAAAGAAAAAGACAAAAACCTAGCTTTTTCCTTTCTTTTTCTTTCCAAGCTTTTGTCTTTTTGGTTTTGTTTTTGAGCAATTGTGATCTTTTTGTCAATTTGTTTTGCTTGGTTTTGAGGGAAATTTGTTTTTAAATTTTGTGCCCTCTTCACTGTCAAGTTGGCTTATTGATCTTATAAAGAAACACTTTCATTTATGTTGTGAGTATTCAGAGGATCTTGCATCACCATTTAAATTTGTATTAGGTTAGTTTGCATCATAAGCATTCTCAGTCTTTTCAGATTTTGAGTGCGTGTGGAGTGTTTATGAAAAGAAAAGAAAAATATTTTTTCTTATATAAGTTTTTCATAGAACCAAGTAGGCAATCCCTCTTCATTGAAATAAAATAACTGCATGCATTTAATTAGGTTTCTATTGGTTTCTTTTGTGTTAAAAACATCATCAGTTTCACTCTCGTTATACCCTTGACTTAAAGAACATCCCTCTAAAATCAAGCGATCTAATAAAAAGAACTATAACTTTTTCATTTTGTCATTAACAAACACCAACAAGTTTAAGTTCTTTAGGGTCTTGGAATAGGTGAGTGGAGAGTTAACTCTCCAAGGCCGCTCAAACTATCAAACATAGAAGTTGAATAATGAGTGAAATCAAATATCGTTAGAAAGACCGGGAAAGCTCCATGACTAGGAGTTAAGCACGAGGAAGAGTGAAGACAAGGAAGAGAGATACCCCCTTTCCTAATTGTTTGATCCCGTCCCACGACTGTTCCGCCTAACTTGTGATATGAGTTGGTGCCCATAGTTTCCTTTCCGAGGGATCACATAGGTGGTTTTGCAGGGGAATCCCGTGGCACCTGAGGCAAACATTGCATCACATTCATCAATGCTTTTGGAGGGTACCCTTGCGAAGATTGGGTGCTTGCAACGACAAAGGCTATTGTCTAGAGGTCAAAGTAACTATTTCTGTTACCTTTGCTAGTAGGCCTGGGCCGTGATTACCCTAGACTGTTTTCAGAAGGTCCTTGATTTCACTTTCTTGTATTTTTGTGTGCTATTCAGGAAAATGACCTCCTCATTAGCTTAGAGGGCAAAGACATCATGATTGAAGTAATGACCAAGTTCACAAGCCTTGTTTCCAGGCTCACGCTACCTATACACTAGCAACCTACTTTATAAAGTTTCTCAGCAAGCCTAAGGGTACGTTAGTGACCTAAGTAATTCTACTTGTTACCTTGGGGACAACATTAGTAAACCCTAATGAGTTTCTAAGGGTCAAAGGAGCAGATTGACTAAGAAATATCCCTATATTCTCTCCTAAATCAACTCACAAAATCAAGGAAACATCAAAGTTCGACCTATTTGGGGGATTTCTAATCCTAATGGAGTATGCAAATGGGAAAGATCTCAAAAGAATGGCAACAACATTGCTTTTACGTAAGGAAACTCATGGAGAAACTTGGAAACCCTAACCTCACATGCTACATAAGCAGAGCTAGGGCTATTGTGAAAGAGGTCGAATCATTTGAAAGGATAGCTTACTTGATTGTTGAGCAAAGTCTCAGACTTAAGCATAATAAGTTGGTAAGAAGGGAAAAAGAGAGAGGAGCTGGAGGGGTAAGGGAAGGATGATACAACTGATGGTTGTAATCACTCTTTTGACACTAATATAGAACTACAGTTGTACTGTCCACTCCGTGATGTTGGTACTATAATTCATTTATATGTTTATTCAATGTCTTTTAGCATGAGTGGCTTAGTTATGAGAAACTAGATGTCTTTTGTACGTTTATGCATTGATTAGCAATGTTTTATGCCGTGATTACGCTTGTCTTTTCTATGTGCAGGACTTGATCTAGAGCTCGCTTAGGGGACTTTAGCCTAGCTGCCTTGCGCTCTCCAGCAACTCCACACGAAGGCTTGAGGTAATGAATTAGTTTCGCTTTGATAGTTAGTTGTTAAACATGGACATGCATGTATCTTTGTGACAATTGCAGATAATATTACAGTGTGCCAAGGGTCCTGGGAAGACCCTTGAGGGTTTCTTCATCTTCCATACACTGTGCATTAATCCCTATAGAAAAATTCCATTCTTCCTTCTTAAAGTTTTTATTTTCATAAAAGAAAAAATCAAAACTTTTTATTGTTTTCTACTTAGCTGGTTAAGTTATGCATTATTTGGTTTCAATAGTTTTTAGTGAGCATTGAAAAGTTTTGTCATTTATGCTAGTGTTGTAATGAATAGGATACATGGAATGAATATTGATGTATGCATGACTCTCCCTTTGTAGAAGCAGCTTATTCATCGAAATTGAAAATTTACAAGCATTTTTTTTTGCATGATTCGAGTCAGAGTCCCATTAAATCTCATACGTCAATGCCCCTACCAAAGACTCTAACAAAGTACACTTAAAATCTACCTAATAAAATCAATCAGCAACTCTTTCTAGAGTAAACACATATTAGTTTAGGCTAGGATCTTGGGTTAGGTAGTGTAAGTAAAATGCCCAAGATCATACACCAAAACTAGTGTCATTAAAGAGAGAAATCCTTCTACACTCACACTACCAGGACCACTCCAGTAAAAGTGGAGTTAAATACGAGACAAAATCGGACTATAAGTGAAGGCAGCCCACCTTTGCTTACATATCCTTTGGGTATTTTATGTATCGGGGATCCCTTCAGGGATATCGGAGCTAAGTCGAGGACTCAGGTATCCTACCCACACAACATACTGTCTATGACTATGTCCCCCACGGTAGTGTCTGTGATCTGAGGTATCCTTAGTGGCCATACTTTTAGGGACTAACACAAGGTGACTAGGGCGAGTTGCCCTAGTACCTAACACAGATGGACCTACTATGTCTTCAGTTTTTGGGAGGGTGCTCATCTTCACGAGAGTACTTGGCCCCTCAATTTGAGGTTCTTGTGGAGCCCTAGAGTAACCGTAACTGTACATTTGGCCAAATCTTTTTATTATTCATTGTGATATTGGGTTTCATCTCTAGTGATTGGTGCTTATCAAACAAGGTCATTTCCCTCTGCTTGTTGACTGATTTACTTAGTGTATTTTTTATTTTTTAGGTGCCAGAGTGTTATCATTGAGACTCTAATAAACATCACTGCAAAATTTATTGATAAAAATTATCGACCATCGTGGCTACATCCGGCCCTCATCATCAATTTAGACGATTGTTAAGACTTCCACCACTCACTATGGAGGATCCGTCGAGCTCCAGTGAACTGGATTCCTTATCTTCAGGAAATTAGTCTCCGAGATCTCACACATAATCAGTTTGGACATCCAAAGATTCAAGCTTACCGGAAGATTTCTTTATTGAAGGATTTCTTCCTCCATATAATCCTCCAATCACGAATCCGTTGGGCCCACTCTTGGTTCCCGTTGCATCTGTACCTCCTTTGTCTTCAGTTGGAACACTTCCACCCATCTCGTCGACGACTAACGGGTTGTGGGAATTTTTGGACACTTTTGGTCCCCCACCACTTCCCCAGTCGATAGTCAATACCACACCTTTGATGGCGAACCCTGCTATCCCATTTGTCCCAGGTTCAACCCCTATGGTGACACCCTCCACGAGTGGAACCCAGTCTATTTCAAGTTTTGCCCCTTTAGTGTCAAACCCTGTAACTTCAACAAGTGCTACATATATCCCTCCTTATAACGCTTAATATAACACAATTAGCATGAGTCCCTTCAACCAACAATATGTTGAAGATAGCAACAAGAAATGCTAAAGTAGCACAGCTATAAATAGAATTGCTATAAATAGCAGTTCAGCTAGTGTTGAACTTAGCAACAATGGATGAAAAGTGAAAGTGCTAAAAATAACTTTTCTATAAATAGCATTTCGGGATGCCTTCCTATTGTAGTCAGTCCCTAAACTATAATAGGAAGTAAAATTCGAATTTGAATTTAACAGTTGTTTGAAAATAAATTAATTAATTCACCATGAGTTAATTAGTCGTGAAAAATCAAACATGAAGTCTATGTGAGGACATGCAACAATTTCTCCATTAATTGAGGAATTTATCCATCAGTTAAAGAGATTAGGATGGGTTCTAATTTGAGTAGTAATTAATTGGCTCAGTTAACTGAGACAAGTTCAATTAGATTGATTTAAACAGTTTTTTTTAATTAAAGTAAGTTCAGTTAGTTAATGCATGCTTGCATATAACTGCTGCTCTTCAGATAACTGAATATTCTTTCATACATAACTCATGCATGTTAGTTCAAACAGAGACCCAGTTGAGATCAGATGGAGGGACAATGTACTATCAGTTGCTAGAATATTCCTTGGTGAATATTCCTTGCATGTAGAAGGATTTCTTTCCAAGAGAATTGCGTTGTTACTTCTTCTTGTTCAGTGACTGTGATGAGGCCAATTCACACATGTGGCTTCACTGGACCCCAAGAAAAATTTCTC
Source organism: Pinus tabuliformis (assembly GCA_031772625.1). Taxonomy (NCBI): domain Eukaryota; kingdom Viridiplantae; phylum Streptophyta; class Pinopsida; order Pinales; family Pinaceae; genus Pinus; species Pinus tabuliformis. The sequence goes on from CM062812.1 coordinate 941,651,538, forward strand.
AAGAAATAGGGGCTTGGAGGACTTGAGGAGGATATATACTTGTATATTCAGTCTATGAGCTTCATTGTTTTGATTACAGAGAGAGTAGGATAGTTTTTGAGCTGATTCTTTTCATCACTTGGATAAGATTCCACTTGTATGATAATACAGTGTTGAGGTTTTAGGCTGGTGCTTTCCCTTGGTTATTTCTTCTATGCTATTTGTGATTGATTTCTTCTTATCAGTTATATGTGTTCAATTGATCTTGCTCATATTCAATTAAGCTTCCGCATAATTTCTTGTAGAAGTAGATCAAGTATTTTGCTTTAGTGTTATAGACATTTTTGGGCACTGCAACCCCAATCATATATGTCCATAAACCAAGGGCTCCTAAGTCCCTAAAAGTGTTGCTTAACACTCTAAAGAAACAAGGTCAGCTGATTACATCATCTCCCAGAAGTTATCCATGAAAAAATACTCAGAAATGGTCAAAACTAGACCATACTGATTGCTCAGTGCTGAGGGTGAGATGCATCACACCTACTACACACGGGAGGTGCGATGCATACTGAAAAGTCCTTCTATAGGGTGCGATGGATGAGAATAGACAAGTGGCGGAGACAGTTTGCGAGGTGGATGATCATGGAATCTTCCAGAAACTTCTCCTGTGACACTTGCCTCTTAGAATCTCCCAAGGATGAGTAAGAGATCAATGAGATCTCCAAGTGGAATCAAGAACTATTAGAGAGAAGACACTAATCAAAAACCCAGAGCTAACTCACACCTCTGCAAATATCTATATATAGATCTCTCATCCCTGAGATCAGGAGGTTAGAGGCTGGAATTTTGTATCTTGTAAGGAAGTGCTGCTAGTTTCTTGGTGTAACATCATAGTGTTGGGTGATCTAAGCTTTTCATGAGGTGAAGAAGGGCTTTCTTGCTGAGAGGATGACGCTGGGTCAGAAAAATTGGTTGTAATCCTCTTTGCTATTCTTGATATTAATAAAGCTATTCAAGTTTTCCTCCACATTCTTGTATGATTGATGATATATGCAGTTGTGTGGTCAATATATATCTGGTCCTATATTGTTTATGATAGTAGATCTCTGTTCTTGGATAGTGTTATGCTACTTTGATTCCACAGGTGCTCTTTGAAGCTGGGTAGACGAGGAAGCGAGTGGCAGAGATCTATCAGAAGGGGGAGGAATCAAGCAAGGAACCAAGCGCAAGACAGAAGTTGGTCTCCTTTGTTCCCCTCTTATCTACTTCTCATAAAGGAAAATGAAAGTAGTTTTAGTTTGTTTGTTTCTAAGATAGCTACCAGTCTTAGTGGGACTAGCAGCTCTGCATAGACACTAGATTTCCCAATAACATTTAGTATATTGCATTATCAGGTGATCTACAGGTGGGAATTTCTACATAACATGATTGGCATCCATTGTATAGTTATAACCCCCAGATTCAAGTATCTGGGGGCACTTCCAATATGCATATACCGGTCAGGAGCGTAATAGTTCCCCCTCCATTTTTAGGTATGCATGGTTAGTCACTGATTGACATGAACACTCCTTATGCTAGTCAAGGACTTATGGTTAGTTCTGTGTCGAGTGGGAATCCTCAAGGAGGTCCCAATCAATCCATGGGGTCACCCTACTCACAACCTCAAATGAGTCAAGGGGGCACTTCTATCCCCCAGCCTAACAATCCCTATGGAAATCCACATTACAATACCATACCCCGAGGGACCTACTATACCACGCAACTTGTGTATAATATTGGGAACAACACAATGGGAGGACTGCAAGGATCCTTAAGTCATATGTCATTGCCTTGTTCTGATTCGGAGGCAACAAACACTATGCCTTTCTTGGCAACGCTTGATATCCCTGACTTGTACAAACTTACAAATGATGCCATCTATCATAACTTACTCTAGCCGCCAATCCCGCATAAAATACTGACAGACATCCCTAAGTTCAAAGGGAAACAAGGGGAGGATCTGGGTACACACATCACCACCTATCATCTATGGTGTGTTTCTAACTCCATGGTGGATGATAGTATCCAGTTACATCTTTTTCCCCGCACCCTTACTGGCAACGCAGCCAAGTGGTACATAGAGTTACCACGCGCGTCAGTCAATACCTTTGGCGCTCTAGCGATGGAATTCTTAAAGCACTTCCAGCTACCCATCTGCTATGAAACTGGGATGGAACTCCTCACTTCATTACGTCAGGATACCGCCACCCACATCTATGATCATATACATGAATGGAGACGTAGGAAAAGGTTAGTCAAAGCTCCCCTCCTAGACTATCTCTTAGTAGATTGGTTCTACAAGTCTCCACTCCCCCAAATAGCTAAGGATGTTGCCTTAAGTGGTGCGGTCACAGAAGACCAATCCATTCATCGTGCCTAGCAATTGGATCTGATATATTCACAGTTTGGCACTCTATACGACATAATTCCCAATGGCCCTTGCAACTCCAATGCTCTCACTACTTAGCAACTCGGAGCGTATGCCGTGGGATTATCGACGCAACCTCTGTGGCTGCTATAAAACAACTCAATGGTCACATTGCCTAGAAGTCAGTGGACCCCTCTACCAAATCGACTACTCTTCCTACTATTGCGATCAACTCTGTGCAGTCTACACAAAACCTAGTGGTAAGAACATTGAGAAGAATAAGAAAAAGACCACTCCTTCTGAAGAGCAGTCAATAAAGCAGGCAAACCCAAAGTAGGAGGCTGTTGTGCCCCCTGACAATGGAAAAGATAAACCCATTAGATTTGTAGAAATTTTGAATAATATAACACTTATTCACAGAGATTATCCTGATTATACACTATTTGCGGAATGCATGCATAATACATAACCTCCTCTACGTTGATCATCAATTTTGCGGAATTAAAAACAATCGCATGTGCACATTTAAACATCAATCACACATATCAACACAGTATGTAATGGGGAAAGCATATAGCTAAAAACCTTGAACTATCTGTATATTATAATGATAGAGAACATGTAACAATACATAGTACAATACTCCTCACAAGTACTCAGTACTATCTCCACCTGCTACACACAAACTAGCTCAGATCTGAACAAGTCACGGGTTCAAATCTCCTCCACTGTTTGCTTGCCTCTAATACACAATCCAAGTTGAGAATAGATCTGATCCAAGCTCATTTTCCCTTGGCTTGTACTACACAATCCTCATTGGCAATCTCAATCAAGGATTATGCAAATCTCATGCACAACTATAGTCACAACTGATAGTAGTCTCACCCTTTCACCCACCTCTAACACTTGTCTCCACTGAACTGTCCATGCACTGAGTTAAATGATGTATTCTTTAGTTAATTTATGAGTTAATAATTAGTGAATTAATTAATAATTAATTCACATCACTCATCACTAGTGTATTTGGCAGTTAGACTAAATACAACTAGTTCAACTAAGTCAAACTGAACACAACTCCATCAACTCCTCAATCAACTCCACCAAACTCAATCACTTGAGTTCTAACTGAAGTCCATCATGCAATAGCTCAAATAACCCATAGGAAAAGCGTATTTCCTTCTGGCAGTTTCATGTGCCACATCCGTAGCTCAAACTGAAGTGCTGCAAGAGGATAAGATAATGTTTATAGTCCAAATATTATTAAGAGCTAATAATATTTGATTGTTCTATTTTTAGACTAGCAGTCTAAAAATAGACTCCACCCATATGTCTAAAAATAGAGGTCCATCTATTTTTACCAACATGACCAATCATCCATAAATAGTATCCTGCAACTCATAGACCATGATCCATATGTCTAACAATAGACATAGTCTAAAAATAGACTTTGCGCCAAAAATAGCCTGCGGGCCCACTTAGTGAAGGCGACTTCTTTTCACTAAGCTCCATCATCTTGTTGCATTTTCAACACTCCCTCTCAACAAGATATGGATTATTTGCAACCCCTATCCTGCCTCTGTGGTATTTGAATTTTCTCCTGGTGAGCGCCTTCGTCAAGATATCAGCATCCTGATCCTCCATGGGAATGTATGAAAGTAACATGATTCTCCGCTGCACACAATCTCTGATATGATGGTACCTGATGTCGATGTGCTTGGATCTATCATGAAATACTGGATTAGCCGAGAGTTTAATGCAACTCTCGTTATCACAATAAATCACAATAGGCTCCAAGTGTGACCCGAACAACCCGACCAGGATCTTCCTCATCCATATAGCCTCGCATGCAGCCAAACTTGCTGCCATATACTCGGCCTCTGCTGAACTAAGTGCCACGGATCTCTGCTTCTTGCTGTACCAAGAAACTGTTGTCAACCCGATACTGAAGATCCCTCCAGATGTGCTCTTTCTGTCCGTTGGGCTCCTTGCCCAATCTGCATCCATGAAGCCACATAGCTTCACCTCATCCTCCTGTCTGTACCACAATCCATATCCCGATGTGCCTCTGAGATAACGCAATACATGCTTTCCTGCCTTCCAGAAGAGCTTGGTTGGCTTAACCATAGCTTGTGAAAGCTGGTTAACAACATAGCATATATCAGGTCGTGTATTGACCAGATACATAAGTGACCCCACCAACTGTCGATAAACAGTGGCATCCACTACCTCCGCTGAAGTAGCATCCTCCTTCCTCCAACCTTTAGGAAGAGGAGTATCAACAGGATTGCAGCCATGCATGTTGAACTTCTCCAGTATCTCCCGGGCATACTTACCCTGAGAAACAAATAGTCCATCACTGCACTGCCAGATTTCCAATCCCAGGAAATAATGGAGGCCCAAGTCCTTCATCTCAAACTCTCTAGCAAGATCCTCCTTGCATGAAAGTATCAATAGCTCATCTCCTGTCAAAATCAAATCATCTACAAAAAGTACAATGATGAGCAACTTACCCTCCACCACTATCTAGTATAGGTTAGGATCCGCCTCACTCTTGGAGAATCCAAGTCCGGTGAAATAACTATCTATCTATGTGTACCAAGCACGAGGTGCTTGTTTCAACCCATACAACGCTCTCTTGAGCCTGTACACATGTGACTCACTGCTGAAGATCTCGAAACCTTCGGGCTGCTCTATGTACACCTCCTCCTCAATGACTCTGTTGAGGAACGTAGTCTTCACATCCATCTGATGGGTGTGCCACCCCATCTGTGCTGAGAGAGCAAGAATCGTCCGTATGGAAGAATACCTTGTGACAGGTGCAAAGGTCTCCTCATAATCGATCCCCTTTATCTGTGAGAAGCCTCGGGCAAAAAATCTTGCCTTGTACTTCTCCACACTCCCGTCAGCTGCCTGCTTCACTTTGTAGATCCATCTCGGACCCACCACTGATTTCCCCTCCAGTCTTGGGACAATCTCCCATGCACTGTTTCTGACAATCGAATCATACTCTTCCACCATGGCATCTACCCATGTGGGATCCTCCACAGCTTCCTCGAAAGAGGATGGCTCAATCACGACACATTTGCTCACAAGAGCCATGTATCCAGTGTACCGATCAGGTGACTGTCTCTTTCTGCACTGTGTTGTAGGTGGTCCTACAACCTTCTCTGCATCTTGATTCAGTCGCTCAGCTTCTTCTTGACATCCTTCATCACATGCATGTAAATAGGAGAACCAAAAATCCTCAAATGGGAAATATCAGGCCTCTTACCAGAATAAGCCTCCTTGGATGTACTCATGCCAAGTATCTTGTGAGGACAACGGTTCTGCACATATACTGCAGTATTGCATGCCTCAGCCCACAAGTGAAGGGGTAGGCCCTGATCATGCAACATCGCCCGTGCAACACCCACGATCATTCTGTTCTTCCGCTCAGCAACCCTATTCTGCTGTGGGTTATGGGGAGCTATGAGCTCTCTTCGAATCCCTTCTGCGCTACAGAAGTCCTTGAACTCGCTAGAGATGAATTCACCACCATTGTCACTCCTAAGAGCCTTCACCTTCTTCCCTGATTCCTTCTCGACCAGTGATTTGAACTCACAGAACTTTGAGTATGTCTCGCTCTTCTTCTGCATGAAGAAGATCCAGCACTTTCGAGAGAAATCATTAACAAAGATCACATAGTCCTTGTGCTTTGTTGTCGAAGCTACTGAGAAAGGTCCACACACGTCTGTGTGAATTCTCTCAAGGATCATTGTGGCGCGACTATCCTTCTCGTGAAAGGTGGCTTTCACAAATTTTCCCAAAGTACACCCCTTGCACTGATCTGACTGTGCAAGAGTGCCTTTAGGAAGCTAAGTAGAAATCTACTGCAGTATCTTCAAGGCTCCATGGTGAAGGTGGCCCAATCTCTAGTGCCACAGCTCACCATCATCCCGGCTCACCAATCCTTCTGCCTTGCATGCCATTGCTACGCAGCTATCTACGTGCAATTGATAAAGGTTCTTGACTCGAACCCCTATCTTCCGGGTTTCTCCAGTTTTCTTACTGTGTAGGAAAGCCTTTCCCTCGCTAAAGACAACATCATATTCCTTGTCTTCTAACATCGCCATAGAGATAATATTCTTCTTCAATCCTGGAACATACATCACTTCCTCCAATACGAAGGGTTTACCAGACTCCCTCTCAAAGGAAATGGTACTGATACCGATCGCACTGTATCTACCATCATCGCCCATCTCGATGTGCACTCCAAGATCTTTCTCATCTAGATCAGAAAAAAAATCTCGATCTCCTGTCATGTGAAAAGACGCACCACTGTCCAAGAACCATACTGATCCCATCACACTTGATACCAAGCATGCGATCAGTGAAAAATCCAAGTCAAACTGTGAGGCTAAGGCCTCTCCCGCTGCAGATCTAGCATCTTGCTTATTTTTCTTCTTCTGCAGACAATTTGTGGCATAATGTCCATGCTGGTGACAGTGAAAGCACTTCACCTTGGACATGTCCTGCTTCTTGCCTTTCACATCGGAATGAGAAGCTTTCTTGTTCTTCCCCTTCTTTTCTTTGGAAGCCAAAGCACAATTTTCTTCATCAGATGCCTTTGATGAAGATCCATCCCCGGTATTCTGCCTGATCTCCTCTTGCACAAGATCTGACCAAAGTCTCTCCCATCCTGGCAATTTCTCCCGACCATTGATAGAATCCTGATAGGAATTCCAACTCTTCAGAAGACCAAAGAGAGCCAAGCTCACCAAGTCCTCATCATCAACAGTCACCCCCACACTTCCCAGCTCATCCCGGCCTTGGGTGAACTTCGTGAGATAGTTGGGCATATTGTCTCCTTTCTCACACTTAATGTTTCTGAGTTTATCCTTGAGTGCAAACTTCCTCTGGTCGCTCTTGCTTTGGAATTGATTTGTCAACGCTTTCCACATCAAGTATGGAGAAGCGTTTCCATGCAGGCTGGATACAATGTGATCCTTCACGCCCTCCAACAGAATCCTTCGACACTTTGTTGTCTTCTTTTGCCAAGCCTCAACGTGAGCAGCATCAGTAGGCTTTGGGACCTCAGCCTCTATGAACTCCTTCAACCCATTATCATCTAACACTGCCTCCATCCTGTCTTTCCATGCAATATAATTCGAGCTGCCTTCAAGGGCATACTCCAATCGCAATCCATTGAAAGACATTTCAACTTTGACACCAATAAAACACTGCTGCAAATTCGAATTCCACCAGCTCAAAACTCAACCACTTCTGATCTAAAATTCCTGAGAAAAAAGTATTTCTTGTACAGAGATTGACTGTATGGGCATTTACCGGATATCTCACCTTCCAAAAGAATGATGAATCCAGAGGCTACCTGGCCCGATTACAGACTCTGCTTGAAGAAATAAAATGTAATCACTTTCTGAATAATAGATCTGATGATCAACTTCGCTCTGATACCATGTAGAAATTTTGAATAATATAACACTTATTCACAAAGATTATCCTGATTATACACTATTTGTGGAATGCATTCATAATACATAACCTCCTCTACGTGGATCATCAATTTTGCGGAATTAAAAACAATCACATTCGCACATTGAAACATCAATCACACATATCAACACAGTATGTAATGGGGAAAGCATACAGCTGAAAACCCTGAACTATCTGTATATTATAATGATATAGAACACGAAACAATACATAGTACAATACTCCTCACAAGTACTCAGTACTATCTCCACCTGCTACACACAAACTAGCTCGGATCTAAACAAGTCACGGGTTCAAATCTCCTCCACTGTTTGCCTGCCTCTACTGCGCAATCCAAGTTGAGAATAGATCTGATCCAAGCTCATTTTTCCTTGGCTTGTACTGTGCAATCCTCATTGGCAATCTCAATCAACGGTTGTGCAAATCTCATGCACAGCTATAGTCACAACTGATAGTAGTCTCACCCTTTCACCCACCTCTAACACTTGTCTCCACTGAACTGTCCATGCACTGAGTTAACTGATGTATTCTTTAGTTGATTTATGAGTTAATAATTAGTGAATTAATTAATAATTATGTTGAAAATGCAACAAGATGATGGAGCTTAGTGGAAAGGAGTCGCCTTCACTAAGTGGTCCCGCAGGGTATTTTTGGCACAAAGTCTATTTTTAGACTATGTCTATTTTTAGACATATGGATCATGGTCTATGAGTTGTAGGATGATGTTTATGGATGATTGGTCATGTTGGGAAAAATAGATGGACTTCTATTTTTGGATCACAGCAGGAGTGATCAGAGTCTATTTTTAGACTGCTAGTCAAAAATAGAAAAGTCAAATATTATTGTCTCATAATAATATTTAGACTATAAACATTATCTTATCCTCTTGGAGCACTTCAGCTTGAGCTACAGATGTGGCACATGTAGCTGTAAGAAGGAAATACACTTTTCTTATGAGTCAGTTGAGCTATTGCATGCATGACATTAGTTAGAAGTCATGCATGTGAGTTTTGTGGAGTTGTATGTCGAGTTGATGGAGTTGTGTTCAGTTTGAATTGGTTAAACTAGTTGCAATTAGTCTAACTGCAAATAGACTAGTGATGAGTGATGTGAATTAATTGATTAAATTAATTCACTAATTATTAACTCATAAAGCAACTGAAGAATACATCAGTTAACTCAGTGCATGTACAGTTCAGTGGAGACAGGTGTTAGAGGTTGAGATTACTACCAGTTGTGACAATAGTTGTGCATGAGATCTTGCACAATCAATGGATTGAGTATGCCCATGAGGATTGCACAGCATATGCCCAGTATTATAGCCTGTGCTCACCTGATTTTCAGTGTGAATGATTTTCACAAGGTAAATAGGAGTTTGGATCAGCCATTCATCATTCATTCTCTTGCAGGGTTGTGCAGTGGAGGTAGGCAAAGCAGTGGAGGAGATTTGAGCAGTGATTGATCAGATCTGAGCTAGTTTTGTGTGTAACAGGTGGAGATAGTGTTGGATACTTGAGAGGAGTATTGTACTATGTAATGTTACATGTTCTCAATCATTAATATACAGATAGTGTGGGGTTTTCAACTGTAAGATTTCCCGGGTTACATACTGTGTTAATGTGTGCATGCGATTGATGTTTCATTGTTTTTGATGCTGCTAAATTGATGATCAACGTAGAGGAGGTTATGTATTATGCATGTATTCCGCAATAGTGTATAATCGGGATAATCTCTATTGAATATGTGTTTATTATTCAAAATTTCTACATGGTATCAGAGTTGTTGATCATCAGATCTATTATTCAGAAAGTGTTTACATCTTATTTCTTCAAGCAGAGTTTGTAATTGGGCCAAGTAGCCTCTGGATTCATCCTTCCTTTCGAAGGTGAGATATCCGGTAAAAGCCCATATAGTCAATCTTTGTACGAGAAACACTTTGTTCTCATGAATTCTAGATCAGAGGCGATTGAGTTTGGAGCTGGTGGAATTTGAATTTGCGGCAGTGTTTTCTTGGTGTCAACGTTGCAATGTCTTTCAACGGATTGCGATTGGAGTATCCTCTTGAGGGCAGCTCGAACTATATTGCATGGAAGGACAGGATGGAGGCAGTATTAGATGACAATGGGTTGAAGGAGTTCATAGAGGCTGAGGTTCCAAAGCCTACTGATGCTGCTGAAGCTGTGGTTTGGCAAAACAAGACAGCAAAGTGTCGAAGGATTCTGTTGGAGGGCGTGAAGGATCACATTGTGCCCAACCTACATGGAAAGGCTTCTCCATACTTGATGTGGAAAGCATTGACAGATCTATTCCAAAGCAAGAGCGACCAGAGGAAGTTGGCGCTCAAGAATAAACTCAGAAACATTAAGTGTGAGAATGGAGATAGTATGCCCCAGTATCTCACGAAGTTCACCCAGTGCAGGGATGAGCTGGGAAGTGTGGGGGTGACTGTTGATGATGAGGACTTGGTGAGCTTGGCTCTCCTTGGTCTTTTGTAGAGTTTACATTCCTATCAGGACTCTGTCAATGGTCGGGAGAAATTGCCAGGATGGGAGAGACTTTGGTCAGATCTTGTGCAGGGGGAGATCAGACAGAGCACTAGAGACAGTTCTTCATGCATGCATGATGAGGAGAACTGTGCCTTAGCGAGTAAGGTGAAGGAGGGGAAGGAGAAGGGTTCTGTTTCTGAATCCAGTTCTTCCAATGATGGGAAGAAGGTTGACAAGTCAAAGGTGAGATGCTTTCGTTGTCATGAGTTGGGCCATTATGCTACTAATTGCCCAAAGAAGAAATCCAAGAAGGGATCCGGCGAAGGATCTGAAGGTGAGGCACTTGCTTCATAATTTGAGTTGGATTTCACACTCTTCGCATGCATGGTTTCATCCATGGTGGGAAGTGGTTGGTTTCTTGACAGTGGAGCTTCTTTCCACATGACTGGTGACAAAAGTTTGTTCAGTACTTTGGAGGAGAAAGATCTCCAGATACTCATAGCGATGGGTAATGATGAGAAGTATAGTGTCTCAGGTGTAGGCACGGTTATTTTTCAGAGGGAGCATGGAGCTTGCCTTACCTTGACTGATGTCAAGTATGTACTAGGACTGGAGAGAAACTTGGTGTCGATCGCGATGCTGGAAGACAGAGGTTGTGATGTAGTCTTTAGTAAGGGAAAGGTTTTCCTCAGACACATCATCACTAGACAGGTGAAGCAGATTGGTTCACAGGTCAAGAACCTGTATGCTCCTGAGGTTCAAGATGCATGCAAAGCCTTGAGAAGCTAGGCAACTGATGGAGACTTGGTGGTTGAGAGGGAGAATATATTACCTCTCAACATGCAGAGCCAGAAGAAGTCTCAGACGATTGTGGAGGAGCCATAATTGGTGCAACAGCTTCAGGAGGTTGTGGAGCAGCCACAACAAGGGAAGCTGAGAGGAGATCGAGTAGAGACATCTACTCATGCAGAGACCTCCAGTAGGGGGAAACTTCGAGCCAGGTGGGCTTAGGGATTGCATGCAGCCATACCTCTAGGTAGGAGGTGGGGTGATGTGGATTGATCGTCCCAAGGAGGAGGGGCAGGATCCTTGAGGTACCCAACCTCTTGGATGAGACCTTGCTACGGGAGCCCCGATGTGGAGTAGCAGGAACTGACTAATTGGGTAGAGACATATGCGGATGGAGCGGCAGAGAGAGCGACAGTGTAGGGAATCCCAAGACAGCGCATAGCTAGCAGGCTACAACAATGTGAGAGGCACAAGTGTTTTACACAGTGCTAGGTGGCATAGAAAAGTGTGCAATGGTGCGAGATGCATGGAGATGTTGTAGTAGCGTAGATGTCAGAGAGGGAGCACTTGTCAGTAGCAGGTATAGCTTCAGCATCAGAGTATGTTCCTAGCCCAACAGAGTGGTCAGTTGGGAGTGTTTTTGTTCCAAGTGTTGTTGGAGCAAGTGGATTGGGCAAATGTGTTGCATGCAGAACATTCTAGAGTTGTAGGATAGGGGTTGCAGATAATCCATATCTTGTTGAGAGGGAGTGTTGAAAATGCAACAAGATGATGGAGCTTAGTGGAAAGGAGTCGCCTTCACTAAGTGGTCCCGCAGGGCATTTTTGGCACAAAGTCTATTTTTAGACTATGTCTATTTTTAGACATATGGATCATGGTCTATGAGTTGTAGGATGCTGTTTATGGATGATTGGTCATGCTGGGAAAAATAAATGGACTTCTATTTTTGGATCACAGCAGGAGTGATCATAGTCTATTTTTAGACTGCTAGTCAAAAATAGAAAATTCAAATATTATTGTCTCATAATAATATTTAGACTATAAACATTATCTTATCCTCTTGGAGCACTTCAGTTTGAGCTACAGATGTGGCACATGCAGCTGTCAGAAGGAAATACGCTTTTCTTATGATTCAATTGAGCTATTGCATGCATGACATCAGTTAGAACTCATGCATGTGAGTTCTGTGGAGTTGGATGTGGAGTTGATGGAGTTGTGTTCAGTTTGACTTGGTTAAACTAGTTGTAATTAGTCTAACAGCAAATAGACTAGTGATGAGTGATGTAAATTAATTGATTAAATTAATTCACTAATTATTAACTCATAAAGCAACTAAATAATACATCAATTAACTCATTGCATGTACAGTTCAGTGGAGACAGGTGTTAGAGGTTGAGATTGCTATCAGTTGTCACTATAGTTGTGCATGAGATCTTGCACAATCAATGGATTGAGTATGCCCATGAGGATTGCACAGCATATGCCCAGTATTATAGCCTGTGCTCATGTGATTTTCACAAGGTAAATAGGAGTTTGGATCATCCATTCATCATTCATTCTCTTGCAGGGTTGTGCAGTGGAGGTAGGCAAAGCAGTGGAGGAGATTTGAGCAATGATTGATCAGATCTGAGCTAGTTTTGTGTGTAACAGGTGGAGATAGTGCTGGATACTTGAGAAGAGTATTGTACTATGTAATGTTACATGTTCTCAATCATTAATATACAGATAGTGTGGGGTTTTCAACTGTAAGCTTTCCCCGGGTTACATACTATGTTAATGTGTGCATGCGATTGATGTTTCATTGTTTTTGATGCTGCTAAATTGATGATCAACATAGAGGAGGTTATGTATTATGCATGTATTCCGAAATAGTGTATAATCGGGATAATCTCTGTTGAATATGTGTTTATTATTCAAAATTTCTACAATTCACATCACTCATCACTAGTGTATTTGGCAGTTAGACTAAATACAACTAGTTCAACTAAATCAAACTGAACACAACTCCATCAACTCCTCAATCAACTCCACCAAACTCAATCACTTGAGTTCTAACTAAAGTCCATCATGCAATAGCTCAACTAACCCATAGGAAAAGCGTATTTCCTTCTGGCAGTTTCATGTGCCACATCCGTAGCTCGAACTGAAGTGCTGTAAGAGGATAAGATAATGTTTATAGTCCAAATATTATTAAGAGCTAATAATATTTGACTGTTCTATTTTTAGACTGGCAGTCTAAAAATAGACTCCGCCCATATGTCTAAAAATAGAGGTCCATCTATTTTTACCAACATGACAAATCATCCATAAATAGCATCCTGCAACTCATAGACCATGATCCATATGTCTAAAAATAGACATAGTCTAAAAATAAACTTTGCGCCAAAAATAGCCTGCGGGCCCACTTAGTGAAGGCGACTTCTTTTCACTAAGCTCCACCATCTTGTTACATTTTCAATAAGATTCCCTTGTAAAATATGTGCCGAAGACCACATGACCTATCGCTGCCTGCGTCTTCAGGAGTGCACAGATTTCATTGCTAAAAAGGATACTGGCAGGACCCCTACTGTCCTCAATAATCCTTTCCCTACTCAGCAACATCAACACCTTATTTCAAACCAACCCCAACCCCCGCAAGGGGGCAATGGCGATTTGCAACATCCTTTAGCTGGTGAAGGACCATCTACCATTTCCACCTTTGAAATGGTAGATCTACAAGCCAGAGCCAAATCTTATGGAGCTCCAGTCGCTCATGTAGAGGTACCCTCCTCAAGTCAAAACCCACTGCCACCTAACGATCTTCATATTGAAAGTTTGGTTGCTGACCTTGTTATTTAGCCCCCTAAAGGGGCACTTTGATGCACAATGCACAATACATCTGCACGTGCCACCCAAAACTACAACATTACAGAAGACTCGACGCAAGCTCCGTTGGCTATGTCAGCACTTGAAGTATTACAAACATGTCCAACACAAAGGAAAGCTCTGCTTTCGACCATTGGTGTTATTGACCCATAGGATTCCATGCTTGCAATTTTTGACATGGAAAAATGTAAACCTCCCCTTTCTCACCAACTTGCATTTCAGGTGCAAATCTTTTTGAAAGGTAAAGGTATACATAGAACTATCATTGACGAAGGTGCTTCTACCTGCATAATGTCGACTTCATGTTGGTTTGCTTTTGGTTCTCCAACCCTATCCCCGCCATTGAATTCCCTTAAAGCTTTCGACAGCCACACTTTCATCACAAAAGGTTACCTAGATACCTACCCCATCACCTTGTATAGGAAAACGGTAACGGTGGACATTGAAGTCGTAGATAGAAATCTCGACTATAATCTCTTGTTGGGTCATAGTTGGACTTATGCCATGACTGCCATTGTGTCTACTATCTTTCGCATCATCCTATTTCCATTGGATGGAAAGGTAGTCACAATGGACCATATTTCCTTTTGCACCCCTAATTATTCCCCGTTACCAAGTGGCTCTGTACCCTTAGTGGGTGGTGTACATGATTCTTACGTTGATATCGTTACCGGTCTACTGAAGGGCTCTTCCCTAATGGGTTGTTTCCCTCTTTTGCCACCAATGGTTCCATAGACAGTTAATATGGTTTCATCCATTCCTCACAAACCGACCGATCCTTGGATCCTATTGGCCCTTTTAGACATTGACACTTATGGAGAACAAATGCCACTATCACCAGTTGAATTGGCCTACCAAGCCATTCAAATCTACATCTGTGTCTCTGGTCACTTTAGTCATGACCAACGATACCACTTCCGCTCCCATAACTGCTCCTTCTTTTGATCCCATCAATCAGTTCCTACCTATGGATGAAGCTATTACAGAGATCATGGATATAGAAGAGCGACCTTGGGAGGACTCACACCATCATGTTTCGATATCTGATTCGGACATGATGCCTCTTCAAATCCTGTCACCTGACGCACCTAAAATCATTCCCTCACCTTATATGACTATCCAAACTTTAGAATCAGAAGGGAACATGGGCAATCTTTAAAAGACATTGCTCATCGATATTTCAGTCAAGACAGGCACCGTGGAAAACACATAGATTGGAGCTGATTGTAATCCTGAGGAAATTGCGAGCTTCAACTACCCTTTTAAGGACTTCCACGATGTTTTCCCTTGGTATTATGAGGAAATGCATGGCATGGACCCTTCTATTGTCAAGCATGAGATCAAGAAACATCGAGCATTCTTTTTATGGTATTTTTCTTACTTGTTAATCCGAAAAATCCTCGAGTCTCCTTCTTCGGGCTCGTTAAACTACCACGAAGAAGATCGAGCATTCCTTTTATGGTATTTTTCTTGCTCGTTAATCTAAAAAAACCTCGAGTCTCCTTCTTTGAGCTCGTTAAAATACCACAAAGAAGTGCGAGCATTATTTTTATGGTATTTTTCTTGCTCGTTAATCCGAAAAACCTCGAGTCTCCTTCTTTGGGCTCATTAAACTATTACAAATAAGATATAAGCATGTTCTTTTTTGTGACTTTTTCTTACTCTTGAATTGAAAAATCCCCTATTTTTTCATCATTGGGCTCGTTAAAGACCTACAATGACGGTTTGAGCAACTATTTTTCACTCTTTTTCTAGCTCATTAAACTGAAAAAGATCACTTGAGCGTTCTTTTACGTACTTTTGTAGCTCGTTAAACTAAAAAATCTCGAGTTTTCATCACTAGGCTTGTTAAAAATCTAACAATATGAGCACTTGCTTTTTTGGGACCATTTCTCGCTCTTAAATCGAAAAATCCTCTAGTTTTTCCATTCTTCGGGCTTGTTAAATCTATGAAGAAGGAATGAGCAGTTCTTTTACCTCTTTTTTCTTGCTCACTAAACTGAAAAAGATACTTTTAGTTTTCTTATTTTGACTCGTTAAAATTCGATGAAGGTATTTAGTTTGTTGTCGGGTGACTGATTAAAAATTCACGACGAATATCGAGTTTAATCCATCTCCTTGTACTTGTAACAAAATGAGGTCAACATCTATTGAGCATAGGTTTCTCTTTATCTAGACTCAGTATATTAACTCACAGAAAAGTAATTGATCAGGGTATACTATTAAACCTTTGTCGCACCTAGTAACAACTATGACAAAGGGACCACCATGGAGTCATTATTTATGATCTTTTCAGACTCTCTAAATATGAAAATACCACTGAGTTATCTCATATGGACTAATTAAATTACACAGATGTGAAGTAGAGTTGCTCTTTTGACGATCCTTTTCAGACTCTTAAAACATGAAAAGATCGATGAGTTTGCCTATCTAGACTCATTAAACTAATCAGATAGGGCATAGAGTCGCTACTTTTGTGGTCCTTTTCAGACTCTTAAAATATGAAAAGATTGATGAGTTTACTTGTCTAGACTCACTAAACTAATCAGATGGGGAAAGTAGACAATACAACTGTGTTCAGTATTGGAAAGTGTGTTCTGGCAGCAGTCATTTCCTTAAACATGGCACTCCCTTAGATAAACCTTCCTTGTGATGGCCTCTCAATATGAATCTTACCATCCTATGAGTTTAGCCTATATACCCTGAAGTTCTTGCATCTTTGTATCCTAATACTCTTTGGTGTTCATGAGTCTAGTGCTACATGGTTAAAACCATTGTCGTGCCTTCTATTGTTCAAGGGAAAACCTTTTTTCTTTTGTTTCCTCCATTAACCCATCAAGCATATTCTTTCATCATGCCCTCTGTTTTTTTGACCCAATGTTCAAAAGATTCCTCAAAAAACAATCATCCTGGTCCCGTTTTGTGTCGACTGATGTAGGACACCTTATTTCCTACCTTTCGACAGGTCTTTTCCTATCGATTTCAAAACTCTATCTAGGAAGAAGACATAGAAACACTTCAGTGCCTTGGTACTTGCAGACATCAGTGGTAGATCACCTTGTGTTTGATTAGGGGTTCTCATTATTGGCTCTTGGTTAAACAATTCTACGAGTGTTCGATGACAAAAACATTTTTCACACTCACTAGATTGTACTACGCACCTTGGAGACCATCACCATTATTGGTGGCCTTCCTCGCATCTATTAATGGTCCCCATTATTGACTGGTAATCAGATGATTTCATGCATGTTCGACATCAACACATATATTCACATGTATCAATCTATGCTGTTCGGTGAAGCGGAAATCAAGACCTTGGGTAGAGGCTTGCATCACTCAGCCTTGTTTCCTCTCCCAAGTTGCATATGTTGTTTTTTGGAGACAACTCATAAGAATGATCCTATTATGACACCGGATCCGCATTGTGCTTATCGGTAGCCAGATTTTTCATATCTCTTCATTGAGAAAATAATTTTGACATAGCTACTGAGCATGGGAATGCACAACTCAGGACACGATTTTAGTTGTTTTATATATGTGTTGTATCTGGTTTCCCATACCACCTGAAGCTCCGATCCTCTCTCTCTTTTTGTCAAGAAGAACGAAACAGTTAAGTAAAAAGTATTTAAGCTATCATCCTAGCCTCTAATCTCACACTTTAGGGGGCATCTTTTATACAGGAAAATGACCTCCTCATCAACTCAAAGGGCAAAAACATGACGATTGAAGCAATGACCAAGTTCACAAGCCTTGCTTCCAAGCTAACACTGCCTATACACTAGCAACTTGATTTATAAAGCTTCTCAACAAGCCTAAGGGTGCATTAGTGACCTAAGTAACTCTACTTGTTACCTCAGGGACAACATTAGTAAATCCTAATGAGTTTCTAAGGGTCAAAGGAGTGGATTGACTAAGAAATATCCCTATTTTCTCTCCTAAATCAACTCAGAAAAGCAAGGAAACATCAAAGTTCAACCTATTTGGGGGATTTCTAATCCTAATGGAGTATGAAAATGGGAAAGAGATCAAAAGAATGGCAACATCATTGCTTTTACCTAAGGAAACTTATGGAGAAACTTGGCAACCCTAACCTCACATGCTACATAAGCAGAGCTAGGGATATTGTGAAAGAGGTCAGATCATTTGAAAGGATAGCTTACTTGATTGTCAAGTAGAGTCTTAGACTTAAGCATAAAAGTTGGTAAGAAGGGAGAGAGAGAGAGGACTTGGAGGGGTAAGGGAAGGTTGATGCAACCTATGGTTGTAATCACTCTTTCGACACTAATATACAATTGCAGTTGTACTGTCCACTCCGTGATGTTGGTACTATAATTCATTTATATGTTTATTCAATGTCTTTTAGCATGAGTGGCTTAGTTATGTGCAACTAGATGTCTTTTGTATGTTTATGCATTGATTATCAAGGTTTTATGTTGTGATTATGCTTGTCTTTTCTATGTGCAGGACTTGATCTGGAGCCGGCTCAGGGGACTTCTGCCTAGCTGCATTGCGCTCTCCAACAACTACACATGAAGGTTTGAGGTAATGAATCGGTTTCACTTTGAAAGTTAGTTGTTGAACATGGACATGCATGTATCTTTGTGACAGTTGCAAATAATCTTACAGTCTACCAATGGTCTTGGGAAGACCCTTGAGGTTTTCTTCATCTTCCATACACTGTGCATTAATCCCTATAGCATGGTGTCCGGTCCTCATTGCCCAGAGTGGAAATAATTGGAAGTAGTTTGATTGAATACATCTCTAGGGATTTTTAGAGAGTGCTCTTTGCTCCTAGTTGGCCTAGATTTACAACTTTTTTGAGCCATTAATTATATTTCTTAAAAATAATTAAAAGTGGTCGATTGACCAGTTCATCGGTCTAGGAGGCTTCATGGTCTTTCACCTACGAGTCCTGAGCCTTCTCCTCGAAAGCGTAGGAGAAATTTTGTCAATGATTTTCAATCAGTGGCAGTAGATGCATCGAATATTGATCCTCTAGTTGGAGTTATTGATTTACAAGGTAGACCTGGTACAAATACAGAATTGGAGAGAAACACTCCAGTTATTTGAAGAGTCCTCTTCTAGTCGGAAGACATTATTGAGGTCAAAGAGCTTCAAGAGCCTCTTTTGGCTCCTAATTACCCTCTTCCTTCCAATCACCTGGACATTTTATTATACATCGGGACTTTGACCACTAGGCCTTTGTAGTGTTCTAGCTAGGGTACTAGGCTAGACTAAATTTAATATCGACCAAGATGCGTAAGCTTAGAGGCATGCGTCTAAAATATATAGACATAAAGGATTGTTGGCTAAGTGGTTATGATGTAGGTCACAGGGCTTCTTTACGGAAGACTGGAATATGTCGCCTATCATCAAACACTCAGGTCACTCTGCTAATATACCTGATTACAATGCTATCATTAAATGCATTTACCAAATCACACACTGAAACTAAACACTACGTATCGCTACAACAATGATCTCAATCTTCTTACAAAGACATTACACATAAAACCCTTGTTCAGTAAACACCCAGCATTCGCTAACCTTTATACAATATCAAAATATACATAGATCATAAATGAATTGTGAAATAAAAACAAAGTTTATGACAGTGCTTTGAAAAGACACACAGGGATCGAATCCCTTATAGGACGCACTTCCAGATCTCAGTGATGACTGTCCAGCATTACCATAAACGCAAACCAACCATCAGCGCAAACCATATACATTCAATGGAAGTCAAAAACTATGGAAATCGAAACCCAAGTAATTGTAACTGCTGTGCAAACCCTTTAATATCTATTGAAATCGAAATCAAACCACACGATAACCTAAGTGCAAATAGAATGAAGGAACAGTATACCGGTTGAGTGCAGGGCCCGTCCGCACTCTAGAGGTACACTAGACTATAATCAACTGAAGATCAAATCAATGCACGAAACACAAATCGGAACTGTAACTGGTTCTTAGTATTAAGTTTCAAAACAAAGTCTTTGGAACGATACAACGATTAACCTCTATCCATTACTCAGACTGTATTTACATAACCATGTCATTAATGAATGTACATTCGGACTTTGGCTGTTGCCGCTTTTATTACATCAAGCTTTTCAAAATGTTTCTATCCTAACTGATCAAAAAGAACAAAAACTAAATCAAGATAGGATGAGCTGTTGTTTCTGCCTTTATCGCCAGTGTGCCATGCTTTGACCTGGGTTGACTGTGCATGTAGGAGAGTCGATCCGGCTGTAAGATAGGTGTTTGTCCATCCTTGGACATTCTATTTTTCATCCATGCCTTTCGCTCTAGTCCAGCTGCTGTGACACATGTCAAACAATGAGCGCATTACAGGATGTTGGAACTTCCTGTAACCATTTCACCAAAAACTTCTAATTCTTCAACATAAAATCCCTAAATCAATTCCAATGCATTTTAATAACTATAAGACTATTAATAATTAATTTTCAAGGATTCTAAGGAATATATGATGAAAAGGAATGGGTAAATGACATGTTTTTAGGAGGAAAAAGGGGTCTTGGGATGATACCAACATCTCTCCCCGACTTAAGGAATTAGCATGTCCTCATGCTATCCCCGAAGTGCTTCCCTTGAACTCTGTCCCTGACTGGATCTCTGCTGCCTTGAGCAAGGTGTCCACATTCTTTTTCACCTGGTTATCTTTTTGACCCTTGAGCTCCTGTTTTAACTTTTTGTATTTTTCTTTGAGGGTCTTCTTCTGATTATACCACTTAGTGGCCCAGTTAGAGATCTCAGTCTGCTCAGCCTCCAGTTCACTGATTCTTTCCTTTAACTTTTCATTCTTCTTCTGAGTTTCTTTACTCTGCGCCCGGAGCATTTCATTTTCCTTCTTGATAACTTTTTCTAACATATTAGCTTCCATGAGCTCTTCCTTTAATTCTTCAATTTGTTTTTCCAGTTTCTTCTGTCTCTTGATGGGAGGTGGTGAACATTTCTCCTGCTTGTTATTGCTCTCTACCTCTATGTCAACTTCTGGTCCTGGTAGTGAGTGGTCACCACTCTCAACATCCATTTGTGCAGGTGCATTGGATTCCAGCTGGTCTTCTTGCAACTGGGCTTTTGGTGTCCTCCTTGTTCTTCGTGAGTAAGTGGTGAAAATTTTATCCTTCTCGGCCCTCTTAGCATCTTCCTTTTTCATGTTCCTGGTCCTTATGCTGCCCACAGGTAGAGGTGCCTTGCTGGTTTTGGATACTGGGATTTCTTCATCAATGTCCTTCATGAACCCTGAGTCCTCTTGCACTTCTTCTTTATCTTCCTCATCTCTAATTTGATTAACAGCTAGAAATTCTTTCCATGGCTTCCCTCTTCTCTGCAATTCATGCTCAATAAGGATTTTGATTAAGCCAAAGTGATACAGGCTTTTGTCTTCATTCCCCTTCTGCTTCTGGATAGTCTTAGACATCTTGGTTAAACTTTGTAACAGAAAATATGGTATACTGATAACACATTGTTTCTTCAAATGGAGGAGTAGTTTAATGTGGTATAGATAGACAATGTTGTAGCGGCCTTCACAGGTTATGAATTTTTGAAGGATGTAGACCATCTCATCCCAAGGATGCATCAACCAGCTTCTTGGAACACCCTTCTTCCAGTTCACTGATGAGACTCTAGATCTAGACATAAACTGTGTCCATGATTTTTCTTTAAATTGCTTGGTTTTAAAATACTTCTCCCCTTCTAGACTAATCCCTATTGCCTGAGCTATAGTATCCTCTGAAACCCTGAATGAGAAGTTACCTATCAGGGCTTTTTCTCCATTGAAGGTGAAGGCAAATTGCTTGGTAACTTCCTCATTGCTTCCATGGAATTTCTCTAGGAATGGTAACCACTGTATTTCTCTAAGAATTTCGATGCAATCCTCATGATATTGTGAACTGTCGAACACACTCGGTTCGACCCTATTAGTCATGGTGGCAGAGGGTCGTGCTTCTAACCCTTCTCTGTTTATGTTCTTACAATTTTAACAAAGAAATTTCAAACTGGTTACCTGGTATACCGCTTCCTTAGTCTTCAATACGATGCTCGGGTGGTCGACTGTATTATGACTGTAGTGGAAATCGCAACAGGGTGGTTATACTTTCTCTTTAAGCGCTCACCGCTCCCATTCCTCGTTGAGTAAATCGGACCCAAATGATAATAATCGAACCTAAATGATAATGCTTCTTCCGGCGCTCACTGCTCCCGATTATACTTTGAAAATTATGGGAATCAAGTGCGAGAATGACTGTGGGATAACCGGCTGTACTCACTTCATAGCATATTCATTCATTTGAAAACAGAGGAGTGTTGTACGCTTACACAGATGTCACCACAAGAACGTTGGGAGCATGTATATATAATGGTGGGTATGGTTTCGGGAAGTCCCTTGAATCATTGGGTACGTTGGGTGGTGGAACTATGATTTGGCTGTGTGGAATGAAATAGATAGGCCGCTTTTACTTTTGTCTCTTTCCTTTATATTTAAAAACATAATCCGCCACGTGTCCCATTTCAGTTGGTATTCGGTCAGATGGAGGATGTTGGTATGACTGTGGGATGCATGACAAAGTTGATATGTTGATAATGGGTTTTAGAAGTATGAATGGGTTGATGTTATGGGAATGATGAGAATCGATGGAATAAGGGATGATAGGAAATGTAGATATCCTTGAAATCAATCATAACAGTTCACAGTCATCAAAATTACATTAAAAATCAATCTAAGTAATTAAATGTTTAAGAACAGAAACATATTACTCTTTTGTTGGTCATTGTTGTATTGACATGCTGAGTAGCTAGTCCCTTTTTGACTGTTCTTTTGCTTGTTGTAACAGGTCCTCTAAGGAAGATTGAATGCACAGGTCCTTTGAGAAAAATTTGAATGTAACAGGTCCCTTGAGAAAGATTGAATGTAACAGGTCCCTTGAGAGAAATTGAAAATGTTCATGCAGCTCCTTATATTGATACAGGTTCACTGAGCTTGTGCCTTTGATGGAGTCTTGATGCCCAAATCCTTGTAGAAACTTGATGAAATTCTGTTGAAGTAGCCCTTGGTGTCAATTTCTTTAACAGGTCCCTTCTGAATGTCTTAAACAGGTCCCTTACTGCTGGTGTTGGTAGCATAGTTGTCTGGACAAAACAGGTCCCCCTGCATCATATTTATAACCAGGTCCCTCTGAGATAAAACAATGACAAAACAACTTATTTATTGAAGTCTGGAATGCTGGAACAAGCTGGTTTGGAAATTTACAGTGAAGATATAGAATAAGAATTCTTTAAGAATTTACAATGGAGAGATAAAAGAACAAAGAGCTGATGCCTCTCCCCGACTAAAATTTTGACTTGTCCTCAAGTCATGATTCAACTGATAAAGCAAATTGTAAACAAAAGAAAGAGAATTCATACCCGCCAGAGACTGGTTTTCAAGTAGGAATTCGAGGTTAGAGTGTGCCAGAGACTGGTTTTCACATCTAACCCATTATTTTTTTTAATTTTTTTTTTTAATTTTTTTTTTAATTTTTTGTTTTATATTTTTTTTTTAAATTTTTTTTTCTTTTTAACTTTGAAATTGAAAGGAAATGAAACTAAGGCAGTGATACTGCAGCTGAGGGCTGCAGTACCTCAACCTCTCTTTGCTAAGATAGTGTATGGAGAAAATCTTGCTTGCTGATGGGCTTGGTGTAGAGTTTCAGGCGATGACCATTGATTGTGAAGGAGTGATCTTCGCCATCAATAGTTTTGAGCTTGACTGAACCATTGCCATAAGCCTGAACAATTTCATAGGGGCCCATCCAATGGGTGGTGAACTTGGCTTTGTGATCTCTGAATTTTGAGTCAAAAAGCAAAGCCCAGTCACCTTCCTTAAACTGCTTCTTCTTAATATGTGCATCATGCCACTGCTTCCTATGTTTTTGCATGAGGATGGTGGTTTCTTCTGCTTGCTGCCTCATCTCATCCAGCTGGTTCAACTGCTGGATTCTTTCTTTTTGTGCTTGGTCCAAATCAATTTGTAAATCTGCAGCCAGTTTAAAAGTATGGATTTGGAATTCAATAGGAAGCATTAACTCCTTACCGTACACCAATTGGTATGGTGTAAATCCTGTGGTATCTTTCCATGTAATCCGGTAAGCCCAGAGTGCATCTTTCAGTTTCTCTTCCCAGTTTTTCCTGTTCATTGCAACAGTTTTGGTAATGATCCCCTCCAAAGTTTTGTTTGTTGATTCCACCTGCCCATTGGCCTGTGGATGGTAAGGGGTACTTTTCCTATGCTTGATTTGGTATTTGTTTGTGATGTCCTTCACTAGTTTTGAGGTGAATTGAGTACCTTGATCAGTGAAAATTTCCCTTGGTACTCCATACCTCACAAAAATCTCTTCAAAAAGAAAATTCACTACTGTGTGCTCGGTGGCTCTAACCAGTGCTTTTGCTTCAGCCCACTTTGTGACGTAATCAGTACATACTAAGATGTACTTCTTACCATTATAGGTCGGGTTGATGGGTCCTATGAAGTCTAGAGCCCATTTTTCAAATGGCTCTAAGTGAACTTGGGGCTGAAGGGGCATCTCATCGGTAGCTGTGGGCCTGCCCATTCTTTGGCAGCTGTCACAACTCTTTACATACTTCTTGGCATCCTCGAAAATGGATGGCCAATAGTATCCAAGAGTAAGAACTTTGAATGTTGTCCGCTTCGCTGCAAAATGCCCACCACACGGTTCATCATGGCAAGATTTTAGAATATCAATGACCTCATCATTTCTTACACATCTCCTAATTATCATATCAAAACCAGTGTAAAATAAGTTTCCATTAAGCCATGAATATCTAGCACTTTGTTTGACTAGTCTCTTCCGTTCCTTTGCAGTAAAGTGTGGAGGTGTCCTTCCTGTAGACAAATAATTGGCCAAATCAGCATACCAAGGAGTTACTATGGAAATTGCAAATAAGTTTTCATCTGGAAAAGAATCTTCAACTGGAACAACCTCACCTGGATTTTGCAGTCTAGAGAGAAAATATGCCACCTGGTTCTCCTTGCCTGGTCTATCTAAGACTGTGATGTTAAATTCCTGTAACAATAGTAACCATCTGGTAACTCTGCCACTGGTTATTGGTTTGTTCATTAAATGTCTAATGGCCGAATGATCAGTATGTACAAAGACTTCATAACCAGTTATGTAATGTCGGAATTTATTCACAACATAAATGATGGCAAGTGTTTCCTTTTCTGTAACTGTGTAGTTGAGCTCTGCAGGTGTTAGATTTTTACTAATGAAATAAATGGCATAAGTACAAGATTCCTCTTTTTGGCCTAAGGATGCACCTACTGCAGTGTCGGATGCATCTGTAAAGATATGAAATGGTAGGCTCCAATTAGGCCCTCTCAAGACTGGTGCGGTGGATAGTTTCTTTTTGAGTTGTTCGAATGTTTGTTGGCAGTTCTCATTCCAAGTGAAAAGTACATCTTTGGTTAGAAGTTTAAACAAAGGTAAGGCTATCTTACTAAAATTTTCAATAAATCTTCCATAATAGCTTGCATACCCAAGAAAACTTCTTACCTCTCTTTGATTCTGTGGGATTGGCAAATCAGCTATGATCTGGATCTTGGATGGGTCAACCTGGATGCCTTGAAAAGAAATATAGTGGCCTAGCACTATCCCTTCGTTTAACATCATAAAGCACTTTTCATTACTGAGGGACAGGTTAGCTTCAATACATCTTTTCAAAACTCTTTCAAGATTTTCTAATGCATGTTCAAATGAATTTCCATATACTAAAAAATCATCCATGTAGACTTCAACACAATCATGAATTAAATCAGCGAAAATAGCTAACACAGCTCGCTGAAATGTAGCTGGTGCGTTACAAAGTCCAAATGGCAAAACATTGTAGGCATAGGTCCCCCAAGGACAGGTGAATGTGGTTTTGTCCTGGTCTTCAGAGGCTATCCTGATCTGGTTATAGCCACTGAAACCATCAAGAAAAGAAAATGATGATTTGCCAGCTAGGGTGTCTAACACTTGATCAATAAATGGCAGTGGGAAGTAGTCTTTGGGCGTTGCTTTGTTCAACTGTCTGTAATCAACACAAATGCACCACTTACCATTCTTCTTGGGCACTATCACCAATGGGGATACCCACTGACTGTCAGAGATAGGATATATAAAATTAACTCTCAAAAGTTTTTGCAACTCCTCTCTGACAATATCTTGGAGCATGGGGTTCATTCTTCTCTGTGGTTGCCTCACTGGTTTAATGGTGCTATCTGTATAGATGTGGTGAGTGCATGTGTCGGGGTGAATCCCATGCATGTCGGTATAGTCCCAAGCGAAAGCTTTTTGGTATTTTCTCAAGAGTTTAATCAATTTCTCTTGTTGAGATGAGTCTAGGTGGTTGCCTATGTTCAGAGTTTTCCCTGGACTGATCTCTATGATTTGACTCTGTGTATTGGTGATGGATTGAACTGGAAAAATGTCGTGAAATGTAGTTTGCAATGACTGGATAGAGCATGTTTCTTGAAAGTTTTGAGCCAGAAGTAAATCTGCAGCATGATATTGTTCATTTCTCAAATTTTCAGACATATGAGGTTGAGAAAGAAATAATTCTACCAAATCATTATTGTCTTCCTGGAAATCATAGATTTGGTCAATGCTAAAAACAGATTGTACTTCTTCTTTATCATTAAATTTATCATCAAGCCACAAGTTATGTGTTACTGCTGGTGATTGTGCCGATGGATAAAGGGTGAGTTGTTTCCTTTCGGTCCCCCTTGAAATGATCATGTTGCATGATCGACATCCTATAAATGCATCAGCAGTCGCTAACCATGGTCTACCTAGAATGATAGGGTGTCCTCCTAAATTGGATTTGGGTTGAAGGACTAGGAAATCCACTGGATACTCCCAAGAGTCCAGTGAGACAATGATGTCTTCCAAAATCCCTTCAAGAATGACTTTGGATCTATCAGCTAGTTCAAGAACAATCGTGGTATGTTGCAAATTCATGAGCTGGAGTGTTCTCATGGTTTCAAGAGTCATGACATTGATTGCGGCTCCAAGATCTATCAAAGTGTTTGGAATCCGTATGTTGTTAATGATGGTGGTCACTTTGGGAATGCCAGGATTAACATACTTCTCCATGGAGATGGTATTGGTCATAAGGCCTGCTAAATTTCCTAAAACATGAATGGTTTGAGGATCAAGTCTTCTCTTAGCAGGCTTCTTGAGGCACATGTCTTTAATGGCTTTGGTATAGATAGGAATGTCTTTGATAGCTTGCAGCAGTGGGATTTTTATGTAGACATTTTTAAGCTCATCTAAGACATCAAATTGTGGTATAGACAGTGGTGGTTTTACTTGGACCAATCGGTCTGGAAAAGGTGGATGCAGTGGTTGCATCTGTTTGTCTTTGTATCACTATTTGGTTTTGTTTGTTTTGTCATTTCATTTTCCTTTTCTGAGTTTTCTTCTTGCTTATCTGTTATTGGAGAATCCTTGTGGAGCACCCTACTAGACCTCAAATTAATGTTTTGCAAAGGCAGTGTGGAATATGAGGTTCCTTCCTCTACGTTATAGGCTGGCCTCTCTGCTCTATTATTCGGATTTGGGACAGTTTGAGCAGGAATTTGAGTGGGTCTGGGAGGTTGTGAGTTAGCTGGAAATTGCAGCTGTGGTGCATTTATTGGTGGAGGAGCAGGCAGTGCTTGTTGAGGAGGTTGGGGCTGATAGACAACTTGCTGAGGATGCTGCTGATATGGTTGAGAATGTGATGGATATAGCTGTTGGTACTGTTGATATGGCTGTGAGTAAGGTGGGTATGATTGAGGATATGCATTATAAGATTGGGAGTACTGTTGAGACGGTCTCCATTGATTTTGTGGTTGGTTTTGATGGTGCCATGGCATGGGTACATTCCATGAGTTTTGTGCATACATTTGATCATTCATAGGAAATTGCAGATTTTGATTAGGAAACATACCTTGGGGTGCTTGCCTTGGCTGCCATGGTCGCTTTGTGCCCATATAATACACGTTTTCCATCTCTGTACTGGCTGCCATATTACAGTTCTGCAAAATTTTAACTTTAGGACAATTAAACATATCATGATGTTCAGTACAGAAAGCACAAACTTGGATATTCTCTAGAGGGCAATCTTTTAATGCATGTTTCTTTCGGCACTTTGGGCAGAAAATAGCCATGATATGATCTTCATCTTCTTGTTTCTTCTTGGCTTTTAAAGTATCAATTTGGTTCCCTAGAGTGCTTAACAAATCTATTTTAAACTCTTCTAAAAGATTCCCTATTTCGGCCCTAGTGACACTTGCAGAGGCTGATTTTGTGACCCTTGATGACAGACCTCTCTTTCCCATTTTAGCTTTATTCCTTGAGTACTTTTCGCACAACTCAGCGATTTCTTCAAAGGGTAAGGCAGAAATGTCACCTTTGCCCATTAAGTTGAGATCATCCATGTATTCCTCTCGGATACCTTTCAAGAATATTGTGCGGACCAGATCAGGAGGCATAGTTCGGTGTTTAGATTTTTGTAAGTTGTAGACAAACCGTTCTAGATATTCCTCTAAGGTTTCATCCTCTTGCTGACTCATTCTAAAGATATCATCTTTAGAGTCTTTGGATCTGCAATAAGGCTGATATTTCCTTAGAAATATTCTCCTCATACCATCCCAATCAACTATAGCATGCTCACCAAGCCCCATGAACCATTTCAAGGCTGATGCCTTTAGTGTGGCTGGGAACAATCTAAGCCGATGGACATCATCTGTATAGCCATAAGTTTGACATACAATGTCAAACTCGAACAAGAAAGAGTCTGGATCCTCCGAAGCCATACCATAGAAATTGGGTAGCACGGATGGGGGTATATTTTTCATTTTGATCTCCTCATCCTCCTGTGGTTCTTGTATAGGGAACTTAAAGGTGGAATCCTCCTCATCTCCTTGGCGAGGTACTGATCCAGATCCTTCCTCAATCATTCTAATTTGTCTCTCTGTGTCAGTGTTACTTGGTGGAAAAAGGAGAAAAGAAGATTGTTCGGTAACTGTACTACTTTTTCCTTGTGTAGAAGATTTATGTGTGAATAAAGTTTCCCTCTCGATAAGAGTAAGTTTTTGTCCTGAGTAAAAATTTTCTGCCAATGTCTGGATAACTTCCTCAGCTGGTGTTGTATTCCCTAGAGAGTTTTCTCCTGATGATGATGGGTTAGTTTTTAGATGGTGGGGGGTTTTTACAAATCTCCCTTGATTGTCTCTAAATCTAGGCATAAATGAACATGATTTCTAACTGTGTTTTTGTTTATTTTTGTGTGTTGAATTTTTTTTTTCTTTTTGTTTGAATCCTTTAAGTACGCCTCCCCGGCAACGGCGCCAAAATGTAGTGTTCTAGCTAGGGTACTAGGTTAGACTAAATTTAATATCGACCAGGATGTGTAAGCTTAGAGGCATGCGTCTAAAATATATAGACATAAAGGATTGTTGGCTAAGTGGTTATGATGTAGGTCACAGGGCTTCTTTACGGAAGACTGGAATATGTCACCTATCATCAAACACTCAGGTCACTCTGCTAATATACCTGATTACAATGCTATCATTAAATGCATTTACCAAATCACACACTGAAACTAAACACTGCGTATCACTGCAACAATGATCTCAATCTTCTTACAAAGACATTACACATAAAACCCTTGTTCAGTAAACACCCAGCATTCGCTAACCTTTATACAATATCAAAATATACAGAGATCATAAATGAATTGTGAAATAAAAACAAAGTTTATGACAGTGCTTTGAAAAGACACACAGGGATCGAATCCCTTACAGGACGCACTTCCAGATCTCAGTGATGACTGTCCAGCATTACCATAAACACAAACCAACCATAAGCGCAAACCATATACATTCAATGGAAGTCAAAAACTATGGAAATCGAAACCCAAGTAATTGTAACTGTTGTGCAAACCCTTTAATATCTATTGAAATCGAAATCAAACCACACGATAACCTAAGTGCAAATAGAATGAAGGAACAGTATACCGGTTGAGTGCAGGGCCCGTCCGCACTCCAGAGGTACACTAGACTATAATCGACTGAAGATCAAATCAATGCACGAAACACAAATCGGAACTGTAACTGGTTCTTAGTATTAAGTTTCAAAACAAAGTCTTTGGAACGATACAACGATTAACCTCTATCCATTACTCCGATTGTATTTACATAACCATGTCATTAATGAATGTACATTCGGACTTTGGTTGTTGCCGCTTTTATTACATCAAGCTTTTCAAAATGTTTCTATCCTAACTGATCAAAAAGAACAAAAACTAAATCAAGATAGGATGAGCTGCTGTTTCTGCCTTTATCGCCAGTGTTCCATGCTTTGACCTGGGTTGACTGCGCATGTAGGAGAGTCGATCCCGCTGTAAGATAGGTGTTTGTCCATCCTTGGACATTCTATTTTTCATCCATGCCTTTCGCTCTAGTCCAGCTGCTGTGACACATGTCAAACAATGAGCGCATTACAGGATGTTGGAACTTCCTGTAACCATTTCACCAAAAACTTCTAATTCTTCAACATAAAATCCCTAAATCAATTCCAATGCATTTTAATAACTATAAGACTATTAATAATTAATTTTCAAGGATTCTAAGGAATATATGATGAAAAGGAATGGGTAAATGACATGTTTTTAGGAGGAAAAAGGGGTCTTGGGATGATACCAACAGCCTTCATGCCCAAGTTTCTTTCAATATTTTCCTTTGATGACCACTGCTGGAAGCATGGCGTCCACCATAAGTGATACTAGTATGAAAACTCCTGTATTCATACAAGAAGGAGGAACAATTTCCATGCCTTCTGTTACTCATAGCACTACTATATTTGGCTCTACTTCCATTCCATCTTTGAGTGGGGGTACTCAAGCTTTTGCCTCTAGCATTGGCTTTTTCCCTTTTGGAATGCCGACCAACACTATTCCTTCAGTTCCGTTAAGTATTCCATCAACTGCCTCCACATCCATGACTTCCATGGCAAGTGCGTTAGCTTCTTTTCAAGGTTTCCCTTTTGGGAGTGGTCATATACCACATTCCAAACCATCTTTAGGATCAATACCTTTTACCTCTACGAGTCAAAGTTATAATCCTTTTCAAGGTTGGATAAACCTTGTGGTTAGTGGACTCGGAGCCAAGAATCAATAATACTTCGGGCAACAGGGGAATATGCCGTATTCTTTTGTCAGTTCATTCTAGAACTTTTCTCCCTACACTCATGCATGGAACCCTTACCAAGGGATCTCTTATCCTTTTAACACCTCTCTAGGGGGGAATTTCACTAGCTAAGGAAATTTTTTGGCAGGAGTTGGTCAAACTTCGGTTTTTTCTGGACCACAAGGAGCTCCTTATGGTTCAGGTGGGTTTACAATTACTTTAGGTAACCTGGTTCCTTCACAAATCCAGGGCATTCTTTTCAGAACATTGGGAATTCCGCCCACACCGGGTGGAATCCTCAGGGTCCTCCATGACTACCTTTTTTGGCAACGTTAAAATTGCCAAATATTTCTAAATTGACTAATGTTTTGATTAGATATAACTTAGTTTGGCCTCTGGTTCCGACCAAACTTCCCTCAGACATACCTAAATTTTAAGGGAAGACTGGTGAAGATCCAGGTGACCATGTAACCACTTTCCACTTATGGTGTTCATCAAACTCCTTGATAGAAGATTCAATCAGGTTGATATTATTCCAACATACCCTCACTGGAAATGTGGTTACATGGTACCTTCGTTTCTTTCGGAGATTTGGCTACAATATTTTTGAACCATTGTTAGTTGCTTGTCCGCTATGATGTTAGAACTAAGCTATTGGCTAATTTTAACCAAGATCAGGCAACCCACATTTTGGATCACATCCAGGAATGGAGGAGATGGAAGAGGCTCATTAAAGCCGATATTCCACAAGAATTCTTTCTTGAATGGTTTCTTCAATCTTTACAACCCAAGATATCTAAGGATGTGTTGCTCTCTGGTGTGCTCACCGAAGAACAGGCTATTTTTAGGGCCCAACATTTAGAACTTATATATTCTCAATCTGGGGTTCTTCAAAAAATTATGCTTGATGCTCCTAGGTCCAAGGTTGATATAGCCAATCCGAAGCTAGGTCCCAACGTCGACGGGCTAGTTGGATTTATTGATGCTAACACGGCTAACATTCTAAATCAATTGCAACAATTGTCTTTACAAACCACTTCTTCTATGCAGGCATTGCCATCAACGCCTATGCCTTCTCAACCTATGTCTATAAATTCCATCCAAACTTCTAAAGCCAAAGGAAACCAACAGTCCGATGGGAAGAAGAAATGATGAGGTAAGAAAAAGAATTAGGATGGGAAGGGTAATGCAAACAAACCCAACGATGATGCTGGAGGGGGTAGGAAAGAGTCTAAGAAAAAAGTAAAATTTCCATGCAAGTTGTGAAATTGAGATCATTTGTCTCATCTTTGCCCTAAGATCCAAGATGCTCAGAGCTTATTACTTCAGTAGGGGTCTTCTAGCTCCTAGACCGTCATCACTAACCCTTTTCTCCAAGGGCAACAGTTACTTGCAAGCGCGAAATCTAGTATTGGTACCCCCATAGGGGGCAACCAGGAAGGAGATAATACATCAAATGTCTACATGATGAGTTCACATATCGATGTTGCTATGCAATCGTTTGATTATGGTGAATCAGAGTCATCTAAGGCTAAGTTTGCTTCAGATGCTTCAGAGCCACTCCATATTGCGAGGTCCTTTGTTGATTCTATACCTCGGATGCCAAAAGGCTCTGCAAAACACTCGACCATTAAACCTAATGATAGGGTAGTCCATAAATACTTGATTGTAGAAGATCTAGCTCAGAGTCCTTGTGCTATGTCAGCATTAGAGGTACTTCAGTTGTGCTCCACACAAATGAGTGCATTACTCACTGCGATCAGAGTAGTTGATCCAAAAAATTCTCGTGTGCTTACATTCGATATATCAAACACCAAGAAAAGACTCCTGCATCATATGGCTTTCCAGATAAAGTATACATATCGAAAGACCAATATCTTTCAAACTGTAATCGATGAGGGAGCTTCCACATGTGTAGTGCCCATGTCATGCTGCAAGGCTATTGGATCACCTCAAGTTGTTCCTTCATCAACTTTGTTGACAGCATTTGATGGTCATTCTCATAGGGTGCACGAGATTATCCAATCCTTTTCCATCTATGTTGGGGGAAAGTTGGTGAATATTGAAGAAGAGATAGTCGATGCGAATCTAGATTACAACCTCCTTTTAGGCAGGAATTGGATTTATGAGATGGATGATATTGTATCATCATTATTTCATATCCTTTGTTTTCCTCATGAAGGGAGAATTGGAAAGGTTGATTAGATGGATTATTCTTAGGGAGACTCCCACGCATCTTCTGAGTCTACTGTTCCATTAGTGGACAACCCCAAGCAACCTGTTGAGAATTTAGGAGTTGGAATGTACTCTTCCTTGATGGGTACTTTTGATCTTCCTGATCCTATAGCTAGAATCAATGATATTTAATCCTCCAAGGGACCTTCTCGAAAAGAGATCTTTAGAAATCATTATCTTTTGTACCCTTGGCCCTTACCCTCATCGACCACCACATTAGGTGGGGGGTAGGTAGGTGGAATGGCATGTCCTATGTCTGCAGCAGAAATTTCTTGTCAGTCTATTGTTAACTCTACAGACTCTGATCCTACTCCTTTTTCACTAGAGGAGCTGGATGGAGATGTGGCTCCGGCTTGGACTCTCGATTCGACTTTTGCTCAAGATTTCTTAGACACCGTCTTTCAATCTAAAGAAGCAATGATGGGTGTTGAAAGACCATCCAATGATTTGCATCATCGTTCATATTTCCTCCCTCATTTGCGGGAAGTAGAGTCAAGTTTGTCCAGTCCTTCTACTAGTGATGTTCATGCAGTTTTAAACCCTTTGACCCCAGCACTATTCCCTTGAAGAAATTCTAACTTATACCAATATCTTTGAAAAGTTTCGTGATGTATTCACTTGGTCTTATGAGGAAATTCTTGGAAGAGATCCATTTATAGTCCAACATGAGATCAAGATGTATGAAAATGCAAAACCTATTTGTAAAAAACTTCGATCAGTTAACCCTAGAAAAGCTGCAACTATCAAATCTGAGGTTGAGAAGCTGCTTAAGGCAGGTTTCATATACCCCATCCCTTTAACTGAGTGGGTTTCTAATCACGTAGACAAAAAGAAAGGAACGAATTGCGTATACATTGACTTTAGGGACTTAAATAAGGCCTGTCCTAAGGATAATTACCCCAAACCCTTTATTGATCAGATTATTGATGAATCTGCGGGTAAAGATATTTTTTCATTTATGGACAGATTATCTAGTTACAATCAAATTACTATCCGTCTAGAAGATCAACACGAGAAAATTTTTATTTTTCCTTGGGGTACATTTGCGTACAAAAAGATGCCTTTTGGCCTCAAAAATGTTGGAGCTACTTTTCAGAGGGCCATGTCATATGCTTTTCACGACATCAAGCACATTATCGAAGCATATCTGGATGATTTAGATGCTCATTCTCGAAAGAGAATTGATCATCCTAAACTTCTTCAGTTGATTTTTGAATGATGTCGTTTTTATAAAATCTGGTTGAATTTGAATAAGTGCATTTTCGCGGTCACATCTAGTCGGTTGTTGGGATTCATTGTGTCAACAAAGGTGATTTGTGTAGATCCCTTCAAGGTTGAGGCAATACTTAAGTTGCTTCCCCCGTCTTCCATACGTCAACTTCAGAGTCTCCAACGAAAATCAAATTTCTTGAGGAGATTTCTAGCCAATTATGCCAAGATAACAAAAGGATTTATGCAATTTCTTAAGAAAGGGGTCCCATTTTTATGGGATGATTTTGCACAATGATATTTTGATGCTTTGAAAAAAGCATTAACCTCTGCTCCTTTTTTTAGTCCACCTGATTATATTAGAGATTTTATCTTGTATCTCACTGCAGCAGAATCAATGATTGGTATAGTTTTGGTTCAGGAATATGATGCCTTGTGTGAGAATGTAATCTACTATTTGATCCAAGGCTTGGTTGGTCCTGTTATCACCCCAAGAAACTCTCCTAGGTTGTATATCAGAGATGCTCAGGAACATTATAAACTCAACAAAAATGTTGGAAAATGGTGGATGAATGAAAGAAATGATGCACATTCAAGCCAGATAACCACTTCTACTATGTTTAACCCCAGACATGGGTGAACACCCCCAGACTACAAGGCTTTAGACCACCAATTACTCATAGTTTTAAAGAAAATGTGATGATGGAGAATACTAATCACACCAGCAGATGCACAGGACCCTATGATGGCTAGCTACAACCAGTTAAAAGGTTTGTAAATCTATTTCTTAATGCACAGACAGAATGACAGCTCTCCGGCATTAAAACAATAGAAACCTGCATACATATTCAATAATACATGCTAAATTCTAACACAGAGGTGGAATGACAGCCCCTCTAATGCTAAACATCAACAACACATGAAATAATGCATAACAGGCATAGCCTAGAACAAAGAAGAAGAAGTGGAAAGTGAGCAATTAACAGCAAAAGAAGCTTGTATTAGCCGGAAATGAAGACCAGAAGTTGCAGGTGTCACAATAGTTGCAGTCTCTAGAAGTTGAAGTTTACACCAAAATAACATTCATCAATCTGATTACATGTTGCTTTTTGGTATATATAGAGTTTGTTCACAAAAAAACTCTGCTAACCTATGCGTGGAGGGATCATACCTGACTACCAACCGCATTTACAATCAGATATGGGCTTCTGATACAATTTGATTGTTTTAATGGATCAATTTGACATTTACTGGTACTTTGTTGTCCTTCCTGAATATGTGAAGTATTATTTGAATGAATTTCCATAACTACTACAGTCATTGAGTTGCTCGAAGATCGTCCTTCTCGTCCTTGATCGTGCTATTCTTTAAATGTGGTAGATGAGGAATTCATGTGCAGATTGTCAAATCGTCTCTTCTTTTTCGCGTGCATGGGACAAGCCAAAAACACTGAAAAACACATTGAAAATGGACGATGAACTAGGCATGAATTCTGACCATTGGATAGCTCATATGGATGGCCTAGATCTCTTGGAGCGTAGTGTTGGGAGGAAATAGAAGCACAATGGAATATTAGCCGTTAGATCTGGCAAATTGGATGGCGGGGATTGGCGTATGAGGGTTATCGGGAGGCATGCATGCAGGAAGAACGAGGACTATCGGATCATGGATGGGGATGATCGGACAGCTATCGGAAGCGGAAGCAGCGCGAAGGTTAATGAGCGGGGGGCCGTACCGAAAGGGCAGTAAGTGGTTTCCCCGCACCGCTTTACAGGAAAAGGTGGTTTACGTACCGCGGGGTGTGATCCAGTAAGGTTGCAACGCGTGGCAGGCAAGTCCAGTGGGAAACTGCCTTCCCCTCAGGCTATTGCGTGCGCAGCTTGCGGGGAGAGGGATAGCGAACACCGTCGGATGATAAGGTAGGCGCAATCAGACAACGGTGGGCTACAGCACGTGCTTGGGGTTGATGTGACAGGTAAAGCGACAGCGCGGTTAAATGCATATAGTCATGTGTATTTAGACCTTGCGCCTGAGAGTTTGAGGATATGTGTTTGAATGCGTTTTCTCAAGGTTTATGTGGGTTTTCGGGATTTATAGTGTTTAATCAAAAAACTCCCGGGAGCCGAGGAAACACAACTTTTACACTGAATTCGGGTGTAAAACAAAGGTAATGAGGTTTAAATGAGTTTTGTGAAGAGATTAAGCAGGAAATAGAGCTGTTGGGAGAAAAACAGGGATAAAGGGGGTTTAAAAGAGAATAAGGAGGATTAAGAGGAGGGAGGAAACAGAGATGGCGGGAATTATAAGGGCATAATGAAAATGAAGGAGAAAGGATCCAATAGACTGTTGTTAGCTCCTTTGCAACCAAAATCAGCACTTTCCAACTTGTTTTATCCATCAAATGCCAAAGAACATAGCAGAGCTAACACTGGCTCTTTCTGGGGATGAGATCCTCCCTGTGAGGTCTCAAGAACCTGCAAATCAATGCCTTTCCAGTTGAAAACAAATTAACCAAAATTCCTAGTGTTCCATTTGGCATGGAGTCTACTACATCTATACTAAAACTGAATAAAACACAATATTTACAACTTTTAAGGCCAAAGGACCTTAAACAACATAATTTTTTAGAAAGCACACATTAACTGGGCCATCAAAAATTGTTTCTCCTCCCATACTTTTCAGTATGAAGGTGTTGTTCCCTTGAATCTGTGAAATGATGAAAGGCCCTGTCCAGAAAGCATCAAATTTCCCATGATTGCCTTTCTTCTGCTTTAGTGCATCCTATTTCAAAACCAAGTCACCAATCTGAAAATTATCTGTTTTTTCCTTTTTGTCAAAGGCTTCCTTGACCTTTCTCTGATGTGCTGCAGCCTTTTCAACCCGATGTTCTCTAATCTGATGTACCTCTACTAAATCAGTGATCCTCTTTGCCATTTCTTCTTCCTCACTCTGCTCTTCTTGAAGGAATTTTGCCACAAGGAGAGTTAACTGAATTGGGAATATAGCTTCAGTGCCATACACCAGCTTGAAAGGAGAATTACCTATGGATTTTTTAATGGTCACTCTGTCAGCCCACAGTGCATACTTGAGCTTTGAATCCCAATTCTTTTTATTGTCCTCTAACAACTTGTTAATTATCCTGATCAGACTTTTATTAGAGGATTTGGCCAACCCATTTCCTTGAGGATAATATGAGGTGGAATGAACAAGTTTAATACCCATTGAATCACACATTTCCACCAATTCTTTTTCCTTGAAGGTTGTTGCATTATCTGTTATTAATTTATGTGGACAACCAAATCTGCTAAAGATATTTTCTATTAAAAACTTCATGACCACATTATGATCAACCTTCCTGGTAGGGACTACTTCAATCCACTTAGTGAAATAATCAATGGCTACTAATATCCATTTATGCTGGCCACTAGAATGTGGATTGATTTCTCCAATGAAGTCCAAGCCCCACTGCTGAAAAGGTCCTTTTGCCTGAATTGGTTTTAGGGGCATGGATTTCCACTGTTGTTTTCCTTCAAATCTTTGGTACCTGTCACAAGATTTAACAAAAACAAATACATCAGAAAATAAAGTGGGCCAATATTACCCAACTCTGAGAATTTTATGGGCTGTGGTTTTCCAATAATGGTGTCCTCCACACATGCTGGAATGAAACTGTTGCATAACTTCTTTTGACTGTTCCTTGTCCAGACACCTTAAAAATATTCCAGATGGATCCCTCCAATAGAGCATATTTTCATTGATGCAATATTTAGCTGCTTTGAGTTTTAAAATTCTAGCTTGACTTTGAGTAAATCCTGAAGGGATTTCTAGCTTCAGCAAGAAATTAATTATTTCAGCATACAAATTACATGAAGCTAGATTTTCGACCACTGACTGCTTTCTCTCTGTTTCAGCTGTTTCTTCTTCTTCTGTCTGACCATTTTCTGCAATTGTGCAGAGGAAATCAAAATCTAAAAACCTACAATTTTCTTCAGCCAATAACTTGGCAAGCCCCTGACCTCTGACCAGCTTGGTGGGCTTTAGCTCTATATTAAATTCTATCATTTTTGCAATCCATTTTTCCCTTCTTTTATCAGCATCAGGTTGTGTTAAGACATATTTTATTGCAGCAGAGGGTACATATGAAATTATCTTTGAATGCAACATATAAACTCTAAAAGCCTTCAAGGATTTGATGAGAGCATATGCCTGTTTCTCAATAATATCATACTTCAGTTCAGCATCCCTCAAATTCTTGCTGAAAAATGCTACTGGATGTTCTGAACCTTCTTCATCTACCTGCAATAAAACTGTTGCAATGGTATCTTCAGAGGCAAATGAAAATCTATGGAACTCCTTGCTTTAATCTGGACTTATTAATGTGGGAGCTTCCATAATAGCCTTTTTAATAGACTCAAATGATTTTCTTGTTGCATCATTCCATTTAACCTCTGCTCTTTTCTTCAACATGGAGTTAATATGTTTCACTAATTCTGCAAAATTTGGAATAAACCTCCTTACAAAATTTATTTTGCCCAGAAATGATTGGATATCCTTCTTTGATCTAGGGACAAACAAAGTCTATATTGCTTTGACTCTTTCTGGATCAATCCGAACACCTGTAGCAGACACAATATGTCCTAACAGCTTGCCTTCATTTAAAGCAAATTGAGATTTTTTGGGATTGACTGAAATTCCAAACCTCCTGCACTTCAGAAACACTTTTTTCAAATGCTGTAAATGATTTTGATGGCTGCTGGAGTAAACTGTTATGTCATCAAGGTAGATAAGGAAAAAATTTTCCTTCTCTCCCACAAATGCTATATCCATAGCTCTCTGAAAGGTGGCTCCAGCATTCATCAACCCAGAAGGCATTTTGGCATACATAAAAGTGCCCCAAGGAGTGGTGAATGCAGTATTTTCTTGATCATCTGGGTGCACAATAATCTGATTAAAGCCTGAAAAACCATCCAAGAAAGACATTACTTTGGCACCTGAGACTTTTTGCAGCAAATGCTCCATATTGGGTAGAGGATAGTTGTCTTTCTTGGAGCATTTGTTTAAATTTCTGAAATCAACGCACAGTCTGATTTCTCCACTTTTCTTCCTTACTACCACCAAATTGGCTACCCATTTGGAATATCTAAGAGGAACTATAATCTTGGCAGCCAACAATTTTTTAATTTCTTTTTCAATTAGAGGAAGAAGCATGGGATTTATTGGTCTCAGCTTCTGTTTGAAAGGAATGGTGTCTTTCTCCAAAGGGATTTTATGCTGAATTATGTTCTTATCATATGTTTTTAGGTCACTATACTCCCATGCAAACACATCAGCAAATTGCCTCATTAAATTGCAGTATTCAACACTTTGATCATCAGACAAATGAGTGGACAAATTTACATATTTAGGCTGACCTGGACTTCCTATATCATGCTTACAGACTATAGATTGGTCTTCTTTTTGGGCAGCTTTGTAAGGCACATCATTTTGGTCAAACAATCTTTCAAGAGGAATTAGACCCTTAGGAATATGATTACTAGGAAGCTAGACAATACTGTTTTTTCCAATCTTATTTCTAAGCTAGGACTGGGTGTTTTTTTCCAAGGCATCATTCTCTTGGTCAATTTGCATTTCAACAAATTCATCAATGACTTGTAGAAACCTATTCAATTCATCATCATCTTCAAAAACTTTCCAATGATGGACATTGTCAAGCAAGGATGGCCTATACTTCATTTGCACTTC
This sequence comes from Pinus tabuliformis, assembly GCA_031772625.1. NCBI lineage: Eukaryota > Viridiplantae > Streptophyta > Pinopsida > Pinales > Pinaceae > Pinus > Pinus tabuliformis. The sequence continues at coordinate 941,691,976 of CM062812.1, forward strand.
ATAAACTAGTCTGGGAGGCATGAGCAGACATAGCAAGGGAATCGGCAAGCTGATTTTGGGCTCTAGGAATGTATGAAATATAGAAATAATCAAAAGAATCTCTGATTCTCCATACCTCATCTCTATATGATTTCAGCGTTGGGTGCTTTGCATGAAAAGTTTTATTTACCTACTGAATAATCAAATCAACATCTCCAAACACCTTCAGATTCTTGATTCCTCTGTCTTTTGCTGCATTAAGGCCCAACAACAGTGCTTCATATTCTGCTATGTTTTTTGTGACTTGAAAAACCAGCTTAAAAGATAGCTGAATACTTTCTTGTTGTGGAGATACTAGCACCACTCCTGCCCTTGTAGTCTCTCTGGAACATGCTCCATCAAAGAACATTTCCCAAACCTAAATTCCTTGCTCTTCTTCAACCTGAACTATTGGTTTCCTGATCTGCAATGAGGCCTTCTAAGACTCTTCTATTTGGAGAATACAAGCTCCAAAATCAGTGTCCACTGCATATATGGGATGATTTGTAGGATTCTTCTCATCACTGATGATGTATGCCAGCTATGCTCCTCTATACAATCTCCTACTTTCTCCTCCAAACACTGGGACAGTGGCATAAGATAAATCATTCTGTAATGTCCCACCTAATCTCTTAATCCACCCTCTGGACAGCAACATGCCAAACTTAGGAGGGACATCTACTACCACAGTATCCATCATCACACTCTTCATGGGCAGCTGAGTTAGGGTGATGGCTAGGTCTTTAATCAATCCCAGACATTTCACTTTCCTTGAATCAAAAGAGAATAAATCATGATAAGGTTTGGTGATGTCAAGGCCTAACTCTTCCATGACAACTTTAGGCATTAAATTGTGGCTGGCCCCTGTGTCTAGCAGGTAACTGTGGAGGATTTTTTCATGAATGGTCAAAGAAACATAAAAAGATGGAGAATTATCAGTAGGTTCAATCATAGGGCTGAGCACAATGGCAGGCTTGTCATCATGCAAATTGACAGAGTCAGTGGAGGTTTGTGTGGTTTCTAGCTCACGGGCTTCAAGGATAGGCTTTCTAAATACTTCACTCTTCACCAACTCTACCAGAGGCACAAATATTTTCAATTTTTGGACTTCTGACTCAAAGCTGAAAGAAGAAGATAACTTATCAGAACCTTTTACCTCTTGAACTAGAGCTTTGAGGATGAGTGGATCAGCTGCTGGTCTTCTCTGCTTGCTATTCTATGACTCTGTTTGGACAACAGCTCTTTGGGTAGAATTTTCTTTGACCTTCTTTGCATTTGACCTCAAGTTATATCTCTGCTACTGCTCAGCTTGTAGGATAGCTTCTCTATCCCATTCTTCACTGTATTGTTCCTGCAACAAAGACTCTTCATAAGCAGCCAAAGTGAAAAATGCAGCACTGCCTTTATCTTCCATGGAGTGAACTTCATCCTCTTCTTCTTCAAATTGTTCCTCCTCCATGACTACATTTTGGAAAGGAGCTTTAACTTTCTGTTCTTCCTTTGTTTCTTCATCCCTCTGCATTATTTGTAACTGCTCATTTGCTCTTCTGAATGGATTGGGGTTTCTTGGAGCAAATGTGTTCTGTTGCCTTGTTTTCCCTGAATTCTGTTCAACTTTCAGCTTAGAAATTTCAACAGCCAATGACTCTATCATCTTAGTCATTTTGTCTAATTTAGGCTCTGAAGATGATGCAAAAGAAGTAGAAGCCTAACTTCTCTGTCTTCTTCTGTCAGCTTGACTTTTTAGCTTCTCTGCAGCCATAATATTAGACTGTACTTCTAGAGCTGCATCCTGCATGTCTGCCAGTGTGGCACATATTCTTTCTCTCAATAACAGGCAGAAATCAGAGTCAAATTCATTGGCATAAGTAAGTTTGGCAGAGGTAGGAGTAGGCTTTACCTCAGCTGGTATCTTACTATACATACGATTGAATCTTTTATTAAAATCAGGTAAATATTCATCATTTTCCCTCTTCAGGTTACCAAACTCAGTATGGTAATACAACAAGTCTTTTTTATCTCCCTAGTGCTTCAAAAATGCATCATCTAATGCTTCAATATCTATTATAGATCTCTGGGGTAGTTCTATGAACCACTTCCTAGCCTCTCCATTACGTCTTTGGACAAAAACTCTCATCCACACATCATTTTCACTTATATCTAAATTATTAGCATAATTGTAAAAAGCTTCTAGGTGTTCTTCTGCTATCACTCCCTCTGTTCCAGTGAATTTAGGCATATATTTCTGATATTCTCCCACAGGAATAGGATTTAAAGGAACAGGAAATACCAGAGGTCCATATCTAGCAGCAATAATTCTTTATATCTTCGTGGGTGCTTGTTGTCCTGCCATGATTGGAGTATGTGGAAGAATAGTGGCAGATTGAATAGCAGGAAATAATGTGATGGATGGCAGAGACAAAGGGATGTTTTGGACTAAATGGGAAGTTTTCTTTGGACTGAGTTTCAAAGGGGAACTAACTGACAAAGGGGCTGTATTAATCTTTGAAGGAATTTCCTTAATAACAGTGCTGTGCTCTAAATCTTCAAACTGTAAATCTTCAGCAATAACTTTATCTTTTAGAGATGAATAAGATTTCTTAGGCTTACTTGATCCTAATGCCCCTTTCTGTGATGGTTTCTTTGATTTAACAGTCCTCTCAGGGTCACGTACTGGTTCAGCTGGTGATTTCTGAGGATTTCTTTGAGTATGTCTCACAAACTGAGCTAGAACTTCAATGTGGAGTCACCAAAGGATGGTCTTCCTCCAATGGAGTCGCCAGATAGATGATTACAACCAGAAACTGTGTTCAAACCTTGTCTATCATTAAAGCTTGAAGCTGTGTCATTCTCCCAGGGAAGCTGAGCTTCAATTCTCCTCTCCCCAGCAACGACACCAATTAATGTTATCACCCCAAGAAACTCTCCTAGGTTGTATATCAGAGATGCTCAGGAACATTATAAACTCAAAAAAAATGTTGGAAAATGGTGGATCAATGAAAGAAATGTTGCACATTCAAGCCAAATAACCACTTCTACTATGTTTAACCCCAGACATGGGTGAACACCCCTAGACTACAAGGTTTTAGACCACCAATTACTCATAGTTTTAAAGAAAATGTGATGATAGAGAATACTAATCACACCAGCAGATGCACAGGAATCTGTGATGGCTAGCTGCAACCAGTTAAAAGGTCTGTAAATCTATTTCTTAATGCACAGATAGGATGACAGCTCTCCAGCATTAAAACAACAGAAACCTGCATACATATTCAATAATACATGCTAAATTCTAACACAGAGGTGGGATGACAGCCCCTCTAATGCTAAACATCAACAACACACGAAATAATGCATAACAGGCATAGCCTGGAACAAAGAAGAAGAAGTGGAAAGTGAGCAATTAACAGCAAAAGAAGCTTGTATTAGCTGGAAATGAAGACCAGAAGATGTAGGTGTCACAATAGTTGCAGTCTCCAGAAGTTGAAGTTTACACCAAAATAACATTCATCAATCTGATTACATCTTGCTTTTTGGTATATATAGAGTTTGTTAACAAAAAATATCTGCTAACCTATGCGTGGAGGGGTCATAACTGACCACCAACCGCATTTACAATCAGATATGGGCTTCTGATACAATTTGATTGTTTTAATGGATCAATTTGACATTTACTAGTACTTTGTTGTCCTTCCTGAATAGGTGAAGTATTATTTGAATGAATTTCCATAACTGCTGCAGTCATTGAGCTGCTCGAGGATCATCCTTCTCGTCCTTGACCGTGTTGTTCTTTAAATGTGGTAGCTGAGGAATTCATGTGCAGATTGCCGGATCATCTCTTCCTTCTTCGCGTGCATGGGACAAGCCAAAAACACTGAAAAACACATTGAAAATGGACGATGAACTGGGCATGAATGCTGACCGTTGGATAGCTCAGATGGATGGCCTAGATCTCTTGGAGGGCAGTGTCAGGAGGAAACAAAAGCGTGATGGAATATTAGCCGTTAGATCTAGTAAATCGGACGGTGGGAATTGGTGTATGAGGGTTATCGGGAGGCATGCGCATGGGAAGAATGAGGACCATTGGATCATGGACGGGGATGATCGGATGGCTATCGGAAGCGGAAGCAGTGCAGCGGTTAACGAGCAGGGGGCCATACTGGAAGGGTAGTAAGCGGTTTCCCAGCACTGCTTTACGGGAAAAGGTGGTTTACCAACCGCAAGGTGCAATCCAGTAAGGTTGCGATGCATGGCAGGCAGGTCCGGCGGGAAACCGCCTTCCCCGCGGGCTATCGCGTGCGCGGCTTGCGGGGAGAGGGATAGTGAACACCGTCGGATGATAAGGCGGGCACGATCGGACGGTGGTGGGCTATAGCACATGCTCGGGGTTGATGTGACAGGTAAAGTGACAGCGCGGTTAAATGCATATAGTCATGTGTATTTAGACCTTGCACTCGGGAGTTTGAGGATATGGGTTTGAATGTGTTTTCTCAAGGTTTATGCGGGTTTTTGGGATTTATAGTGTTTAATCAAAAAATGCTCAGGAGCCTGGGAAACACAACTTTTACACTGAATTCAGGTGTAAAACAAAGGTAATGAGGTTTAAATGATTTTTTTGAAGAGATTAAGCGGGAAACAGAGCTATTGGGAGAAAAATAGGGATAAAGGGGGTTTAAAAGAGAATAAGGAGGATGAAGAGGAGGGAGGAAATGGAGATGGCGGGAATTATAAGGGCATAATGAAAATGAAGGAGGAAGGATCCAATAGACTTCTGTGAGCTCCTTTGTAACCAAAATCAGCACTGCCCAACCTGTTTTATCCATCAAATGCCAAAGAACATAGCAGAGCTAACAGGTCCTGAAACGCGCTATTCTCCCATTGAGAAATTACCTTTGGTAGTTGTTCATGTTGTCCAGCAGCTTCAACATTATATTCTGCTTTGAAAAACTTTTGTCTTAGCAATTGCCAATCCATTTCAATTTGTTTTCAGTGGGTGAGTGATTGGGGGCAAATATAATAGATGGATTGTCATTTTACAAGAATTTGGCCTCGAATTCATGTCGACTAAATCTAAGAAATATTTAGTATTTGCAGAGTTGATCATAGAGCTACCTTGTGAGGAAGAAATTGTTCATGAAGAAAATTTTCCTGATGAACATCTATTTCTTATTTCCTCACAAGATCCTTGGTATGGAGATATCATTATATATCTCCAGACTTCAAAGTTTCCACCAGCTTTTTCTGAGGATGAGTGTAGAAAATTGCGTCACCTCACTAAAATTATATTATTATAGGTGACACTTTATATTGTCGCAGGATTGATTCAATCCTTAGATGTTGTTTAACCTTAGAAGAAGCCAAGTCAATGCTTAATGATTTCCATAATGGAGCTTGTGGTGGTCATCTATCTCGGATTGCTACAACCCAAAGAAATTTGCGAGCAGGCTACTTTTGGCCTTCGATCTTCAAAGATTGTATTGAAGCGATCAAGGGGTGCCACCCTTGTTAAGTTTATACTCGGAAAATGAGTGCACATCCAACTTTGTTTTTCCCTATGATCACCGTCGGTCCTTTCACAAAGTGGGGAATTGATTTTACTACTTGTAATCCACCTTCGGCAGGAAATCACAAGTATATCATCTTGGCTATAGACTACTTTACTAAGTGGGCTAAGGCTATGCCACTTTCAAGAATGACAGTGAAACACCAGCCTTATTTCTCTTCAATCAAGTTATTTCCCCATTCTATATTCCTAAAGAGATTGTCATTGACCATGGAAGTCATTTCCAAAATAAATTGATGTCTGAATTGGCTCTCAAGTTGGGTTTCTAGCAGGAGCATTCATCTCTGTATTATCGTCAGGCCAATGGGTAGGTCGAATCCGTGAACAAATCCCTTAAAACAATCCTACAAAGGATGATTAACAAAGCTAGATCCAATTGGCACATCATGTTATATACGGCACTTTGGGCATATAGAACATCAATGAAGACTGCCATTGGGTTTACTCTCTTTCAACTGGTTTACAAGTTGGAATCTATTTTTCCTATAGAATGTGAAATTCCTTCCCTTAAACTAGTTGTTGAACTTCTTCCTGAGACTTCTAGTCTTGAAGAATGCCTCATTCATTTGGAACATTTTGATGAGAAACGTCGAGATGCTACCACAATAAACGAAGCTCATAAAAAGAGGGTAAAAACTCAATATGATAAAGATGTCCTTCGTAGAAATTTTTCTGAAGGTGACCTTGTCTTGGTCTACGATCAAGACAAAGATTCCTTGGGGGCAGGCAAGTTATTGATGAGATGAACACAGCTGGATTCTGCCTTAGTATGATATTTGTCATCATATATTGGATGAGAGGTCCATATCATGACCAAGGTTGAGTATGATGTTACTAGCATGACTAGCCATGTGGCACGATAAAGAAGCTCCTTGGAGAGTCGTTTGAGTAGGATCTAGATATGACATGGATACATTATTATGACAAAAAGTGGGAACTGATTAGCATAGAATCTCTCATATAGTTGGGACTGAGTTACCTTCATATATTAAGATAATGCTTTTGTACGAGACAAGCTTAAGCTTATGGTTGACACCTCCTTGAGAGGTAGGATGAATATGGTATCCTTTTTGTGATATATATGATTATTTGTGTTCTAATATGATATTTGATTTGATGTCATATATGAATAGGAGAACTGCTATTGAGACATGATGATTACCATATATGATGATGATGATATGTTTATGATCTATAGAGATTAGGACTGATCGAAAACACTAAGCCATCTCTTCCTCCCCTGTCTAAGCTCCCAGGATGTGGAATTGAGATAGATGGCTCCTGGGGTTGAGGGAACTTTGGAAAATAGGGTATCACCCCTATCGATTACTGATAGGGTTAGAGTAGTAGCTCACCCTATATTGGTGTTTGTAAAGTATACCCCGGTTGGCATCATACCCACAAGCAGGGCTTATTGGGATTTCCCCTCCCCTTCTGGCCAACGGGTTGAGGAGGATTGGAGGTGTGTGATCCTGACCTCTTAGTAAGTCGGGTATCTCGTCCAAGCTCAGATTATGATGTAGGTGTTCTACCACAAGACTATTGAGGGTCATTGTTGGGAATATCAATAGGCAATAGGATGGGTTGAGTAGTAGCTCCCCTATATCAACTATTTATCAATATGGGGTCATAGTAGTCACTCCCCCATGATATTCTGGGTTGATTAGTAGCTCTACGATGTGTTTCTAGGTTGAGATGTGATACCTGATGATATGCTCACCGATGATGGTGAAGGTCATAGATATGAATCCCCGCCGATATTCCTAGGTAGTATCCTACTGATAGAGATTCCAGATAGTAGCCTACTAGTAGAGATTCTGGTTAGTAGCCTGCTGACAGAGATTTTGGGTAGAATCCAATGAATAGAGGGTGGTACCTTAAGCTCCCCTTCGATGACAAATTCTTCTTCTAGATTTGAGAATGTTCAACATATGAGCATGGGAAATCAAGAGATAAGCAGGAATGAGAAAGATATGAATTGAGAAGATCAATGATGATACGAAATACTTAAGATTGGATATGATTTCATGACAGGATATACAAGACATGAGGTAGGTGGAATTCTCCCTATTTGAGAGGCAGTCTTAAAATATGAAATTGTAGTCAAATTCCACTTTTTATATCTCACCTTATGGAGATAATGATTGCATTGAATTCCTATTTTTGAGAGGACCAAAATCGACCTAAATATCACTCAAATCAAATTAGGAAAAGTGTACTTATGAAGAAAAGCCCACATGTGCATATTTGATAAGGTTAGACCTAAAGAAAATTGGACCACCTCGAAAGGCTATAAATATAAGTACTCTCTACCTCATTTAGACACAATTATGAGACACTCTTCTATCTTGGTTTTTGGCTCACACGAGTCTGAGGCTCGTCTACTAAGGATCAGGTTCACTCTGAGGTGAAATTGCAGGGTCTATAGCTCGCGTCTCTAATTTAGGGTTTTGGGCCCCTGTTGCAGGCACAGAATAGGAAGTATTCAACTGTAGTCGCATGCAAATAATCTCATCCATGTGACTGGAGCCTTCCAATCACGTGGACAACTCTCCATCCATGCAACTAGGGGTTTAGGGTTTCCGTAGTCCAAATCTGACCCCAGTCACTCACATGTTAGGCTTAGGGGAGAAATTGGGACAATTATAGTCGCTCGTATATCACCTCCTCCATGCAAGCGAGACCTTAAATATGAAATATCAACCTTCTAAAGATTCTTCTCAGTGACTGTAGGGTTTGGCAGTTGACTGTAGACAATGATAGTTCATTACAATCTTCAGATTCAAATTTTTGGGTATATACATTGTTGGGTTCATTTCAAGAATTTTGTAGTTGTTTTGGTGATTAGTTGCATAGATGAAGATATGGATCAATGTACTATCTTTTGTTGAATCATTTGATGACAATCTAAGAAGAATAATTTGCAAGGTTTTTTCCCATAGTGGGTTTTGCCTTGGTCTCTGACCAATCCTGGTGTCTCTATGTGTGCATGCTTTTCTTCTATTGTTCCTATATGTTGCTTTGCATTGTTGATGATGATTATATTCTTCTTTCTACATAGCTACATATGCTACTAAATAACGGTATAAATCTGAATAATGTTAGGATGTTAAGGGATGAACTTAATGTATTAATGAATAAATGCAATTATCAAAGCAAAGAACTATGAAAAATTAACACTTCTTTGACTAATGTAGACACACCATACTATGATATCCTACCATTATTAGCTTGTTTTCATCGTTCAATCCATACCTTCATATAATCAAGATTATCCGCAATGTATAAATGTATTGCATCCCACTCTAGACCAGTTGTATTAAAATGAAACAATTCACATATATATAATTAGTTACCATGTTATACCTTCATAATAATGGATTATGCAGGAAGAATAAAAATTAAATAAGTACAATATACATAAAAACAAAAAAGTCAAATGTGTTATAAATCTAAACTATCTACTTACATCTCACTTTCCTCATTCTACCTTTCCCTAATAGGTGCTCCCCTTCAAATTTTTTCATGGAGTTGACATCCCAAATACGATCCAATACATTAATACTTTTTCCTATTTCAAGACTATGTTGACAAATATAAACCATGGCTTAAATTACCATATTACCCTGTACCAAAGAACCCTGAGGACATTCTCTTTTTCTGACCAAAGCCTTCAGCGATTTCAAGTGCCTCTCAACTATCCACATTGATATTGTGTGTACATGTCCACACTTTTTAATCTCCTTGACTTGGTGTATGAGGTAGTTTTCTTATGCATTGAAAAATGTCAGAGCTAGATACTTGCTCATTTTGCACATTAGATGAGGAATGTGTTTCCTTCAATACTTTATATCTTATTTAACAATTTATTTAGATGACAACCATCTACAAATTAATCAAGAAAATCACAGGTTTGAACAAAAAAAGTGTATAGCACATTATGACAAGTAAAACACATGAAATCAAAAATATGTAACACAACAACTTATTGAACAAATTACTCTTTGCACTTAAATGCCCAGTTACCTCATGTATTTTCCAAGATCATATATAACTTGTTTGACATTGTTGTCAATTTTTTCTAGGAGAGATAGAGGTAGAACATACTATAACAAAAATAATGATTGATCATTATTTTTTCCCAAATTAGTAAAAAAAACACTAATTAAAAAGATGTTTCAAAAATGTATAAATATATACACCAAAATAATTACCTTATTTAACGTATGCCAATCATGAGTTTTACCCCACCTAATTAACCTTTCTTTGTTAGGATATTCTTTAGGTTTGAAAAAAATCTAGTTGGTAATTTAATTTTTTCAATAACCTCTTTAGCATCCTTTCTTTGTTGCTCTGTCAATAACCATGAAGGGTGCTTATATTTTGGTTGTTTCCATCACTATTTGAATGGGTCACACTTTGCAATGCATGGATGGACTCCTTAATGTCATTACGAATCTTGATTTGTTTTTCTTTATCTCACCTTCCATCTAAGATTTTCCATAAGGTCTTTGTTACATTATTCCCAATGTGCATTGTATCAAAAAAATGAACAGTTTTTAGCTTCTCATAGTAGGGCAGTCTATTGAATTTCTCGGGATAACTTTTCATTTCTCATGGAAGTGCCCTGTTTTAATTCCTTGAAGACCTACAACATGAATCATAGTTAGAGATATTATAACAAAAATATAACCTATCAATTAGTACAATGAAGAAAATGCCATAAAAATATAAAATAATATAAACATATCATGTATATTGATACATAAACAATTTGATCCATACCTTTAGAGACTCTATTATATTGAAACTTCCATGCACGAGGTGTCACTCTCCGTGGTCTTAATCCAGTCTCTTCTTTCACATTGAAAATATGTTTTTCGATAATTCGGTACCTATGGTTCTTAGAAAGGAAGTTCCTATACTCATCAAACACCTCCTTTCCTAAGCTTCTTGAATGAAGAGATTTCATATTAGGACCACAAAATGGACAAGCAAATTTACCCTTTGTTTGAATATGTGAAGAAATGGAATAATTTTTATATCAATTATATGAAGTATGTAGAATGAAGGTCAAACTATTTAAAAAATATACATGAAATGAACTTAATAAAATTAAACACTATTAAAGTGCAAGGTAACATTATAACACACCACAAAAATGTGTTAGCTATGGGGAATCATGAATTTTTCATACAAGCATTTTATGGAATTCAAATATCATACTAGTCTAGAGATAGCATACATAGTGACATCGTTCCATAACTCCACAACTCATTGATACGAGGCTTGATATATACATTCATATATTTGACATAGTACTTACTTAATTTATTGAACATACAATACATAATTACTACATATATGAGTAAATAAAAAAATATATATATATGACATAATATAAGGCATAATTGACCCGGATGCGGGTGATTCATTTCATAGTTAATGAGTTCATTTATGAACGCCGGCATAGTGTCCTGCAGTCTGAAGCGGAGCGCTCATCTCCAGGTTAGCGCAAGGCCCAAGCAGGTTCACATTATGTGTATTCAAATCATCATGCAGGTTGATTTAATGCTCCTCCTTGATAGTTACATGGTCCAGATGGTTCTAATCAGGCAGTTCGCAGCCCCTCCATTTACGGTTTGCTATCCGGCTTTTTGCTGTGGTCCATCCCTTCTGAAGCATCCTCGCAGAGGATACACCTCTGCTATTAGTGATAAGCTCAAGCATATTCAGGTGCCTGACTTCCATTGCTATTCCCCATCCGGCTGGCCCTGCTCTGGGCATGCGAGCTCTATTCTCTGCTGTTTGTTTCGTCCCGGTGTTCCTACTTGGTCCATTATTCTTTGGTTCTGCAGAATAGCCATGGTCCGGCAGAGATTGCTGAGTCGTCGTGGTGGGAGCCGAGGAGGAGGAGGTCGCAGGCGATCTCAGACTTCTCAGCCCGCCCCTCAAGCTATGATGCCCCCGTCTAGTCCCTCCCGCAGACCACTCCCGTATCATGCTTTTCAGAACTTCCATTTCAGGTTCCAGAGCAGTTTAAATCGGCCAATCATTTCTGCTAACATTTCCATTATCTTCACGGAGGAGGAGTCTTCTATCCCCGTCTCTGCAAGCGACATGGCAGAATCTTCTCAGGAAGGTCTCAGAATCATGGGTGGCCATGGCGCAGAGCAACAACAGGGAAATATTGGTCAGACAAGCAAGCAAGGTGGATTGCAGGAAGCAGATAAGGGAATTGAAGGCAGTTCGAGCAGTGATCCTCTGGATATGCAGCCAGGTGGTAGCATCCATGGCACGTCGGCATCTTTGGAAGATGACAGAAGTTCAAGCAGCTCTCCTCAGGCTCTGAATCCCCCAGGTGGCAGCGGGCAGGGTGAGGCAGATCATGGTGAAGATATATGGTATGGCAACAAATGTCTGGTGGAGGAAGTGCAGCCGGACCAAGATAAGCTCACATGATGACTCTTGGTTGCCTTCTTAGAACTCTTTTTTTTGTTTTTGGGTCCAACGATTATATGGTGTTGTTGGCGTGGTCAGGAGTTTTTCACTCTGGTTTTGTTTATGCACTTATGGTCTGGAAGTTGGAAGATCTTACTCCAACTTGGATGTATGTTCACTGTAAATGGTCTCCCCAAATATGGGATAGTTCTATCAGTTTTGAAAGCATGCAGGTCCTCTCTGTTGAGGCTCAGTCCTCCTTGTAATTTTACTGACTTTACTTTAATAGATTTAGCATTTACTGAGAAAAAAAAATATAAGGCATAATTGAACATATATGAGTAAACAAAAAAGTATAAGACATAATTATGAAACAGGAAAGGCAAATGAGATGTTATTGTGTTAAACAAATTAATTCTAAACAATTTAATACCTGGAACAATCATTGTAAACATTACGTGCTCCATCTTTATTGACTTCCATGGAGGAATGTTATTATTTATAACAAAACATGACACACCGAATAAGTCTATTTGGGCTCTCCAAATGATTGACACCATCAGTTCCTAATAAAATCCTAAGGTTATGAGGTTCTCTTTTAAAATTTGGCCACTTTTCCTCTATATTCCTAAATTCAGATCCATTTGCAGGCATTCAAAGAACACCATCTTCACTTCTATTCGTTGCATGGTAATCTATAAGTTCTGTTATTATTTTGCACCTGAACAATTATCATAGATCAGGAATTATGGGAATATAATGAAAAACCTTGTGAGGCACCTTTTTTGTTACTTTATCAGTTTGATATCTACTCTCATCACATTTTGGGAATTTGTCTTTCGACGCATGTTCTTTATAATAGAGAATTCCATCATTAGGGCATGCATGAATAGTTTTATAATCCTTTCCAATATATTTCATAATGGCATGTAAATATCGGTACATACGAGGTAAAACAATTGATGGTGTTAACAGAAATTCACCTAATAATATACAACATAAAAAAAAAGTAGTACTCGTTAATGGACTAAACAATTTTAGTTGTACATATTGCATCCAAATGTTACAAATTAATTAAATTACAATAAACGTAATAACATTAAAAACAAAGGAAAAAATAATTGCTTTATCATGTATATAGTACTAAATGTCACAAAATATATTACATAACTTAGGATTTGTGTCACACATGTGTTTGACAAACCATTCACCACCCTTAAGTTGACTAGAAACAATACTACAGAGAGAAGAGATGTTTTTGAGCCTTCATAAAGAGGTTTAATTTCCCTCTCAAGTAAAAGTATATCAAAGGAATGATCATCATACTAGTTGCCATCATCATCCATTCCAACATTATTAAATGTCTCCTGGATCAATCTATTTGTCCCATCTTCTTCATCTAAGTTATCAGCATTTTCCACTAGGGATAGCTCAATTGGCAATGACTGTTAAAATGAAGTCTCACGAAACCGAAAGTCTTGGGTTCAAATATTTTGTTATCCCCCCTGATTAGGGTGAGAAGTTGGACATGATGAAGATGTAGTCCTACCAAGCTTACCAAAAAAAAAAACTATTTTATCAACATCATTATCTTCTTCCATAGGATCATTAGCTTGATCCTCAATATTAATTTCCCCATGTTCTTGAACATGTGCTTGTACTACTACCACCTCTTCCTCGTCAAAAAATGCCCTAAGGGTCTCATATTATACAATTACAATCAATAAAGTAATATTTATATATATAGAAAATATCTAAGCTCCGATATAACAACCATTTACAAATATAATATATAAGGAAATCAAAGGCAATAAAGAGAATTAGTAAGGAAACTTAGGTGAGACCAAGAAACAAATAAAACAAATCAATGATGATGCTTGTGAAATTTATCAAGATATTTAAGAATATATTGAAAAAATATAAGAAAGATGTTACTTTTCTTGACATGTAGGAAGCAAAACAATTTATGAGATATATAGTGACAACCATAATAAAAAAAATATTGATCTTATTTTTCATTCATCATTATAATGTCACATTATTTCTTAATTTCACTTAGAGACCAAAATTTTTAAGAGGATGGGTGAGAAACCATGAGCTTCGGTGAGGGCAAGAAACAAATACACCAAATCAATGAGATCATGAAGCTTGTGTAATTTAGCAAGATGTTTAAGATTATGTTGAAAACATTTAGGAACAATCAACGTGTGTGAGTTGTAGGAATGTTCTTGGAACATATTCTATGATATGTAAGAGTGTTTAATGCAGAGAATTGTACTAGAAGTAACTCTAGTGATGTGAAAAGGCGTGACACATATAGGGGTGAACATACTTAAAGCGACACCTACAACTATAAGAAGGCATGAAAACGACACTTCCACATGCGAACGGAATTGAAAGAGACACATGCCAGAGAGAATATAACATGAAAATGAGACTTATTAAGGTGAAAGCAAGCCAAAAAAGCAACTGCAAGTGTGAAACTGACACTTGTGAAAGCGAAAATATGCAAAAGACAATAGTTGAAAAAACTCACCAAAATATAAGTACAAACACAACCAAAATGAGGGAGGTTTTCAAAAAAAGTGTGCATTGACTGTTAAAATGAGTTAAACGTTGCACAGACATTGTCTTGATGGATGATGCTATGCTTGTTTAAGCTTGCATAAAGGGAGTGCACTTTTTTTCTTTAGGAAAGTGGTAGGAAGCCACTAAAGACATTTTTTTCATAGGAAACCATTTTTTACTAAGGAACGACGTCAAATATCTCTCCTTCTAATGGAGCATTCTTTCTTTTTGACTACTTATTTGATTTGACCAAAATGTAAAAAATTTCACTTCTTTGTACTGAGTGGTAAGTGAATGCTATAGAATAAAAAAAATTGCGCCTACTTCAAAGGACATTCAAAATGGAATGTTCTACCTTGCATGAGTGATAATAAGTAAGATAAATTTGGAAAAAAATAACTATTGGTGATTTATCAAACATTTCATTAATTTACCCTTTTCCTAGAACTATTATAGCTTTGATATTACTTTAATTAGTTTTCTCACAATTTACAACAAATGAGACCCTTTACTTATAAAAAAAGAGACTCTATATAGAGAACTATTTTACTTTATATCACTTGAGCTTAAAAATTTCATTGTCACCTAAAACATTTTGAAACACCAAGTGCAAGGCTTGTGTCCCATATTTTTTTCCTTAAAAAATGAGGAAAGGTCTCTTTTATGAGCGAAATAGATTGTGGTTAGGAACATAAAATTTTAATAAATTGTGATTTATAAATTTAAACTTTTAAATAATAAAGTGATTTTTTTTAATACAATTTTTTCATAAAAATGGTTTTTTATTAATTATTATCCTACCTAAATTAATAAAATGGACTCCTTTTTATCTTTATCCAATAATCTTTCTTTGTAATAAATTTATTTTAATCAAATTTTTATTTAATTAATTTTTTAATGATATTTATATTTTATCATTTTGTCTTATAAATTTTTATTACAATATATTATATAATTATTTTCTTCTTTCCTATAAAAATGTATTCACTAGGTCCATGTTTTAAATCATGTGCATAATAAACTTTAAAATTTTATTTATAATGCTTCATAAAAACCCATGATTAACCTCTAAACCCTCTAGGTCCTAATTAAACCCCTAAACATACATTAACCCCCTAACACCTTAACCTGATTCCCCTAACCCTTAAGCCCTTAACCCTTAACCCCCAAACCCTTAAACAATAACCCCTTTTCCCTAAGCCCATAAAATAATTAACCCCTAACTCAACCTAACCTCTTAAATGACCCTAACAAAAATAATCAAATAATATTTCTCCACATCAAGATGACAACATAGGTCAAACACCTCCCAAAAGAATATAAAATACATTTACAATAGAAAAGAAATAAAATTTATAATACAAATACATACAATCTACGATACAAAGACATATAATGAATAAATTACTAATGGATGATATTCATGTCTGCCTTCAGCGTGTCAATAGTCTCTACAATGTGTTTTAGCTGATTTTATTAGAATTATCCTTGGCCTCAAGCCCTTGTAATTTCTTCAAGGGAAATAACATCTTTGATCCTCAGAATCGGTTGATGTCGATCCCATGTATCCTTGGTCTCAGTGATGATTTTGTCCAAAATTAACCTCAAAATAATCCTACAACCTTTCAAAACGATCACAACTAATATATATATTATATTAATAATATTATATAAAATTAAAATATTAATTAATATTTATTGTAATTAGTTAAACTGAACGTAAAGCGGTCCCATATTAGACATTGTCAACAGGAAAGGGAAAAAAAAAACCATTAATGGTGGAATTGAACGTTATACAATAGTTAATTTCCATTTGTCAGATATTGGACAACACATTTTCACATTGGAAAAAACCTTGCATATTCGACGGTAAAAAATTCATGTCAGATATTCGACAACATTGGGATTAAAAAAAATACAAAACGTAATATATTTGACAGGAAAAGAGCTTCCATCAAATATTCAATAGTTAAATAATTTGTGTCAGATATTCGATGAACGTCGGGATTTAAAAAAAATACATTTAACTTTTGACACTTTTTCTGATTTTATCCATTCCATCGGAATTTCCCCCAAATGCAGTAGTGTTCTTCCAAGTCACCCAAAAATCCATGCCCAAAGTGCCCAAGGAGAAACAAGAATAATCACTTGATTGCACAATGAAAAGCATACCTTTAGGATTGGATTGCCCACATTCAAACACATTCTCTCAACAGATGGGAGAGGGGACATATGACTGACTCATGGAGAAGAGATCAAATGGTACAGTACATTGATTACACTAGTGGTTGTCAGGGGTTGTTGGCTGCTGGCTGAAAACAAATATGGGAGAAAAAATCTCCTATTGGGCCACCCACTTTTGGTGGGTGACATTTCCCTCCATACCTTGTGTTGTCACCGTAGAGATAATTCTTGGCTGAAAGGGAACCAATGCTTAGGGCATATACATAATTGTTTCAAAGCTTTTAAAAGATTGTTAAAAAATTATTAAATTGTGCTCAGAAGTGATATATTCCCTTGTGTAACAAAACTTAATCTTGGAGATGAATCTTTGTGCCCAAATTGGCCTTATATTAGTAAGACTTTAATTAGTTTGCTGAAAAGTAGAACTAATAAGAGGTTAGGGTTTATAACTTGGACCCTTTAATAGAATTTAAATTTAAAATTCTAGGATGAAAGTTTGAATGATTTATATTAAGAATGGAAGTGTAGAAGTACTGGAGAGCCCATGAAGATGTATTTGAATAGAACTTACAGGTATTCATTGTTACTATTAAAGAGACATAAAATAAATTTGCAACTTGCT
Organism: Pinus tabuliformis; assembly: GCA_031772625.1. Taxonomy (NCBI): domain Eukaryota; kingdom Viridiplantae; phylum Streptophyta; class Pinopsida; order Pinales; family Pinaceae; genus Pinus; species Pinus tabuliformis. The sequence goes on from CM062812.1 coordinate 941,709,372, forward strand.
CAAATAAATATGCTACATTCATACACATGCTTCATGTTATCACTTAAGAATTCTAATGCCAAAATTTCTCACATTAGTTTGATGATAAAGGTCGGTGCTAGTCTAAGTTTGATTTTTGTTTTCCTTAGAGTCTGAGTCTTAGGAGTCTTGAGTCATCTATGCATTCTCATTCATCACCGTTCATTCTCATTCATCAACGGTATCATAGCCATGTGTCAGTTTTGTTCAAAAGTTACTATGTGCCACAAAGCCCTTTAGGTGATTTCATAGTGCATGTAATCATTTTAAAGTGTTTTCGCAACGCATAAATCCCTTTTAGCAGTTTCGCAGCGCAACATGTTTTAGGTGATTTCGTAGTGCATAATTCAAAATTTACACTGACTACGCTACGAAATCGGAGATTCGTGCAATCCCCAGCAAATCTTTCCTAACTGTCAAATCTGTCAAGTTCAATTATGGTTGCATCATCCACTGTCAGCTTATACACTCCATATATCATGTTCAACCGCTTATCTCCATCATTACAGCCACTAGGTACATTGGTACACACGGATTGCAAGTTCCAAGAAAAGCCAGGTATTCACAGTCTTAATGATGATTGTATTCGTTGTATGAGGAACAAGTCTGCAAGTTTTCAACGCATTGTTATCAAGCGAGGTAGTTATCAAGCGAGGTAGCCATTCAAGCGAGGCAGAGATTTAAGTTTGAGCAGCGCTAGCATTTCAAACCTCCATTACACTGAACCTTCATGGAGGGATCGGCAGAAAGAAAAGACCACAGATTAGGCATATGTTTGAGAAATGAACCTGAAGGTGTAGACATTATTTTGAAACACAAAGAAGTTGAGCATGCATTCAAGCAGGTTGGATGTTGGAATTTTTGTGAGAAATTATAGGGAGGTCATGCACAAACCACCAAGGAATTTGCTTTGAATTTCACAGGGCTGAATTCAAAGGTTGGAATGCTCAAATTGCAAGTCTCACCAAAGGTAATATCCACAGTTACCGAGATTCCAAGGGGACAAGAAACTTGGTTTAAGAATTTCAAACCTGATATGACTCCCTGCAAAAAGTTTCTGAAGCCAGAATACATTGACTCATATTTAAACAAGTCTGTGCCTAGAAATTATGTCAAAGACTCATATGCCAATCTGCTTACCTGTATACAGAGGTACCTTACCTGTGAAGGTAGATATAACAAGGTGTATTCATATCATTTCAAGCTGCTGCTACACTTCACAGGAAAGATATCCATTGATCTACCTTTTTACTTATTTCACAGCTTAAGTAAAATGTGTGATAAGGTGCAGCTAAGGAAAGAAGCCTGTGAGACCTCATTGTTTCACCACGGTTTAATTAAGTTGATTGTGCTACATGAACTCCAGAGAGTAGGTAGGGACTGGCCCACATTCATATTCATGTCTGGTTTCAAGAACGAGACCGGTCTCAATCCTCAAGCTGCAAAAGATCTTCAAACAACAACTGTTCATCAGGCAGAAACAAGATCCAGGAGGTTTTCAAAGTTGAAGGCTAGGAAACAAGTAAGAGAATCCACCAAGCCACTGACTATCCAGGATACACCCCAGTAGTCCCTTAAAGAGAAAGCTCAGGTCAAAGAAGGTGCACATAAATCAAGCACAGGTGAAGGAGTTCAAAGAAGAAGGACTAGGAGCCACGTAGCTAAAGAAAAAGGCAAGTCAGTGATTATTGAAGAAAGCCCTGTTTCAAAGGGAGACTTAAATGACTTATTGCAAGCCATTGACATTGAAAAATCTCCACTAGTTCAAGCGGATTTGATAGAGTCAGGAAAAGACAAGGCTAAGAGAGTTAAAGCCTCGAAAAAACTCAAGTTTGATGATCAAGTTGATCAATTTGTCTTTAAGCCCAAAAGACCCATAACGAGGAAGTTTAAACAAATACAGGAGGCACTGCCAAGAGCAGATGAAACAGGGGAGGTGACACAGCCTCATGAAAGAAAAGATAAAGGCAGAGCAGTTACCATTCAAGAAGAAGATAGTGTGGAAGAGTTGAAAAGGAGGTTGGAATTGGCCAACTTTGAAATTGCTAGATTGAAAAAGGCCTCCAGGAAATTTGCAGTTAAGGAGGCTTATTTTAACCAAATGCAAGCTCGATGGGAGGACAAAACATTTCAAATACCCGAGGTGGTTGATTTTAATGTTCAATTCCATAGCTGGACTGTCCCTGAAATAAAGGAGGCACAATTTATCAGAAAGGTCAATACAAACCTAAGATCTGGGATCAAAGTCATGAAGAAACAAATTGAAGACTTAAAGATACAGTTAAGCCAGCAGAAAGAATTTCCTTAAGGCAGTCACACATCAAGTAAGGTTATGTTTCAAATTTTGATGGTTTTCCTTGTTATAATCCTTCTTCAAGAATTATACCTTTCCATTTAGTTTTGAAAAGATTTGGAGCAATTGAAAAGGATGTTTAAATATCAAGAGGCTCAAAATAGCAAAATTTTGGTTGAAACTGTGTTTTTTGGAATTACACAGCAGTTTCGTAGCGCGCTACGAAACTGCTGAAGATGATAACTAACGCACAACAGTTTTGTAACGCGCTACAAAACTGCTAAAGCTACATAATCTAAACTCAGAAAACCGATTTTGAAATACAAAGGGAAATTTTTGAAAAAGGAATACCTTCAAGGGATCATCTAAAGGTATCAACTTTCAACCAGGTCAAGGCAGGTGGAGGAAACATATATTCGAATCCAACTCTAAACTTTTTGTTATAAAGTGATCACATTTACTACAGCCCAAGATATGTCAGATAGCTTGGAGGAGCTTTTGTCTTCACACATGGAAGAGGTTGACAGCACACCAAGGACGTGGCATTTTGACATATTTTGTATAATCAAAGATGAAGGGCATGGTTCATTGGATTCGAACATCTTTGAGGAAAACCAAAGGCCGATAAACAGGGGTAGTTGCTATTTTTCAGGGAAAATGGAGAAGATGTGACACTGAGGACTAGTATGGAGCTTTGAACATCCACCACAGCCAAAATAAAAGAGACCACTTGTCAAAGAATGGAGAACGATTGTAATTAAAGCTATTATTAGCATAATATGGAGTTAGACTCCTATTTGATTTAGATCTCTAGAAAGTCTAGTAGTAGTTTGTTACATTTAATAAGCAGTTAAAATTTGAATAGGTGTCATTAGAAGTAGATTTCGAGTTCCCCTCATGCTTGAGGAGGAATCTCAGTCAGGTAGAAGAGCTCTATATATAGGAGAAAGAAAAATGTAATAAGGGTTGGAAATCTATAGAAAAAAGCTCTGACATTTGGCTTATGTAAAGACTCTGTTTTTTTTGGTAATACAGTACTGGCTTATGCTTCTCAAGAATCATAGAGAGTTCAATGTATGAGTTTCTTTTGTTGTCTTTTCATGTTATCTATAGTGTTATGAGTATTTGATTACTTAGAAATTGCTTACAGTGTTCTAATTTCCTTCATATACTCGTAAACTACCTTCTATGTGTCTGGTATGCTCTACATATGTTGAAATCTAAATGCCTTGAATTTTATGCAAAGCCAACCCTACTGTTCATGCTGAATCATATATGACTCCATAAGCCCAATGGATACTTGTTAGTTTTGTTTCCACCATTTTCATTTTCATTTGTTTCACAAGAGTTAGTCATCTTGATCATAATCAAAAACCTTTAATCCTTTGAGAGAGCCCTCTCAGGCTAAGGAGGCTAAGCCTTAGCTAAAGATTGGTTTGAAATAGTTACTTGAAGTCTTCCTGGTCTGCAGCCTTCCAGGGCTTGATTTTGAGATAACACTTCAAACAAGGAAAATGAATATGGAAACACATAAGAGGAACAACACATATTACAATGTAACAATACATACTAGTATCAACTTGGTGAGTTTTATTATTATCTCTAAGGAAGCCAAAATTATTACATAAGTACTCAAAATGCCAAAAATTTGAACCCTTTTCCAGTGTTTCTCATGTCTTTTAAATATTACATCAAAATCAGTGACAAAGGTAATTGTCAAAACATCTATAACTACTTAACTATTCATCACTAAAAAGTTTGAGAACTCTAGCGACTAGTGGAACATTGACTTTGAGGATTAGTGCCTGCTTTCACCATTTGAACTTATCCTTCAATAAGTGTGAAATAAACCTTTCACACTTCTTCCAAAGTTCTTCATCTGGGATCTTACATTGTATCATTTTCTAGAATGGAGCTTTCAAATTTGAAAGCTGTGTATAATTAGGTTTTGTAACAAAAAGTGTCTTCATCAGCCAAAGAAGTTGGAAGTCCCTCTACAAATAATTCACTATAATACTTCCCTTTAGAATTGCATTATTTTTATGTGTTATATTTTCTCTCCTTTTAACAACCACTAGTTCATTTTCATATAGTTCCCAAGAAATAAGATTTCCTTGTTGGTCCCAACAACTAGGTAAACCATATCTAGTTCTCTGGTCATATTTGGAATTAAACAAAGATATTTAGTTCTAAACATCCTTTAATTTGTTCTTAGCCTGAATATGAAGTAGATTTTTCTCATTCACTTTACTAATTTCCATAATTACTCCAACTTTGTCTATGATATCTAATGCCCTTATTTCAGTTGAAGATTTACCATTTAAATATTTGATCATATTTTTAGCCTTCACTGCTTCTTTCTTACTTGCATGCATCAATCATTAAATCACACCTATTCATTAAAATATGTATTTGAGCTATTATATGAATAAACTCCCATTTAGAACGTACCCCCTAGATGATATCTTCCCAAATATGTTGTCTAGCTTCAATTATAGAGATATTTCCCTTTAATTCAGTTTTTAACTCCTTGATCTCATCTTGTGTTGCCTTGTTCTTTGTGGTCAATTGATCATTGGTTTCTTTTGATGTATTCACCTACCTCTCTTTCATATCAATTTGTTTATTTATATGAGTCAGCTTGTCCTAAATTTTCTTTAGTTCGGCCTCTAAAATCCTGAGTTCTACGATAACTTTTGTAAGCTTCTCTAAGGGGTCATTTGAATCACTTGGGACCATAATAGTGAAAACATGGCTTTCAATTGATTGTTGTAATCCCTTCACTTGTTTATGAAAAATGACATTTTCTTTGTTTCTGTCCATTAAAAATCTCATCAACTCCTCCTCTTTCTCAACCTAAGCTAGTTCAACTATTTGAGTGTGCTCAATCTTAAGCATTTTCAACTTCTTCCTTAATACTACATCTCAGATTTTATTTTTTGCAACAGGTTTTTGATAACTTCCCTATTTTTTTTATCTATTCCCAATGTAACAACTAGCTTCTTATAATCCTCATTTTGAATATGCAGTGCTCTAGAATTTTCCTTTTCTTGCTTGAGATGATTTGAAACTTTCTCAAATTTTTTTTCCTTTACTTGCTGTCAAATAGATTTTTCTTAGGTCACTATAGAGCATTTCCCTTGCTTGTCTATGCAAATTAATCTTGTCGGATGGTGGGATGTCAACTAGATTTATGGATAGATCTAATGTTTTAAAATCAAGACATGAAGGAAGAGATTGAATAGTTGGATGCATGAGGGACAATTTTAATTGGTTTCTTTCTAAATCCATAATAGAGAGTAGTCTTGTTTGATAAGTTGGAGTTGCTTGTGTTGCTAGCTGAGTTTCCATGTTGCTTCTAACCTTATGACTTCTTTCTTCAATCTATTGATAATTCCTCTGTAACATTGTTTTGGTGGAGGGAGTTTCTTTAATTTAGAATATTTCAAAATTACTGAAAAATAGGAGGAGGTACAGCACTCTGGGTTTGCCAACTACATTTGAAAACCTGGTTGATTTGAGGGTCCCTCTATTGATTTAACTTGTACTTCTACTTCTTCTTCTCTTTGAACCTATGCTTTCTTTTGAAATTGTGAGTCTTCTATCTCAACATCTATTTGTTTAGGTATATTTCTCTTCAAGCTATCCTCCCTCACTATAGGGGTTTTAACATCTATTCTTTGTTGTATTTTGCTACATAAACATGTTTCTTGATTTTCCATTTTCTCAAGTTATGGCTTTGATTTCATGAATATAAGGTGTATAACTAACATACCCTATTTTATTTGAAATTATATGATGAGGGTCATATTTCCACTTCTCTCCTTGATCAAAGCCAAAATCCTTTATCATTTCTTCAACTTGCAGGAGGGCTTGTCTGTTATTCATGATGAATGGCCCAAAAATGCTTTCTAACTTAAAAATATACCCTTTGCATGTAGGAATAAAATCAACTTGGTCAACATTTAGACTTTTCCTTATAAATTCAAGAGAAAATATCCTCATAGGAAAAAATATTGGCAAATGATATGGTGGTACTTCAGCCCCATATAGACTTATCTCATTATAATCTCCAAAAATATACTAGCCCCCCACTGTAGCATCCTTGATGAGTTGCAACAACTCTTTTTCTTCAGGAAAAGTCTTTGGAGGTTGTTGATTGTTCAAAATAGTATATATAGTGGCCATGAATGATGACAAGTAATAAGAAAAGCCCTCATTATTTTCCCTATTCCTAACAACACTAGTCCATTCATTCACAAATTTCATTTTATTCTTTGAATCCCACATATTCAGACCCAAATGGCCAAAATTATCAACATGTGCATATAAGAACATATAGACTAGGAGAGGGATATATAAAAATACCAAAAAAATGATAGTTCCCAAATTGAAAAAATGATACACTTGGCTAGGTAATAAGGGATATAAAAAACAATATCTAGTTTCAACATCAAACTCAAAAGTTGTAGAGCTTCTTCATTTATTATACTAGTATCATGTTATCCCAAAAGAAAACAAAATTATAACTAAGACATGTAGTGTGGATTCAAAAAATAAGGTTGTTCGATAATTCATTGCAGGAAGAGGAATTTTAGAATCTGGTGGAAAAATGAGTCTAAACAGGCATTCCTTATTCTCTTTAAAAAAATGTCTATAAGTGATGTGTAAGGAATAATATGAAATCTCATGGGATTCTCGAATTTAGGAAAATTAAAAGCTTGATGTATTAGATATGAAGTGACGTCAAAAATATTCTCCCCTGGAGAAAACATAGCAAAATTCCTTTGTGAGACAAAGGAAGACACTAACCAATTGACAAATTTGGGGAAATTGTAGGTATGTGGGATAATTACATGATAAGGTTCAGACTAGATGACTCTAAAAAGAATATCTAAGTCACTGGAATGGTCAAGAATGTATTTTAGAATCTAGAAAAGTTCCAACGAGCAACGAGAATCATATACTTCGGCTTCTCTATCAATAAAGGGTGTATGAACATGTGTCATAGAGATTGTAGTTTTTTAGTTGATTTCTGGGTTTTCTCGATGTTTACAATTTTAAAGAAAGGACAAGGAAGAAATGTTAAATTATGAGTTACCCAGTAACTAGAAACAATGAACATGTGAATGTTGATGAGGAATTGACAATGTAAACTCTAGATTTTGGTCATCATAACTTTGCAACTGGAGGGAAAATAAAATAATAGGCCTAACAACCTTTTATTGAAAATTCTTGTGACGTGTAACGGCCTGCTCACTTGCTTGCCTCACCTGACAAGTACATGAGCTATCACCAAATTTAGATGCTTGGTTTTCATAAAAACCATCAACCACTGCTGAGGGGTCCCCATAGTGGTTTGTGAAAAACATGGAGGATCTGCCGGAATGAATCATGGCAATTAATTTGGAGATGGGTTGTTTAGCCATCTTGCTTTCCAGCGGGTCCGCATCCCATAACTTTAAACTGTTGGAAATCCTTTGATTCCTTGGGTTGATTCCAATGAGCGATGATCTAACCCTAAACTTGCACGTGGTTTAATTTCCAATTTATAAAAGTTTCGAATTGATCCAAGAGGATCCTAAAATGCCAAATTTTCAAATTCCTCAAAATGCAAAAAAACTTGTCTCAAATAGAAGAGCTTGTTGTTCTAAATCCAATAGCTTGAATGACACCTCAATCTGACATCGTATGAAGAAGTTATGGTCTGTTGAAGTTTTTTGGAAACAACTATTTTTTTTGCAGGTGTGACCCACAAGGATACTTGGCATGTTGACATCAACCTAGGTTGTTTTGACATTGTGTTGATGGTGCTTGACCCACCAACGTTTAGGGGGCCTCCCTGATGTGAAGTCCCAATCAGACCTCACACCGTTTGGAGTAGAAGCCCCATCTGGAATACGGCCTAGTTGCTGAAATAGTGGGATTTAGTGTTATGTCTTGGCTACGATAACACATAGAATGATTTCTTCGTGACTTTGGTGAAACAAGTAGATAGATTTTTGAAGGGTCAAATGTAGTGCATGGAAGGTTCTAACACAATGATGGGAAAGTGAGTGAGCCCCTTAGAAGCCTGTAATAGTACACATCTTGAAAGGAACACATGAGCATAAAAGGAATCACGAGTTGGCTTGCTAAATAGTTCACAAGTTAATCATGATGGAAATATACAACAACACACATTCAACAAGATTCATACTAATGCAAAAGAAATAGTTCATAAGCATTAGTGTAAATGAAATAACATATATTGAAAAAATAACAAGAATATTCCTATTATATTCACAACATATGCATGAAAAAATGTTGGCTTTGAGCTTTAATTAAAGTGAAAGTCCCAAGCATACATATACAATTGATGAACCACTAGTCCCAATAGTGGAACATGAAGCCAACTATTTGGACAGGGTCCCCTGGGGTAAATTTTGCAAATAGTTTTGTTAATTTTGTAAAGTCTTTGCATTTTCAAATAGCGGAACGTGAAGGTTGTTAGAAGTCAAAGGGGCTTTAGGAAGGTCAAAGCCCATTAGTTGGTTAGAGGTTAAGAATTTTATGACTCGCCCATGGTTCGCGGACCATGGTATTGTAATGGAAGATGCTATATAAAGATTCATAAAGACTCATAGGATAGATCTAAGATTGTATGGGAAAGTGATCTAAGTCAGAAGAGTTTGTTTTCTATAATTAGGCGAAGGGGAAGGCTCCTACATCTGTGTGCGCGGAGACCTTGGTAAGTCTGTGGTTGAATGCGCGGTCCCCTGCAGTTGTGTGCGTAGGGAAGAAAGAGTCTGTAAGAGAAGATATGAACATAATAAAGACTATTTTGGAGCAATAACTGTGTATCTGTGCATTTATGTTGACTTGTGCATTTATTATGAATTCTCTATGTTTATTGCAACGATCATAAGAATCACTTAATGAATGCACGAAAGTGGTAGATCTGTTAATTTACTTGATGATATGAATATTTAAAGCAATCAACACATGGTTAGAATTTGTTATCTGTAAGTTACTATTATTTCCATGTTTTAAGAACTATGGTTCATGAAGGTCTGAGTAAATCCCTAGAAGTAACAAAAACTCATCACACAGACCTTTGGATGCAGAAACCTAGTTTTTTCAACGCTTAATACTGCCTCGGGTGAGACTGCATCTTGCACTGCATGGGTTGTTTTCGAAAGGGTAGGTAGTGTAGGGTTTTTTTGGTTAGCACAGTTAAGTCTGAAACTATGTCCAGATCCCCTCAAGCCAAAAAATGGTTATGTTTTCGGGACCGGGACTTGTCCGAGGAATGTGTGATGTCGAATAAATGGTTCCCAACTAAAAAGGAGATCGAGAAGTGGATAGATTGGAAGCTGCACGAATTTTTAGCCCAGGAAAACAAGAATCCACGCTTGTCAAAGGAAGAGTGGTTGAATAGATACCTATATACAGATGAACACAAAATTTTCTTCTATTATTTTCTATGTGAATTACACTAGTGGTTGTCTAAATTGGCGGATAGTCAAGGTATGTGGAAGTTGGATAACCCTATTGTGTGGAATCCAGAGTTGGTGAGACACTTGGAAGCTTCAGAAAATGAGATTGCAAGGGCTATTGATTACTGGATCGATAGCATTTTGGCTTGTTTCATTACTAAGTTTGCGATCGATAGATCTGTCAGTTATAACAAAGCTGAATGTTGGTTTTTCAAAGGACCAAGAGGTAAGTATCTGAAGTCCCTGAAAACTTGGATTAAAATATTATTGTGTGAGAAAAGGGTTATGCCATTGAATTAATGTTTAGAAGAGACTTGACAGGAACTATGTGAAGTGGGAAGATGTTTAGAAGATACCTAGATTCAGGTGTTGAGTACAACCCTCTATTGGGAGCGCCTGATAGTAATGAAGAAAGTAATATTCTAGAAACACCTTGAGGTGCGCTGCAGATGGTAAATTAGGATATTACGGGGATACCACATCCATCCACTCCACCTCTGCCGTCACCTCTGCCTCACACACCTACACCTCCACCTCCACCTCCACTATTCAACATGGTCAATGCTATGAAGATTCCCATATTTAGAGGTCTAGGGACAGAAGACCTTGAACAGTTTTGGTTTGTAGCAAATGTTGTGTGGAAGTCACAGTAGATTGTAGATGATGACCTAAAGAAAGCACAGCTAGTCACAGAATTGCAAGACAGAGCACCGAGATGGTATATTAAGTATTGCTCGACTCATCCAAATGTGATGTTGAAAGAAATGAAGGAAACGTGAAATAATGAATTCAAGAAACCAAAGTCACAAGCCCAGTCAGTAACATAGGTCAAAGAGATCTAGCAGAAGGTGAATGAGTCTGCTCCAGTAGGCTAATATGTAGATAACATATGACCAACACAAGCATTGGTAACTGCTTCACTATTGCCTCATTTGAGATTTCCACTGTCACAATAGAAGATTGGAACACAAGCTGAGGCACTAGAGATCACTATGAAATTAGAAGCCTCACCTATTCAAGATACGAATTTGGGAGTGCAACAGATTCATTCATAGTTGGCTAGCCTGCATATGGAGTTGCAGAGCCTCAAAAAGGGAAAATAAGTCTAGAATGAGGTCTGCACAGAAGTATGGTGTTTGAAATGTAAGGGCTAGGGTCATGACAAGGAACATTTCCCATTGTATCAGAATTATCTTGTTGGGGAAGGAAATCTACCCCTAAAGCCAAAAAACATCGTTGGTCCAAGTACAAGAGTGGTACCATGGTGTGCTATTTGTCATATTACAGGAAAACACATGACATAAAATTTTCATTTGTTGTAGAAGTTTTTGCAGATTCCTCAACAACTATTTTGTAATTTTTGTAAGTCTATGGGTCATGACAAGCGCAACTGCCGAAGTTATGAATTGATGATGGATAGAACACCAACATATAGAGTACATATGGAGGCTCTTCCTCAGAATCAGGGTGCAACTGCAGTGCGTGGAGGATTTCAAGGATGAGGAGGAGGAGCTAGAAGAAGTCATGGCCAGATCATTTGTTACAATTATGGAGAACGACATCACTTTTCACGATATTGTCAGAATCTAATGCACCCCTCATATCAATATTGTCAACAATTTGATCATGTCATAGAATATTTTCCCATGCTCATCATGAAGATGTAAGAAAATAAGACCTAGACTCAGCAACCTACTTAGAACATCTAGATGATGAGATAAAAACCATGCAAAGAGGGTCCTAATGTTAATATCATCATGAAAAGCGGAATAGTTACTGGGGAGGATAAAGGGAAACAACCAGAGGAAAATGTATGGGTTTGTAAGCTACTGAAAAGGAAGTTTTATTCGATGTGAATAAAGTAAAGGATACATTTATGGAAGCAAAAAGGAGCTTCGCAGATGCAGGAGCTGCTACATCAAGGACTCAAAGTACGTGCACGAGAAAGCTTGAAGACGTCAGACCCCTCATTATTAGCATCATTTTTACAAACATGCATGAACCTCCTAAGGGATAAGAAGGCAGTCACGAGACTGCAAGAATTAATAAATAAATGCACTAGAAAGAATAAGCCATTGTTGGAACAACGCACGGTACATAAGGTGGATAAAAGTTAGAAAAGGACTAGCTGCGAGATGAGATTAACTTCCCATATTAGAGAATTCTAAATGGACTAGGTAATCCTTGATTTCGGGTCTTATGCAAATGTTTTACCGAAGAAAACCTAGGAAAGAATGGGAAGACCAACGCTATAGTGGTCCCCGAGCCAGCTGAGAATGGCGAATTAGCAACAGATTATTCCTATAGGGCACCTACATAGGGTGAATGTGGATATTGAGGGGGCACATTCCATCGCCGATTTTGAAGTGATCAAAATAGTGGACGATAGTAACCCATACCCAACACTTGTTGGGATTGATTGGGCATTTTATATGAACGTAGTCATAAACCTTAAGAAACGTAGTATGACATTTGAAAAGAAAGAACTACGGGTTATTGTTCCATTGAATGATATGGATTTTAATAGGAACGCAAAAAATTACATATATAACCATAAATACAGAGATGCGGCAGAAATAACACTTCACTTCATTAATATCAAATATTGAAATATGCTTACAAACATAATGGAAATAAGGCTAGCTTGGGCGATGGTTGCTTATCTTTGAGAAGAGATGTGGCGGCTACATGCCTCTGAACTATGTTACAATGAGGCTTTAAGGCCTATTTATTATTGAGAAACAATGGAAAACCATAAGCATCCAAAAACCTAGCCCTAGGAGATGAAACGCCAAACTATGGGCCTCGTTGGGGTAACTTGGTACATCAACTTCCCGGGATCGTAACTTTGGCATACAATCTCCGTTTGACACACATAAAACCTTGTTATAAATGTCTATCCAAGTATTACAACTACTCACAAAAAATACCAAGTTTAAAACTCATATTCACCATTGGTGGTTTTCCCAAAAAACATTGTTTAGGGCCTCAAAACGGCTCCGGAAGTTCAGGACCCACAAAACTGCCAAAAATAGTAAATTGTGCTACAACTAAGGAAACTGGAAAAACTGAAGAAAAAAATGGTGGGGCTCCAAGTGGAATAGGCGGGTGGCCACCAATATCCACTTGGATCAGTCCTCCCCCCTTAGGAAGCAATAGTCCCCATTGCATTGAGTTCCTCCATGAGATGAGGAAACTTACGCTGAACTTGGTCCCTAGTGAGCCACTTGCCCTGGTGAAGGAGTTGGCCTGCTTTGACAACTCAATATAGTTGGATCCTTTTCTATCGGGTGTTCTTGATCTATGTGACCATGATATGATCAGTTGTGGCTTATTTCATGCAGTCTGGGTTTAACTCTATTGGTGTGAGTTGTTCTGCAATGTCGGATGTGTCCAACAATGGTGGAAAGTAGGGCCAAAGGTGGTCCACATTGAACATTGGGTGTAGACCAAGGAATGGTGTAATATTGAGCTCGAAGGCATTGGCCCCTACTACCTTGGTGATGTTGTATGGCCCATATCGGAGTGAGCGAAGCTTGCAGTGGGGCCCAGTGAGGCGCTCCTTCTGCAAATGTAGCCAAACTTTTTCGCCCACCTAGAACTTGTGTGGCACTCGATGATGATCATGTCACTACTTGTACTTAGCATTAGCTCTATCTAAGATGTCATGGACCTATTGGTGAATGTGATGAATGTTCTCAATGAAGTTGTTTTCCTTATCGGATTCGGATTGGACATGAGCCGAATTTTCCTAAGTAACTGCAAATGGTATGGCCACATCAATTGGACATAGTGGCTGGAATCCCAAGCCCACCTGAAAAGGGATGTGGCCAGTCAAGTTGTCGAGAACCTGGTTATAGCTCTGTTGGACATTGGTGAGGATCTCATCCCATGTGTGTTGATGCTTTGATTTGTACATGCGCAAAATGTTTATGATCATCCTATTGACAACCTTTGTCTGGCCATTCATTTAGGGATGGAAAGTTGTGGACTTAGTGAGCTTGGTGTCCACCATCGACCAGAGATTGGACCAAAATGTACTAAGGAGCCTAATGTCCTGATATAAGATGATAGACTGTGGGATCCCAAACTGTACCGACACTCACTCAAACAAGATTTTAGCAGTGGCTTCTGTTGTGATATTCTTCTTGCAGACCGCCATAATGGCCATCTTGGAGAATCTGTCAACAACCATAAAAACATAGTTTTTTCCATGCTTAGTAGAAGGAAGGCCTGACATGTAATCCATGGAGATGGATTCCCAAGGTGGACTAAGGCTAGGCAATGGAGTATAGAGGCCTTACTTATTGATGGTCAGTTTTGAAATGGTGTAGGCAGTGCAGGATGTGATTTACTTCTCGACATCCTGTCAAATATTCGACCAATAGAAATGCTTCTGCAATACTACCACTATTTTCTCAACCCCGAAATGTCCAGCAACATGATTGTAGTGTGCTTACCAAATCATCTTGGCACGCTTTCTTGAAGGAACAGAAAGGTGTCCCAGGTGGCATAGCAATGCATCCTAGAGGTGAAAATATGGCACTTGCTAACCCTCCAAGAGCGTCTAGTATGTGTGGTCAAATTCTGGGTTGCTTTTGTAGAGAAGTGGCCAATCAAAAGTTTCCTGCCCACAAGAGTTGAGCACAATGGTTAACGCCATGATCGCGGGTTGGTTGAGGCAGTCTGCAACATTATTGGTGCTACCCTTCTTGTACTTGATATTCAAATGGAACTGTTGCAAGTATGTGGACCACCTCTGATAGCGATCATTCTACAACTTCCCTTGCATTTGTATGAGCTGCAGGGGTCGATGGTCTGTGTGGATGACCGTTTCCTTCCCCAAAATGCAATGCTTCCATTGTCAGCGAGCCTGCATAATGGAATACATCTCTTTTTCATAAGTGGGATACTTTTGGACTGTGTCTGAAATTGTATCACTGTGATATGCCACTGGATGCCCCTGTTGAGTAATGACTGCCCTAATAGCATAGTCAGAGGCATCTGTCTCGATCTCAAATGGTTGTTGCAAGTATGGTAATGTGAGCACTGCTGCAGAGCAGAGGCGATGTTTCAACTCTGTGAATGTCTTCTGTTGAGATTCAAACCAAAATATTTTTCTTTCGCTCCTCCCTTGGTGACTTGGCTCAAGGGCAAAGTGGTATGAGAGAAGAGCCTTGTCTATCCAGATGGAAAATTTGCTTGAAAGGTGGCATCATATCCAGATTATGATATAGAGTGATCACATAGCCTATCCAGATGGGAAATTCAATACATAAAGGTGGCCTATGAAAGGAAACCCTATCTGACCTAGTCTTGGTCGGGTGGATGCTAGTGAAAAGTCATAAAGGTATTGTCAATTCATAAATCGAAAAGATGGCCTTTCTATCTGTCCAACTGGGAAATTAAGCCCTCAACACAAACCTGTGGCAGAAATTGACAAGACCCAGAAAGTTGTGGAGCTCTATCAGAGTGGTTGGGGCTAGCTAATCCCGAATGACTTGTATCTTGCTTGGATCCACATGCACCCCCCCTTCATCAATAATGTATCCCAGATACTGAACCTAGGTCATGCCAAAAGTGCATTTGTCCAAATTGGCACACGGCTTGTGTTGCCGCAATGTTGGGAGAACCTGTCGGATGTGGTGGAGGTGCTCTTCCCAACTCTGGCTGAAGATCAGGATGTCATCCAAGTATACCACTACAAATGAGTTGGTTAATGGCTGCAAGATGTCATCCATCAGCCTCATGAAGGTTGCAGGAGCATTCATCAACCCGAAATGCATAACCAACCATTTGAAAAGTCCCTCCTTGGCTTTGAAGGCAGTCTTCCACACTTCAGAGGGTTCGATTGGTACCTAGTGATATCTAGACTTCAAGTCGATCTTGCTAAAATATTTTTCCCCCTTGAGTTAGTCTAGAAGGCCATCAATCCGTGGGATGGGGTACGTATTTTAGAAAATGATCTTGTTCAGCGCTCGATAGTCAATACAGAGTATCCAATTCCCATCCTTCTTCTGTATCAACATGATCGAGCTCCCATAGGGTGATGAACTCAACCGGATGTGACCTTTCTTTAGCAATTCCTAAATCTTCCTCTTGATTTCTTCATTCTCCAAAACAGAGCACCGATAGATGAGTCCATTGGGAAACGAAGCACCTGGGGTCAGATCAATGCAGTGCTTGACCTAACAGTGTAGAGACACCCCTCCGGAGAAGGTGAAGATGTCCTCATACTCCTCCACGACCTTGTCCATATGTTGTTGTCGTGTGGAGGGGAAATGTCTGGAGTTCGTGGCCACCATTTCCTTCTTTCCCTGAGGGTGTATCATTAGGAAAACACATTTCCCAGTTTTTGAAATGAGCTTACTGCATTGTTTTGCAGTAAACAAAGAGATGGCGGTAGGTGGTGCTACCTCAGGTATCCTGTATAGCTTATTTACCAAGGTAACAACAATAGTGTGAGGCCTTGAATCATACACAGCATGTTGCTTCCACAAGTATGGTTGGCCTAATAATACATCACAAACATCAAGAGGAGCAACGTCACATAATACCTCACCCATGAGGGGCTTGATGATGTATGGAAGGCAACACTGATGGCTGATGCAAAGATCTCGTCATCAGTGAACCTAATGGTGGTACGGTTGTGGGTGTGTTGTGGTCAATAATCCTAGCCACTTCACAACCTCTGTTGAAATGAGGTTCTTTTGGCTCCTACTGTCGACAATGAACTATAGCAGAGAACCCTTTACCCACATCTGTGAGTGTAAGAGGCACTCCTCCTCCTTTGGATCTTCAGGTTCCTCCTTTTGGATCTTGGTGGTGGAAATAGTGGCATTAGGCTCTGCATCGATAATCTTCTTCCCTTTTTCATTCCCCTTATCGAGTTCTGACTCAGACTCGGAACACGCATTTGATTCAGAAGCCTTCAACTCGGCCACCAGTGACTGCTTGGCCTGACACTCACTTGTGTTGTGAGTGGAGCTCTTATGGAACTCACACCACTTTCCTATGTCCTTCTTTCGCTTTGTGGTGTTGTTCTTTTCTTGCAGCTTTGGTGGGTTGTCCTAGGTTGCCCCACCTCGGATTTGTCCTTTGTTTTGCAGTTTGGGGGCACCTTTCCCTTGCTTCGGATTCGCAGATCCAAAGTCTCGCTTTTTCTATTTAAGCTTTTTTTTTATCTTGACAATGTATCAGTAAGTCGTACCAAGCGAGGAGATGTCTAGGAAATGCATCTCATTTTAGATGTACCTGTATATCCAGCCGCAGTAAGTACCAAATGTTTCTCATAATCCTTGATACCTAACTTTATGTGAAGGGTATGAAAAACATTGGTAAAATCCAGTACGTCTTAGTCCCTTCCCTACCGTAGCATGGTCCACTTTATGTATTTATCCTCATAGCTCTCGACAGGGTAATACTGCTCCTTGATGGCATTCTGGAATGAATTCCAAGTGGGTGCAACTAAAAACAGTGAGGGTGTACTTTCATCCTTATGCTCACAGTAGGTTTCCCACTAGTCCTTGACATGGGGGGCAACTTTGAGAAGAGAAAAAGTAATATTTTCTTGGCTGGAAAAATCATGAACAGAAAAATATCCTTCTAGCAAATTCAACCATTTATCTACATTGTATGCATCTATTTGGCCCTCAAATATGGGAATGTCAAATTTTACATGTACCTTAAAAGGAGTGGTGCCTCTAGAGTGGCTGTTGGATGTTGATGCACCATCGAAGGGAAATAGTTCAAGGATTTGAGAAAAGTTATCCATTATCACGTTCATTTGTTTCTCAAGGGCCTCCTCAAGCAATATTTTGATAGGATCTCATTCTCCCTCCTCTTTCTTTTCATACCCCATGAGTGGCTGTTGGGGTTTGCGAGTCTGATCATGCAAAGGTTTAACCAGATTGAGCCCTAACTCCTTACACCCCGACCTCGTTGGGGACATGCAAAGAAAAACTTAGAAAGCGCATACCCCTGTAATACCATTGATCTGGATTTAAACAGGAATGCAACAAATTACAGATATAACCATAAATACAGAGATGTAGCATAAATAGCACTTCACTTCATTAATATCAAATACTGAAATATGCTTGCAAACAGAATGGAAATAAGGTTAGCTCGAGTGATTGTAGCTTATCTCTAAAAGAGATGTGGCGGCTACATGCCTCTGAATTTTGTTACAATGAGGCTTAAAGACCTATTCATTATTAAGAAACAATGGAAACCCCTAAAAATCCAAAACCTAACCTTAGGAGATGAAACACCAAACTATGGGCCCTGTTGGGGTAAGTTGGTGCATCGACTTCCCAGGGTTGTAACATTGGCATACGATCTTCGTTTGATGCACATCATACCTCATTAGAAATATATATTCGAGGATTACAATTGCTAACATTAAATATCAAGTTGAAAACATGTATTTTCCATGATGGTTTTCCCAAAAAAAATCGTTTAGGGCCTCAAAACGGCTACGGAAGTTGAGGACCTGAAAGACTGCCAAAAATAGTAAATTGTGCTACAATTAAGGAAACTAAAAAACTGAAAGAAACAATGGTGGGGGTCTAAGTGGAATAGGTGGGTGGCCACCAATATCCACCCGGATCATTGGATCTAGCCGAAGGTGCGCGATATACCAAACCAGTCCTCGATTATGATGAGGTGGGCGATATCGAGCAAATCTATAAGCTTATTGCGTGAGATGAAGATTGGATCAACCCTACGGCGGATGCGTGAATTGTGTTGTTGAAGGAAAACTCCTGCAATTCAGATTCAGATGAGGAGCTCAAACATTGGCAAACAGGTTGCATGAGGTATCGTCATGCGATGCAACAGGCTCACAAAGTCACTCCAATGTATATCCACTGAGATACACAACTTACCATATTACAATGGCTTAGAAGATGTCAATTTATTTTTGGATAAATTTGAAAGGGATGTATTGGAGGAAAATCAGTTCCAAGAGCTAGACATTGCGCTGAGAGCTATGCCTGCCAAATGGTGGGGTACGCATAAGAACAAATTTGTAGATTGGAAGGAATATTGGCGGATGATGAGGCTTTGGTTTGGGTATGCCAATACCCTCATTATGGAGAAATATACAGGGAAGGATGATCAGTGCGAGCATCTCGCTCAATGGACGAAAGCATGGGGAGAAGAACTGCAGCTAGAATGGGTTCATATATTTTGCCACACTTTGGATACAATTCCGATGAACTGGTATCTAGAAACGGAGTTGCGACATGAAACCACAAAATGGGATGTTATGAAAGAAAGTTTTCTGCTCACTTTTAGCTTTGAAGATGGATTTGAGTGTATTCATGAAGCATTACAGGAGATCAAAGCTACAATATTTAGAATGCCTAAAGAACTTGTTGCATGGGTACAACCAAAATGGAGTACGCAGTTGTGCCATGCGCTCGAATGTTACAATGTGACCGTTGAGGAAGGTGAAGAAGATCCTAAGAATATCAATATTCCTGAGTTAGAGGGATAGCGTGAAGTTGCAGGGCCTAAGGCAGAAGTCCCTGATATCTCACATCCCTTGAAGACAAAATAGGTGAATATTGGATTGGAAGCGCAACTGAAGTTTGCAAACATGGGCAACTATTGGGACGGAGATACAGTGGACAAAGTTGTGGAGTTATTGTGGGAGTATCAGGACTTGTTTCTCACTGTTGGGTGTGGTTTTTCACCCATTTTATGCACCTTATTTCCCTTGTTTTGACCTTTATTTCCTCCAGACATGTGCCCTTATATGACCAAACTCACTTTTTTCTTACCTTTTTAATCCATTTTACTGTCATGTTACTTTGTTGTATTTACCGAATAAATACGAGGCTTCATTCCTTTTTTGTGGCTAACTGGACAAGCATTGAAGGAGTATGTTGGGAAGTTTATCTTTTCCAGGTTTTGGCTCGCTGAAGCAGACAGGCAGCAGGAGTTAACTGCAGGAAAGGGTAGAATAGTTTGTTGTTAGACCCTGAGTGTTGTTACATATCACTGCTACATACTAGGTGCTGTTACAGATCGTTGTTGTTACAGATTGCTGCGACACATTGGTGATGTTACAGGTTGCTGTTACACATCGAGTGTTGTTACACCTCACGTGGATCCACTGTTACACAAACAATGCTATCATCAGTTATGTCGTGTCATCCTGGACCATCATTTTCTCAATACAGTTGCACTGAAGCTAGAAATGTGGGTACTATTCCACATAACAACTGTCAGTAGTAGGATTGTTTATTTTTTAGGAAACAAGACTCAGTTAGTTTTAACTAATGTATATTTATTTAGCACTAGGTTGCAGCTTCTTTATTTTTGGATTAGCATGAGAATCAGAGATACTCATGATTGATCTCTTTTCTAATTTTTGGATGTAATAGTTATAAAAGACTCGACTTTTTATGTATTAGGAGACGGCATATAGAGGAGTACCGTTACTCTGTTTCTATAATTTCTAAACTTATTTTAATATCAATTGGCATGGTGATGTTGTTATTGCTTTCCAACTGATTCGTTAATCACTTTTTGTGTTCTTCCTATGCCCTGCTGAGGAGGAAGGGCCCTCCTCTTTGGTAGGGATTGCAACGATTTAGGTAGTGTACATTCCAATTTAGTTCATTGATTTATGGTTTCTCGTTGTTGCTGTGCAAATCATGGATTGCATTCGCTATTGTTTATATTTATTTTATACTATTACACATAGTTAATCAACAAAGGAATAGTAACTAGCTAGAATAGATGTTAGATGTAGAGAGTTGTGATTTAATAGAGTGTTTTTATATCTGCATGCATGGTTTGATTCAACAATTTAGATTAGCGACATCTTTTACAGTTTTTCTACACTTTCGTATGCTTGGCTGGAGTGTATCGACACAGACAGTGCAAACTCCATTGAAACATCAAGACCTACCCTGGGTTGACAATTAATGTTGCAATCTGAGTCAATTAAGGTTGATTAAAAGAGCACTGCATTTTGGTGTCGTTGCCGGGGATGGCAAGTTGACGATACAGTCATCCAAGTTGTTTGTTTAATATAAAGTGCTCCTAGTCCATAATTGTTGGGCGGTAAGACGAGAGGTAAGAACATGTGCATCGCCCTAACATACTTGGGCAGGCTCACCATTGTGATCACTAGGACACTTAGGAAATTTTGATGCTTTGATTACTGTGTCTTCAGCTCTTCAGTTGATGGGTGGTAAGATGAGAGGTAAGAACCTACGCATCGCTCTAACATACTAGGGTGAGCTCGCCACTGTCAAAGGCTGAGATACTAATAGTTTGATTTGATACACATAGGGTCCATGTGTGCACTTTTTAGGACTTACAGAGATACTAAAATCACCCCCACTCTAATAAGCCACAGGAATGACGGGTTGTAAAAAGGAAATGAAGGGCGAAGGTTTGGGAAGGAAGACATTTTATCTAGGAATTAATCTCTAAGGAGGAAAAAGAACAGTCCAGCTCTCAAAGAAATGCAAGGAAAATAGGGCTGTAAAAGGTTGTTACTCCCATAGCGAAAGCAGAAACCTCCAATCCCTCCATCTCGGGACCATATCATTCTAAGGCCAGCACTCATAACTCCAAGATCAAGGATTTGATTTATGAGTAGGAAAGGGGAGTTAATAGCCAGAAGGACTGAGGGCCAAGGGGAAACCGAGGGGGAACATTGAACACCCAGGACGAAGAAGCACTTAGTGACTTATGAATATCCGGATATAGGTAGTGCGGTGAAACATCTAACCCCAGGAGCATCCGAGGCATTAATTGTGTCTGCAGGGCCATCACAAACGCAGCTGGAAGAACGTCTACTACAGAAAGGGTTAGAAGAATTAATCATGGGGGACAACAATGATAACAATGCTAAAATAGACACCACTACCACCACCTTTGAGTTCCCAATTGGGAATCTCAGGGGTGAAGCTCCTATGAAGAATATTCCTCTATCATCCTTACCATCCTTTCAGGGATGACTGTGGAAGATCCAAATACATTTCTATTTGAGTTTGATGTCTTGTGTAGAAGTTATGATTATACAACAAATGCTCAAAAGTTAAAGCTATTCCCTGCTACCTTAAAAGGAGCAGCCTTGAGATGGTTCATGGGATTAGGTCCCGCTTCCATTTCAACATGGAATGCTATGAAGGAGACGTTCTTGTCAAAGTACCAAGACTATTGTAGGACCAGGGACTTAAGGGAAGAGATATTTAGAATGACACAGAAGGAGGAAGAAAGCCTGGAAGATTATGTGGAATGGTTCCACTACAATTTGCAGAGGTCTAAACACAACGATTTAGACTCGGAAATCTTGAAGACTATATTCATCAGAGGAATGAGGGATGACTGCCTTGACACCCGAACCTATTAGGCAAGGGGGATATATCACAAGAGCCATTCGCTGAAATTATAAATCTCTGCCTACGATGCTCTCAAGGATCATCTAGAGGAAGAAGTACAATTTGGGATGCCTCTATTCGCATACAAAAATCTACAGGCGGAGGAGTAACCAGAGTAGAGATCGAAAATTTGTTCGAAAATTTTAAGACCGATATCCTTAGTACTCTCTCAACCCAGATAAAAATAACATAGATCCAAAAGACACAAGTAGAAGTTGATACACCCCTGGCTTTGTTCTGCCTAACTTGTCAGAAGAAACATCCTTACAGGGAATGCAAACTTAATAGCATCAGCCTCCGCAACATCTGCGAGCTGGAACATTCAACAGAGAAGTGTCCGAAGCTCCCTATACTAAAGGAAGTACTTAGAGAATCAAGCGAAGAGGTGCAGTCCTCTTACTTCATTGCACCACGGAGGCCATGGAAACTGTGGCCTCTAGGTATGTTTCAAGGTTTTTCCTCTTTCAATTTGTGGAGCAATGCATATAATAATCAACCATATCCATGGAAATATTCTGACCCTCCTTCAGCTCAGTTCCCTTCACCCTGGAACCAATGGACTCCATCTCCTCCTATCTAATATCCTCAATTCCAACCATACCCATGGAACCAGAACTGGAGAGGAAATGACCAGAATTCAACTCTGCCTGCACCACCCATGTAGCAACAGCTGCAGTTACCTCCTTTCCAAGCTTCTCCTCCTCCACCACCTGTGCGACCTCAACTACCTGTGCAACCTAACCGAAACCCAAACAATAAAGTAGCTTAGGGCATAGAGGCTCCTACGACCTTCCATACCTACCTTATTACCCCCATGGAACTTAATGAAATACAATTACGATCGGGCACAGTAATTAACCCTAGTCACTCCCCTATCATTACAGAGGAAGACTGTGAACCATCTAGAGGAGAAGTCGGTGGCTCTGAGGCGACTACTGTGTCTACAAAAGCTGATATAGAGGATGTTGTTACATCTGTAACAGCTGAACCACGAAGAACTGTTACATCTATAATAGCTAATTTGGGGAAGGTTGATACACCTGTAATAGCAAATTCAACTGCTATTACGCAGGACCCTCCATATCCTCAGAGACTAGATGAACCTAGGATGACTTCCCAGCTTGAATCTAATTTCCTTAGGGAGTTGCAAAATTTGTATGTATGAATCCCTTTGTTGTAAGCCCTTAAAGAAGTACCCATATATGCGAAGATAATGAGATATTTGTGCATCAAGAAGGCTGGAAGAAAGCCTAAAGACCCTGCCACCATACATGTGATGGGAAAGTTATCCAAATTAATGTCTGCTTAGCCTCTCCTTACTAAGTATAATGATCTAGGCAATCCTACAGTCATTGTCTACATTAATGATCAACCCATAGCCAATACATTGATTGATCTTGGGGCTACCATTAATGTAATGACGAAAGATCTCTTCATCGCTCTCGGGCTACAGGGACTTAGACACACTCCCACTATGTTGGAATTGGCAGACAAGTCTCATGTTAAACCCAAATGGATGCTAGAAGATATAGTGATTACGATAGCTTCCTGGAGATACCCTGCTAATTTCCCTATTCTACAACCCAAATCCAATTTGGGGGGGCATCCTTTGATCCTACGGATACCTTGACTGGCCACTGCGGATGCATTTATAGGCTGCAGGACAGGATCCATGGTGATCTCGGATAGCTAGGCAACCCAGAACCTTAATCTTTATCCCCCAAAACCAAATGTGGATGTGTACAACCCTTGGTGGGATGAGTTTGAGCCCGAGTTAGATGTTTCCCTACCACTCCTCACTCTGGGGAAAGCCCAGTATTTTAAAGATGAAACAGAAGATGATGTTATTAATGGTTTTATTAGTAATTCACTATCTATTGCTTCTGTTAAAAATGTAAATGACGAGGAAGAGGCAAAATATATAGATTTTTAACAAATGAGGATAGCTCTGAATATTGCTAGCAATCCAATTGAGATTGAGGTTGGATAGTTTTTGAATGTCAACCCCAATTTGACTATTGATCATAATCAACTATTGTTACAACTGTTGCAGAAGTATAAAAAGGCATTTGCATGGGATTATATGGATATGAAAGGGATCCACCCTAACCTATGCACTCTATGTATTTATTTGAAGGATGGTTGCAAACCAGTCAGATAGCCACAGTGTCGCATGAACCCTGCACTAAAGGAAGTGGTGAAATAGGAACTACAAAAACTCCTGAGTGCTAATTTTATTTATCCACTATCTGACAGTCAGTGGGTGTCACCGCTTGTCATTGTTCCTAAAAAGAATGGCAAGTGGAGGGTCTGTGTTGATTATAGAGAACTCAACAAGGCCACTCAGAAGGACCATTTTCCATTACCATTTATCAGGTCCTTGATACCCTCTCCGAAAATAAATTCTTTTCATTTTTGGATGGATTCAGCGGTTACAATCAAATACAGATCACCTCGGAAGACCAAGATAAAACAACCTTTACTTGTCCTTGGGGAACCTACGCATATAGAGTGCTACCTTTTGGGCTCTATAATGCACCATCAAACTTTCAAAGGGCAATTCTAGGAAAAAAATTTTGACTTATTGAATGACTGTCTGGAAATATTCATGGACGATTTCACACCTTATGGAGATTCTTTTGAAGCAGCATTAGTCAATTTGGAAAAAGTGTTAGAACGATGTGTACATACCAATGTTGCCTTGAGCACTGAGAAATGTCACATGATGATGACTGAAGGGATCGTGCTTGGACATTACATTTCTGCTGACGGAATCAAGGTAGACCTTGCAAAAATAGAGGTAATCCTAAAAATTCCAACCCCCAAAATGTAGAAATAGGTATCTTGGGGCATGCAGGGTATTACAGAAGATTTATAGAAAAATTTTCAAGAATTGCATCACCATTATTTTCCTTGCTCATGAAGGATGTTGATTTCTTGTGGACAGGGAAGTGTGAGCAGGCCTTCTTAAAGCTAAAATGTTGTGTATCAGCAGCCCCGATCTTGCGAGGACATAATTGGGAACCGTAATTTCACATAGCTACGGATGCATCAGATATTACTGTAGGTGTTGTTTTGGGCCAACTGGAGGATAAGAAATCTTACGCTATTTACTACATAAGTAAAAACCTAACTCCAGCTGAGCTCAACTACACGGTGACCGAGAAGGATTTCTTAGCAGTCGTGCACGCCATCAATAAATTCCGGTATTACATCACCGGATATCAATTAATTGTACACAATGACCATTCTTCCATTTGTTTCTTAATGAATAAGCCAATCACAAATGGTAGGATTACACACTGGTTATTGTTGTTACAAGAATTTGATATCACTATTGTAGATAAGCCTGGAAAAGACAATGTAGTAGTTGACTTTCTTTCTAGGCTAACTATTGATGACAGTTGCACTCCTACTGAAGATTCTTTCCCTGATGAATATATTTTTGTTATTTCTACTTACTCACCTTGGTATGTAGATATAGCCAATTATCTTGCTGCAGGGAAGTTTCCCCAGTATTTTTCCTTCAAGGAGAAAAATAAAATCATACAACAAAGTGCTACATATACCTAGATAGATGGGAAACTCTACCACACTGGACCTAATTTCCAGATCAGACGATGTGTTAGAGAGGATGAGGTCTTTGATATCCTCAAAACCTGCCATGAGGAACCTTGCGGAGGACACTTCATAGACAAACAGACAAGATACAAAGTCCTTTCAATAGGGTACTACTGGCCAACAATATTTCAAGATGCCAAGAAGTTTGTGAAGGGATGTGATAGTTGTCAAAGGATGGGCCAACCACTACAATCAAATGAGATGTCATTATAGCCTTAGATCGTCATAGAACCTTTTGAGAAGTGGGCTCTAGATTTTGTAGGACCAATCAATCCTTCATCCAGACAGAGATCCTACATCTTGGTTTGAACTGACTATGTCACGAAATGGGTTGAGGCGAAGGCACTAACCAGAGCCATGGAGTAGGCTGTCTTAGACCTTTTGTTCAAAGACATCTTCGTCTGGTTTGGCATACCCAGTGAGATAGTCACAGACGAAGGGCCACAGTTCACATCTCATAAGATCCGGGAATTGGTCAAGAAATATAAAATCCATCACAGAATCAAAACACCTTACCATCCACAGGAGAATGGCCAGGTGGAAAGCACTAATAAAGTCATTGAGGGGATCTTTACTGAGACTGTGGCCAGTCACCAAAGAAATTGGGCTGACAAACTTCTAGAAGTGTTATGGGCATACAGGACTACATGGAGGAACACCACTGGATTCTCACCATATGAACTTGTGTGTGGCAAGAACCCTTTATTCCCCATTGAATTTGAAATCAAGACACTAAGGATAGCATTGCATGTCAATTTGAATTTGGCTACAACACAAAGGCAGAGATTGAACTAGCTCAATGAATTGGAGGAGAAACGGTTGCCTGCTATCTAGCAAACAAAGATTATCCAGCAACAGGGAGCTAAGTGGCATGACAAATTTATAAAGAAGAAATAGTTCCAAAAAGGAGATTGGGCTCTCTTATATGACTCAAGGTTTAAAGACATCAAGGGTAATCTCTACACCAGATGGCTAGGTCCTTATGAGGTAGATGCATTCTTTGACAATGGGACTGTAAATTTGGTAACCACTGATAGTGCAAGGACACCATTACTTGCAAATGGGAATCATCTTTGGTTGTATCACAAACCTACCTCGAAGGGTTCATTTGTCAACATTGTCACAAATTTAGATCTACAGGTTACGAGAATAGGGGAAAGCCCCCCTGTGCTACAAATTTTTTAACTTTTCCAATAAGTGTAACAACTGAAAACAACCTGGTGGCAGCTGTTACACCATTCCAATATATATATATATATATATATATATATATATATATATATATATTAATAATAATATTGTTGTGAAAACCTTTTTCAGGCACATACAGACACTTTTTGTAGCAGTTGAAAACCACTTGGTGGCAGCTATTACACCCTCTGCAACAAAATTTGTTATTTTAAAGTGTATCATACGAGAAGTGTTGTTACACGATATTTTGTTATTTATCTTTTTGTAGAAATTAAATTAACATATACCAGTCGTCTTCGTTGTTACACTTGTAACAGCCAATGACTTTGTAGGAATAAAATGAGATATTTTATTGTAATAAACAACAAAAACATCATCGTGAGCCTCATCAGTAGATCTAAGTTCATGTGTCCCGCTGCCTGAGTATGATTTGACGTCACGCCGCCCATTACTCTACCCCACGTCACCCAAGTACATCATCAAAAAGGTAATATTGCATTCGATTTATTTTGTAATTATGGCAATTTAACATGACTATTGACGGCTGAGGATAGTTGTCATAATTAAGCTGGGGGGGATGAATCATGTTGCGACATGACTGTCACATGATTTGTAATTATTGGAAAAATCCAGCAATTAAGGCATGCAACCCGAGAGTTATTGTTACTTAATACTGAATCATACCAAAAAGGGTAAGGGCACTATTGACGAGACCTCCCCATGACTCACCATTAAAGAAAAATTCGTTAAGTAGTACGAACCATGCATACCAAATCTTAATCCAAATCTGCACCTGCACCACCCTACCACCCTATCATTTACCCCTGCTGGAAGCACTGAATCCCTATTCAGAGTGTTTGGAGAGGAGGAAGGTAGCAGTGTAGGCTGAAACAACTAGAGTGTGTGCCGGAGGGAAGATAAGCAGGTGAAACAGCATTGAATTGTAGAAGAAATGGGAGGAGTAGAAATACAACACGAACCAGGAACTACAGAAGCCTTGGAAGGCTACCCTGAGGCATGCCACGTTTTCAAAGATGCCAGCTGGTTCGAATTCTTCCAGAGCTTGGAAGGATCAGACAGTGGTGTGGCCAAGGAGTTCGCAAAGAAACTAGAAAGAAACTAGACAGAAGTCAGAGGACTAAAATTGGAGGTCATGGAAGAAGTTATTTCTAGAGTAACAGGATTTCTAGCAGAAGGGAAGACATGGTTTACCAGGAAGGTTAATGAACCCTCACTAAAAGGGGATTTTCTTCAAGAAAGCGAGTCGTTGGTTAAGAAGGGCAAGGGAATTGATAGGTCGTCACTCCCCCAGCCATGGGTGGATGTTGCTCTCTTCCTCATTAAGTACATTACTTGTGAGGGAAGAGCAACAATTGTGTTTAATTACCATTTCCCATTGTTGAACCATCTCCGCCATCAGCAGCAGATTAACCTGCCATATTTCTTGTTGGGCAATATTAGACACATGGTTGCGGCTATGAAAATGGTTGCCTTGAGCCAACAGGACAAGAATTGGGAAGATTTCATGCGGAAAAGGCCAAGGACTACTCGCAGAAGGCAAACAAAGACAACTGGGGAAAATCGAAAGGTAACAAAGGAGAAACTGCAGTCCTCAATAGTGAGGATCAGCAAGAATTCGGTTGATAAACCAATTGGTGGCAAAAGGCTGAAGCAGAGGATAAGGGTCAGTGAGCACCTAGAGTCCCCATCTACGTCGAGAAAGAACAAGGAAGTAGTCAAACAGAAGGACAAGGAGCAAGCTTAGCCAAAAAAAACTCCTTCACCTGGTAAGAGCGAAACCCAATCTTTGTTGTCAAAAATTGAAATTTTAGAAAAAAAGATTAACGAATTAAGGGAACAACTAGCAGTAGGAAAGGTAGAACCAAGAGCCCTAGGGCTGGATACTTTGGTAGAGGCTATGGACAGGGATAGAAGGGGAGGAATCCTTGGAAATCTGTGTAGCCTGTGCTGAGAAGTCGGTGGAAGCCGGATTCAAATTCTGTGCAGTAGATACTACCTTGAGGGGGACTCAAACCAAAAACTAGGAAGTCGTTACACCATAACCTGTCAAGGACGTTGCTGATACACAAGAACCAACAACCGAGACAACACAATCCACAGAGAGTGATCAAGAAATGGATACACAAGAACCCTTTGCTGACACTACTTTTTCACCAGGAACAACAGTGGAGGAGGAAATCAACCAAGTGGAGGAAGAGAAATATAATATCCATGAGGCGATGGTCACTATTGCTATTACACAAGAACCAGCAGTAGAGACCAGAGTTGGTCTGAAGACAAAATATGAGCAAAAACCTGTGGACATTATTGCTGCCACACAAGAACCAGTAGTAAGAATGGAGGCTAACAAAGAAAATAAAGAAACTGTGGTAAAACCCACTAACGAAGCTATTGTTACACAAGAACCAACAGCTGAGGTGGGATAGTTTTGCCCTCAGGAGGCTGCTACACCTTTAGTTGATGATGCATGTGGGAGAACGCTAGGTCCTGTTGAAGGATGACATTCTGAAAAATTATTGTTATTGGCAGAGCTGCAAAAGTGGAAGCAGTTGGCACTCTCTCTACAGGAGGGAGTGATTCCACTCAATGTGCATAAGAAAATGATGGATTCCCTGAGAGAGAAATGGTTGAAGGAAGAATGGGAAAGAGAAGAGGAGGCACGAATGCATAAATAAATGATGAAGAAAAAGGTTGAACAGTTGTATCGGCTACATCGGGAGGTATCTGAGCTAACGTTTGATAAGACCAAACTCCGCGACCTCACTCTAAACCTACTAGCATGCAGGCAGTGGTCCCAATCATACCTTGTGTTCCTGTGGGAACGTTACTATTTATTTCAGTCGAGGGAATTTTATCATAACAGTTCCTATTTGGGTTCTTTAACCCGTACCTTTTTGGAAATTTTTCGATCCTGTGATTTTGCTGAACAGAATTTGTTGTGCGAGCTATTCTTGCACAACATGATGTGCGAATACATGAGCACAAAGCTGGTGGCGACTGTCCTTTCTTTCATGGGAGATCTGCAGTTGCGGGCATTCCTCTCATTTATGAGGAATCAGATTGGGTGGCAACTGGCTAAGAAGACAATAGAGGCCAACGAGGAAAGGACAACACTGTGGGTCCGAGCTGAACCGGGAATGGTGTTGGGCATGGCATCCCCCCAAGGCATGTTTTGGGGCTTAAAGCCCAAGTTTTGACCAAATCCTTTTGTAAAAGCTCCGTGAATTGTGGGCGCAGAGCGCAAAATCATAATAGTGTCACAGGGTTGTCTGCCCTAGTTTTTGTAATGTAATGTCGGTTGGATAAACCTACCCATGGTTCGCAGACCATGGGATTGTATAAATAGAGTGAGGCTCTAAGTGTATAAAAAAAATAATAGAGGATAGGATAAGAGCATGAGAAGTCTAAGTGATTGAGTAAAAGTGCAAAGTGTGTCTTTGGGTCGTAGAGCAGGGGAAGGCTCTACAGCTGAGTGCGCAGAGACCTAGTAGTCTGCCGCTGAGTGCGCGGACCCCTACAACTGAGTGCGCAGGGCAGGTCGAGTCTGTAACCGTTGGAAGAATCAATAAAGAGAATTTTACCATATTTTTGTGCATCTTTTCCTGTTTTGATATATGATTGGGTATAATTTGCAAGTATATTGTTTATTTATTGCGTGCATTTATATTAATGTTTTGCATAAATAATTATAACGTAAGACATCCAAGTATGTGGAGGTAATTAACAGGTATAGGAAGATAAGTAAGATCTCGAGTAATAGCGTAGAGCATGGCTCTAGCAGCACGAAAGCTCCACAGCCCCTGGTTAGGGTTGCGCGAAGGCAGGGTATCAAGGCATGAGGAACAGGGAAGTGCGCGAAGTGACCTATGCGCGGGGACAAACAGTGGGACCAATCGAACCTCTCAGACATCTCAAGGGTGCGGAAACCTGGTTCTACCAGCCTCCCATACTACTTCGGGTGAGACCTCAGTCTGTGCCCCATGGACTATTGCCAAAGGGGCCAATAGTACAGGGATTTGTTTGGCTAATTAACTCTGAACCTGGGTCAGGCCCCAACAAGCCAACAAATGGTTCCGTTGTTTGGACCGGGATCTGCATAGAGATTTCTGATGTCGTATCACTAGAATTCGAGAAAGAAAGGAATTGAAGATTGGTTGGACATGAAGATTCACGAATTTGTGGCGTAGGAAAACAAGAATCCGCGACTATCAAAGGAAGAGTGGTTAAACTGCTACTTATATATGGAGATCCAAGAAATTTTCTTTGCATCCTTCCCCACTGAGTTGTACGAGTGGATCGCGAAGCTTGCAGATAGCCAAGGAAGGTGTAAACTCGACAGAGCTATTGTGTGGACTCCAGAATTGGTGCATAGACTGGAAGCATCAGAAGTTAACATCGTGCACGTTGTTGATCACTGGCTCAATCGAATCATAGGAGGATTCATCACCAAATTCGTGGTAGATACTTCAATCAGTTATAGCGAGGCAGAATGACGCTTCCTCAAAGGACCGCGAGGTAAGTACGTTAAATCTTTGAACACTTGGATTAAAATGCTACTATGTGAAAAACAGGTTATGGGAATAAATTGATGTTTGGGGCTACGCGAAGTGGGAAAATCTACAGAAACAAAGGTAGCAAAGAACTAGAAACTAGCCCCTTGATTTCATCTCCGCGAGGGGGCAAATAAGAGCTCGTGAATTTCTCTCCAAGAAGTGCAATCAATCTGATAAGGCAAAGAATTTCGTGCATACTAGCCCCACCCACACCACCGTTAGTTTCACCATCTTCACCCCTGTCTTCACCCATACCACCTCTGCCACCACTGTGAAGCAGTATGGCAAGCGCGATAAAGCTACCAGTGTTCAAGGGAGTAGGGAATGTAGATCCGGACCAATTTTGGTTTGTGATAAAAGTTGTATGGGAAGCACAGGGAGTCATGGATGATAATATAAAGAAGGAAACATTGTTCAGTGCTTTGCAGGCTCGCATGCTGACTTGGTACATTAAGCATTCCAATGACAATCCGAATGTGGGGATCGTGGATATCCAAGCTGCACTAAACGGAGAATTTAGTAGGCCAAAGTCCGAGGCACAGTCGATCACTGGGTTCAAGGAAATCACAATGTTACCAGGTGAGACCCCTTGGGAGTTGGATCAAAGACTGAAGTGCACAATTCGTGAAGCTAACATTACATTAACAGATGGGCAACATCGTGAATGGTTTGTAGCATCGTTAACACCACATCTACGGAACGCGCTATCACAACAGAGGCTAACCACTTAGACTGAAGCCTTGGAGGTCACGATGAGATTGTACGAGACCCCGGTACAAGATACCAACCTGGGAGTTCAGCAGATTGACACGCAGTTGAAAAACTTGTGCCTTGAGATGCAGAGTTTGAAACAAGACAGGACAACCCACCCAAAGATGCGTGATGAGGTATGGTGCATAAAATGCAAGGGCCAGGGGCACGACAAATACCATTGCCCGGTGTTCATGAATTACCTTGCAGGAGGAGGGCCAATGCCATTAAGACCGGAGGCATAAGCAGGAACAAGCGCGGCACCTGCACTATGGTACGCGATTTGTCAGATAGGAAGAAACCATGCTACAGATAACTGCCATCTATTACAGAAGTATACGTAAAATTCACAACAGTTGTTCTATAATTTCTGTAGGTCAGTGGGACATGGTGAGCGCACTTGTAGAAGTTATGAGCTAATGATGGATCAAACTCCTACCTATAGAGTTCAAGCTGAAACACGGCCCCTCGATCAAAACGCAAGAATGGTGTGCACTAGATTTTAGGGGCATGGATGAGGCCAAGGTGGAGAGGGACCAAGAAGAGGTCACAGACAGTTGATATGTTACAATTGCGGAGGGCCATGGCATTATGCCTGCGATTGTACGAATCCAATGCGACCATCATGCTTGTATTATACATTTTTTGATCATGAGATGAAGGATTGTCCCACATTGATAGTGAGGTTGCGCGATAAAGGAGCACTCCAACCTCCCCCGCCTCAGAACCTAGAAATGATGAGGTCTGAGCCGCGCAAGGAAGACCCTAATGTAAATATCATGCTCCGAAGTGGAATTACGATAGGGGATGACAAAGGCAAGTAGCCTGAAGAAAGTACCTGGGTTCGCAAGGCTCCAATGAAGGAACTATAATTTTATTTGGAGCGTGCTAAGGAGACCTTCATGGAAGCTAAGAGGAGCTTCGTTGATGCCTCCGCTTCAGGAAGTAAAGACAAACTGGAGCCATAAATGGACCCATCGATGCTCACTATGTTCTTGGATACATGCATGAAGCTGTTGCGCAACACCAAGGCTATAAAGGGGCTGTAAGAACTCATAACTAGATGCACTGTGACTGCGCTAGAAGAACCGCGTGTAGTCCAGAAGCTCAGGAAGCACATAACACAAATGGGAAGGGAGATGAGATTGACCGCGAAGATTGGGGAATATGAGATGGACCAAGTGATTCTGGATCTAGGATCGGACGCGAACGTCCTGCCAAAAAAGACATGGGAGTGCATGGGCAGGCCTGCACTGCAATCATCTCCTATCCAACTGCAAATGGAGAACTAGCAAAAGATCCTAGCTATGGGGAGATTGCAGGGAATATTAGTAGATATCAAAGGAGCAAGCACGCTAGCAGATTTTTAAGTGATAGAGATTGTTAATGACAATAATCCCTACCCCACGCTATTGCGAATAGATTGGGCCACTAACATGAATGGAGTGATAAATTTGAATAAGTGCAAGATGATTTTTGATAAAATGTCTCTGTGTGTATTGTACCTTTAGACCCTTCAGAAGGATCGTGCTACACGGAGCCAGTGCGCAACTACAACAGTGACGACAATCTAGAGTGCATATATAAGATAGCCACGCAGGAGCAAGACTGGGTAAATCCAACTGTGGATGGCTGAATCTCATGGGAGCGCGAAAGCTCCTACACATCAGATTCTGATGAGGAGATAGAACGATGGCATAACCGGTTACATGAGGTAACCACACTCAACTATAACATGATGACGAGATCACTGCGTTGCGTAGCAATAGAGGTAAGATATTAGCATATGTATGACGAGTTAAGTGAGGTGGATGAATTCTTGAATAGATTTGAAATAGAAGTGTCGGAATAGCAATGCTTCGATGCTCTGAAATGGGTATTGCGGGCTACACCCGTAAGATGGTGGGGTATGCACCGAAAAAGTTTTGAAGATTGGCACGATTACAGAAGGATGATGTGCACATGGTTTGGGAAGCCTCAAATGTGATTAACAGACAATATTTTCAAATGAAACGGTCCACGCACCCACCTATCCAGGTGGATACAGGCATATGGTGCAAAACCTGCACGAATGCACACAATCCTCGTGGTAGGAGACACGATCAGTAAGCAAGTGTGGGCAAGGCAATGGCCTGAACGACCCCTTCGGTTGGAACGACGGAGTATGGAAAGACCAAGTGCGTAGAAGGATATCCATGCGGAAGCCCTTAACAAAGTACGCGAAGTGCTGAACAAGGTCCACAATGCGAAGCGGATTGACTGGGACCTGCGCATACCAATGATTCTATGGGGTTATAGGACCACGCAAAAGAACTTGACCGTGTAGGCACCGCCAAGGTTGGAGTATAAAGCGAACACTGTAAGCCCTATAGTACATGAAAAGCTTAGACCTCGCATGATAGCACTGATAGATACAATGGTTTGTGGAACCTTGGAAGAAGAAATCCAACAGAGAAATTCTAGGCTCCAGGAACTTGAGAAAGAAAGGGTGTGATTAAGGAAGAAAAGCACTCTGGTAGACGCAGAAGTCAAGAAGCTAGAGGAAGAGATAAAGGAAGATTTTCTCGGTAAAAAGACCAGGGTGAAAAGATAGGATGTGCACGATCATGCTGACAAGTTTGAGGACTATCATCGTGAATTGATCGATCTGATTCCTTGGCTTGAATTGCACATTACTAAGCGAATCAACCAGGGTAGCACGTTGCAAATGATAAATTGCATGATGCCACTTGTAAAAATAAAAGGTGGGTATTTTCCAGGAAAAATGATGGATGATAGGATGAAACTCTATATAGGTGGTGTGACCACTTGACTAGCCGAGGGAAGTACAGTCTTAGCGCTCCAGGCAGTTGAAAGGAAGTGCACGACTATAAACTATTCTTCTTGGGAGCTACGCGATGTTGGAGATACGCGCAGAAGCAAAGAGCGATGTTGGAGTTGCTCTGTCTGGTGCATGATGGGTGTTTGTGGCTGGAGGAGCCCATCCCCATCATGGTAGCCTTGATTCACTGCATTACCTAGCTTCCATGCAAAGGAGAGGACCCCGTAGACATCTCGGAAGGGAAGAACAGTGACTTGACCATCGTGGAGGCCATGAAGAAAAAATACAAGTTAGCGAAGAAGAAAAGGGGCTACGCCATATCCAACATCAACGATAAAGCAGTGAGAGTGGTGACCCAAATACTGGTCTGTAAGGTTATGCACAAGTGCCACGCGGATGAGGTACCCACGTCGGTGGTATCACTTGCTAAACAGTGCACAGAGGGGGTCTATTTTAACTAGTTCGAGTTCCTATGTAAGGAATTCTTGGAGAATTTCCACGAAGCTCAAGAACAGGGAAAAACGTTCCACTATGCATGGCTTCTGCTATCGATAGTACCCGTGGTAGGGGAATTGCTGGAAGATAGTCAATTCCCCACAAATGACAAGGATCTGCCAGAGGCCACAAATTACGCTTCGCTTTGGGCCACAAAGGATGCAAATATGATCTGTGACATTAAGATATTCTAGGTTTTCATGGAGATGAACCTCAGAATGGGGATCAACTGCAAGCACGGTTTTCACCCACTGTCTACAACATCTTACAAAGTTTTGCGGAATTTAAAGCAGACATCCACAACATATACATCAAAGTGCACAAGGACCCGGTCAAGCAATGGTGAGAGCTATTCTTTGTAGCCACGGACGATGTAATCTTTAACGTACTAGAGACATGGCTGCCAGAGTGGCGTGCTCCAAACATCGTGGAGATAGAGAAGTCGGCGGCACAAAGGAAGAAAGAAGAGGCCAAATTGCGCATCACATATTTGGCAGAAAAGAGAAGGAAGGAGGAAGCAGTAGCAGAATCGCGGGCAGCACGGGATGCTGCACAGACAGCAATTGAACAAGAAAACACCGCAGTAGCAACAGCAGCGCAGGAGGTAGCCGTGAAGGTGCACGAGGGCCAAACATTGCCTTCGCATGGGCAGGAAGCAGAGGAAGAAGAGGGAGGCACAAACCCACAAACCATGTCAACATAGTTGAAGCGCTAGCACCTAACCAAGTGGATAGGGCCATGTAAGAAGGTCAAGGCATCGAATTTCTCTGTTGACCCAATCACCCTAACCGAGGGTGATCTGCATGACATCAGTGAGATAGTGTGCGATGTCACCTCCGAGGCCGTCGAAAATTTTATGCAGGAGAACCAAATTGTGTTGGGGTCCCTCAGAGTGCAGCTACAGGAGTTGCAAGTGTGCCCTCCTCAGGCTGGTACCCTTTTGACCAGCCTTACAGTCGGAACAACGGCAGCAGAACAGATGTTGCGTGCTTGGGTGACGAATACCATAGTGCTACCAGAAGGGGCACCAGTGACAATAAATGAGGCTGACAGGCCTACGGTTAGCACATTGAAGGGTCTTAGCATCAACATGGATGCACTCTCACAGGAGACCTTATACATTCTTCAGGATGGGATAATTGTAGAACTGCGGGATAGGGAGAGTCACGCAATGCATGTCCTCAGTGAGCAGAAAATCAACATGGAATAGTTGAGCTTGCAGCATGATGAAGTGGTGTCGCAGACTCAACAACTGGTACAGGTAATAGATGAAGCTTGTCAAAGTGTCCCGGAGCTAGCCATCCCAGCAAACACACCAGCAGAGGCGCGCATCCACAGTTTAGTAGTAAGGGTGCGTGAGGCGCAGAAGGAAATGACAAAGGTTCAGCTGGAGCTGAACCTTCAGATCACTGAGTTGTTGTTAAAGGCACAGCCATCCGCCCCTCCGGAAGTCAGAGAACAGTGCACCAACGCTATTACAGCGGGACTGGACGAGATCAGCAGTGCAGTGCGAGACTGCACCAGCATGTTGGAAGAGTCATTTGAGGTCCTCACGAATCTGCAGGAGGACCCCAACATCCAGTGCTTAGAGATAGAGGCATGATAACTCCAACAGAAGTATGACAACATCAAAGGAATTGTGCAGACAGTGGCCCTCACTCAGAGGCTCACGCGGATGCAATAGACCAAAGCGCTGAAAGAACAGGTGGACACGGTGAGACATAAGGAAGTAGTCCTAAAGGCACGCATTCATCCTTAGATCGATGAGGCCTTCACCATCACATCAGAAATTGAAGGCAAGCTAGCACAAATGCAGGGGATACAGGCACAAATGCAGAGAAGCAGTTTCAACACCGCGGTCTCGGAACAATGCGTACAGCAGATCCAGCAAGCAGAAGCTCAGTGCGTTGTCTACCTTGCAGCAGCTCGAGCAGAGTTGGAAGGACTCCGCGTGAAGATCTCTGTGCCGACAGAG
This sequence comes from Pinus tabuliformis, assembly GCA_031772625.1. Classification (NCBI taxonomy): domain Eukaryota; kingdom Viridiplantae; phylum Streptophyta; class Pinopsida; order Pinales; family Pinaceae; genus Pinus; species Pinus tabuliformis. The sequence continues at coordinate 941,746,995 of CM062812.1, forward strand.
TGACTCAAGGGCGAGTCACAATGTTTGTGTTGGAGGCCTGTTGGGCATGGAATCCCCTAAAGGCATGTTTTGGGGCTTAAAGCCCAAGTTTTGACCAAATCCTTTTGTAAAATCTCTGTGAATTGCGGGCGTGGAGCGCGAAATCATAATAGAGTCATAGGGTTGTCCGCCCTAGTTTTTGTAATCTAATGTTGCTTGGATAGACCTACCCATGATCCGCGGACCATGGGATTGTATAAATAGATCAAGGGTATAAGTGTATAAAAAAACTAATAGAGTATAGGATAAGAGCATGAGAAGTCTAAGTGATTGAGTAAAAGTGTAAAGTGTGTCTTTGGGTCGTAGAGTAGGGGAAGGCTCTGCAGCTGAGTGCGCAGAGGCCTAGTAGCCTGCAACTGAATACGCAGGCCCCTACAACTGAGTGCGCAGGGCAGGTTGAGTCTGTAACTATTGGAAGAATCAATAAAGAGAAGTTTACCACATTTTTGTGCATATTTTCCTATTTTAATATATGATTGGGTATAATTTGCAAGTATACTATTTATTTGCTGCGCGAATTTATATTAATGTTTTGTATAAATAATTATAACGTAAGACATCCAAGTACGCAGAGGTAATTAACTGGTATAGGAAGATAAGTAAGATCTCGGGTAATAGTGTAGAGCACAGATCTAGCAACGTGGAAGCTCCAAAGCCCCTGGTTAGGGCTGCGTGAAGGCAGGGTATCAGGGCTTGAGGAATAGGGAAGTGCGCGAAGTGACCTGCGCGCAAGGGCAAACAGTGGGACGAGTCGAACCTCTTAGACATCTCAAGGGTACGAAAACTTGGTTCTAGCACCCTCCCATACTACTTTAGGTGAGACCTCAGTTCACACCCCACGGACTGTTGCCGAAGGGGCCAATAGTACAGGGATTTGTTTGGCTAATTAACTCCAAACTTGGTTCAGGCCCCAACAAGCCAAGAAATGGCCTATGAGCTCTAGTGATATTTCAAGTAGTTCCTGAGCACTCCGTAAAGGAGAGATCAATTAGCCATCTACAGAAGAAATATCATGAGAGTTTGCCTCAACTTGTTTGCAAACATGAGGAGCCAAGCGCTAGTCGAATGTCTCAAGTGCAAAGAGGCTTGCAGTGCAGAATTGTAGGAAGGGGACCCATTTGAATATAAGAACTTTGTGGCTGCTATTTCACGGGTGCCGGAAAATGCTCAGATTGTGCTAACACTAGGGGCGTTCTGGATTGGCCTCAGGTTCAAATTCCCTTTGATCTGGTTGGCATTGGAGAATTATCAACCTGATTATCAGTTATGTGATTATGAAGAGGAATCCTAGCCACGTGAGTTAATGGTTGATCAAGGATTTAGAGCTCTAGGCGATGATACTATTGTTGCATACAATTTTATATATTTCCATTGGGGGCATAGTAGAAGGGTCTGAGATTCTGCATGGGGACATGCAATGGCTTCAGTCGGGGGAGATGTTGGGTGTAATTTTTCACCCATTTTCTGCATCTTCTTTCCCTTGTTTTGACCTTTCTGTCCCCCAGACCTGTGCCCTTATATGACCAAACTCCCTGTTTTCTTACCTTTTTAATCCATTTTACTGTCATGTTACTTAGCTATATTTTACGGAATAAATACGAGGCTTTATTCCTTTTTTTGTGGCTAACTGGACGAGAATTGAAGGAGTATGTTGGGAAGTTTATATTTTTTAGGTGTTGGCTCATGAAAGCAGACAGGCAGCAGGAGTTAACTATAGGAAAGGGTAGAACAATTCGTTTTTACACCCTGAGTGTTGTTACATATCACTACTACATACTAGGTTCTGTTACAGATCGTTGTTGTTACAGGTGGCTGCTGTTACAAATTGTTGTGACACATCGGTGTTGTTACAGGTTGTTGTTACACATTGGGTATTGTTACACCTCATGTGGATCCACTGTTACATCAACAATGTTGTCATCAGTTATGTCGTGTCATCCCGAACCATCATTTGCTCAATATTGTTGCACCGAAGTTAGAAATGTGGGTACTATTCCACATAACAGTTGTCGGCAATAGGATTGTTTATTTTTGAGGCAACAAGACTCAAGCAATTGTAACTAACGTATATTTATTTAGAATTAGGTTGCAACTTCTTTATTTTTGGATCAGCATGAGAATCGAAGATTCTCATGACTGATCTGTTTTCTAATTTTCGGGATGTAATAGTTATAAAAGACTTGACTTTTTATGTATCAGGAGACAACATATAAAGGAGTACTGTTACTCTATTTCTATAATTTATGGACTTATTTTAATATCAATTGGCATGGTGATGTTGTTATTGCTTTCCAACTGATTCGTTAATCACTTTTTGTGTTCTTCTTGTGCCCTGTTGAGGAGGAAGGGCCCTCCTCTTTGGTAGGGATTGCAACGATTTAGGTAGTGTACATTCCAATTTAGCTCATTGATTTATGGTTTCTCTTTGTTTTTGTACAAATCGTGGATTACATTCACTGTTGTTTCTATTTATTTTATGTTGTTACACAGAGTTAATCAATAGAGGAATAGTAACCAGCAGGAATAGATGTTAGTTCTTGTGTGGCGTGCCTTTACTTCAATAACTGTGAGTTGTGATTTAATTTGTAGAGTGTTTTTATATTTGCATGAATGGTTTGATTCAACAATTTAGATCAACGACAAATTTTACATTTTTTCTACACTTTTGTATGCTTGGCTGGAGTGTATCGGCACAGACAGTGCGAACTCCATTGAAACAGCAAGACCTACCCTAGGTTGACAATTAATGTTGCAGTCTGATTCAATTAAGGTTGATTAAAACAACACTACACCCACCAATTTCTCTGATCTCAAAGGGATAGTAGGGGATCTAAGCGTCATGAAAATCACTCTAAAGCCAGATGCGAAGCCAGTGAAGTAGCGCCCCTACTGATTGAATCCTAAGTATAAGTCAATAGTGCGTGAAGAATTAAATAACATGCTTGCAGCTAGGATTATTGAGCCTTTCAAGGAATCAGACTGGGTTAGTCCCATGGTGGTTTTGGAAAAGAAGACACGGGGTGAGATTCAGATATGTGTAGACTTAAGGAATTTGAATGATGCCTATGTCCATGATCCATTTCCTACACCATTCATAGATGAAGTACTGGAGAATGTTGGAGGACAAGAATCCTATTTTTTTACAGATGGGTTCTCAAGCTACCATCAGATCAAGATCTCATCGAAGGATAGGAGTAAGACTACCTTCACTACTGAATGGGGTTGTTTCCAGTATACAGTTATGCCTTTCGAACTTAAAAATGCCCTTGCAATATTATCAAGGGTGGTAGTCACAGCCTTCAAAGAATTTATTCACAAGTTTTTGGAGGTTTACTTTGATGATTGGACAATGTTCGAGATAGTAAAGAGACATGTCACCATTCTTCGCCTCATGTTGGAAACTTGTCGAAAGTATCAAATATCCCTTAACCTGAAGAAATGCATATTTTGCGTATCATATATTGGGATACTCTTAGGCCATGTAGTCTGTAACCAAGGATTGATGGTGAACCCTACCAAAATTGCAGTAATTATTAATCTGGAGCCTCCAAAGAACGTCAAACAACTATGCGCGATGTTGGGCCACACAAGGTATTACAAGAAATTTATCAAGGCATATGCGTAGATCACTACACCCATGGACAGATTGTTGAAAAAGGATGCGACATTTTTCTGGGATGATGATTTCCAGAAGAGTTTGGATGTTTGAAGGAAAAAAATGGTTACCACACCCATTTTAATGTCCCGGACTGAAAGAAGGAGTTCCATGTACATGTAGATGCATCCTGCATAGCACTAGGATTTGTGCTGACCCAACTAGGTGAAGGTGATATTGACCATCTGATAGTGTTTGCGATTAGAAATGTATCGAAGGTAGAAAAGAATTATTCAACCACAGAGTGTGAAGGACTAGAGATGGTGTATGCGCTCTAGAAATTCAGGCACTATTTACTAGGTGTGCACTTCAAGATGTACATAGACCATTATGCTTTGAAGTACCTGGTCAACAAGCATGTGTTTGGGGGGAAATATGTAGATGGTTGTTGCTCTTTCAAGGATATGACTTTGAAGTAATTGTGAAGCTAGGGCGACTAAATGCTAGACCAGATCACCTCCCGTGGATTGAGAATGGTGATGAACCTACAAATTTAGAGGAAGGATTTCCTGATGTGCAACTCTTTGCTGTGTGTGCCGCAGATCACCATTCCGTAGACATAAACCAATTTTTGTCTATAGGTATAGCTCCTGAGGGATATACGACACAACAAAAGAAGAAATTAGTGGTCTAGGCTGCATATTTCTCTATTATCGCAGGAAATTTATATAAAATGGGATCCAATGAAATATTGTGTAGGTATGTCCCAGAGTATGAACAACAAAGTATCCTCGTTGAAGTGCATGGATGAGTTGTTGGAGGATATTATGTGGGAAGAGAAACTATGTAGAAGATTCTATGAGCAAGACTGTGGTGGTCGACTGTGCATAAGGATTCCAAGACTTACTACAGGGCATGTGATGGTTATCAGAGAATGGGGAGATTGTCGCGAAGGGATGAATTTCCTTTGAACCTGTAGGTGTCCTTACAAGCGTTTGATAAGTGGGCGATAGACTTTGTGGGGCCAATTTAGCCACTGGGAAAGAAGAAAGGAGCCCAATACATCATTGCAGTGACCTAATATTTAACCAGGTGGGCTGAGGTGCAACCTCTAAAGGATTGTAGCATAGCAATAGTTGCAAAGTTCATTTTTTAATATATCTTGTCTCAGTTTGGCTACCCTAAGATCTTGATGAGCGATAGAGGTTCACACTTTTTAAATGAAACAATTGTTGCTTTTCTCGACGAGTTCCAGATGTATCACCAGACGAGTACGTTGTATCATCCTCAAGTGAAAAACACAGTGGAAGCATTTAACAAAATCTTGAAAAATGCCTTAACAAAGATTTGCAATGTGAAGCGAAATGATTGGGGTGTGCACATACTAGTTGTTCTATGGGCGTATAGGATTACCTGCAAGAAGGTGACTGGACAAACGTCATTCAGACTTGTTTATGGATAGGAAGATGTGATGCTGATGGAGTACATCGTGCCTAGTTTGTGGATTGTTACAGTTACAAACATGATTGATCGATATACCATGGAAGAACGCCTCACGCAACTCGTTAAGCTGGAGGAAGATCACTTCTTAGCAGGTTTTCATCAGTAGGTGCAGAAGGAACACGAAAAGGCATGTCATGATCGCCATGTCAAATAGTGCACCTTTAAGAATGGAGATTTAGTATTACTATATGACAGTAAGTTCACGAAGTTTCCGGGGAAGTTCCAAATGCATTGGCTGGGGGCATATATTATTAAGGAGATTACGAATGGAGGCACATTTCAGCTTGCGAAGCTGAATGGGGAATTGTTTCCGGGAAAGGTTAATGGGAACTGATTAAAGTTGTACAGGGGTAATCCCACCCCTGTGCAATGGCTATATGGAGGTGGGATAGTCTTAGTACTCCAGGAAGTTGCAAGGGAGTGCGGGAATATAAACTACACTGCCAAAAGGATGGTTGGGCAAAGTGATTTGGTTGCACAACGAATCAAGGGAAGGCACAGAGGAGAACTATGACAAAGGAGTTGCACTATTATGGTGGGTCCCCCAAAGCCTGGCAAAAAAGTGACCGTTGGAAGCACTATAGCTGATTGGATGGCGATTTTTTCATTAAAGGGAGCAGGGGGAGAGAATTTATGGAGCATATGTTTGGAAATTTGTCACCATGAATGCATTAATGACCAAGATTTGGAGGGAATGGATGGATTTGAATTCAAATTGAGCTATAAATACAGCATGCTACTCCACATTCAAACACTTTGCTTCCTAAGAAATTCCCTTGAGTTGTTACACTTTCGTTTGTGTCAAGAGAATTGTTGTATGTCTACTAAATATTGGGAAAGAATTAAAGAACAGATCTCATAGTCGAGATTCACAAATCTAATTGATTGGTAGTGCAAAAATTCATTGAGAGAATGATTTCAACTAACCTTGAGATGGAGCCTGCCCAACCTGTACCTATAGGGTTGCTTACTACGACGCCTAGGTCACCAAGCCCTAAGCTATATGCTTCCATGATGGGAGATAAGAAGCATAAGAAGCCTCTGCAAGAACTTTCATAGCAATCGCCACGCAAAAGTATGACGGAGATTTGACAAAAGTGAAAGACGAATTGATCCAGGTAGCCGATGGAGCCCCTGTAGTTAGACGAGGAAGAAATAGTTGAGGGAGTTGAGGAGATTGATGCAAAGGAGGTTGAGCTGATAACTCAGCTACCGCCATATATACCACTAAGAAAATCCACCTCTAAAGTGCCTAAAGACCTCGATTCAGTGAAGTTCATGGTCTCTAGAACTTTGTTGTCGGAGAATGTCTCATTTGAGATCAATTTGCTAGCACGGGTACCATACTTAAAAATCCAAGATTGGGACCTGGGGGACCACATGAAGTTCCCACAGTAGGAGCCAAGAAAGTATATTATGAGGAATCAAAGGTCACATATCCTGAGCCAATGAAATGGGTAGCTGGAGTTGGGTGCGCAGGGCTACTGAACATGTTGTGGGTGCCGCATTTTAGCTGCAGCGCTATAAACACAGTTTGTGTGCATCAAATTTTGACACTGGTGCAGGATGGGTGCCTCTGGTTGGGAGGGCCCATCCCAATCACTGATATGTTAATCCAAAGAATAACTTTATTTTTGTATGTAGGAGTGGACCCTGTAGAGGCATTTGTAGGAAAATCATAGGAGAAGAAACTGGCATATCAAATGAAGAGTGACTTCAAGATGATGAAGAAGTCGCGTGGCTACACAATTAGTTCCATATCCGATGGCATAGTGCAATTCACTGCACAAATCTTAGCTAGAAAAATCATGTGGAATTGCCACGTGGATGAAGTATTGGTGCTAGTAGTCTCTTTGGCTTCGTAGTGCACCAAAGGATTCCAGTATAACTCAACTCAATACTTATGTCACAAATTTTTAAAGGGCTATAGAGAAGCCCAGGATGAGGGCAAGGCATTCCACTATGCATGGTTGTTGTTGTTGATCATGTTGGTGGCATGGAGGATGCCCGAAGAAAGTCAGTTTCCTCAACAGGATTCAGATCTACCTAAGGTTGCAAAGTTCCCTTCACTGTAGGCCACCAAAGACCCTGAGAGCGTTATGGAGATGAAGATCTTCTGGGTCTTATTTGAGTCACAATTGAGGATGGTGATTAACCAGTGGCCAAGGTTATCACCAAGTTTGCACGCGTAGTACAAAAATTTTGTAGATTTCAAGGCAAATTCCCATAATCTTCACATATACACGAAGAAATATGCCACACGCACATTGCATAAGTTTCCATACTTAGTCGTCGAGAACGATATTTTGGGAGTCATCAGTAAAATGGCCGAGTGACTGGCTGACCCCCTCTGATGTCGGCACGGGAACTAGTAAGGTTGTTGAAGGTGAGGTAGCGCAGACCACACAATAACAATAGTAGAAAGGAAAAGAAGAAGGAAGCACAGAAGCCTTCTGCAAAAGAGAAGGTTGCGCAACAGAAAGAAGTTGTTGCAAGGGAGAAAGAAGCAACCTAAGAGAAGGTCTCTACCAAAGAGATCAACGCGACCAAGGAGAAGACTATCACTACATCGCAGGCCACCATTGAACTCAGTGAGTCAGACACAGAGTGCACAAATGTGAAGGGAGAGATAGAGGGAGAAGAGGAATGAGATGTAGGCTTGGAGTCCCCCTTCATCATCAAGAAGAGGAAAAAGTGGAGTTTTACAAGGTTTTACAAGAAGCATAATTCAGACAAATCAATGAGTACAGTGCCTTTGGTCCTCATGGAGGGGGACCTAGATTAGATTGGTGATGTGGTCTACAATGCAACAGAGAATCTTTGGGGACACATCGAAGAATAGTACAACAAAATGCTGGATCAAGTGCAGTAAGGCCTGCGGGAATTGTAGGTCGAAACAGGTATCATTCAAGCGAGCGTGGGATATGAAAGCCTAAAGCAAGTGAGCATGAACAAGTGAGTGGGTTGGCCTTAGCAACAAAACTCACCATGGACCTCTACACAGTGCAGTTACCATAGGGTTCCTTTCGCGTTGACGCACGTAGCAGAAGGTAGGGTGCACCTCTTGCACATCAAGGATTTGAGTATGAATATGGCATCACTTCCTATTCAGACACTGCACGAGCTGCATCAAGGGGTGTCATATGAGCTCAAAGTTCAGGAACAACATGCACTGTTGATCATCAATGAGGTCAAAACCAATAATCAGCAGATGTTCGAGGCAAAGGCACATGCCCTCAAGGAAAAGGAGGAAGTGATGGCACGAAGTCAACAACTGGAAGTAGCAATAGTGCATGCCTGTAGTGAGCTTCCTGAGCTCTGGATTCAAGTAGAAATGGCCCCTATGGAGACGATTCAAAATATATATGTTGCAATAGAAGAGTCAAAGGAGGAAATTGAAAAATTTAGATTTGAGCTGTAGCTACAGATCTCTGAGCTCCAACTCAAGTTGCAGCCAACCACTCCTCTAGAAGTCAAAGAGCAGTGCGAGGCTGCTATTAAAGGAGAAATGGCTACCTTCAAAGCTACAGTCAAAGGTTGCACTCAGTTGTTCGAGCAAGCCATGGAATTGTGGACCTTGTTGCAGTAGGATCTAACTCTACAGAATATTGAAGCAGACATCAGAGAAAAGTAGAGGCATTTCAATGAGTAAAGGTCTACAGTGTGAACCTTAGCACCAGTGCAAAGGTTCACACGATTACATGAGGGAAAGCTCATCTAAAGCAATATCGATGAGCAACATCTAAAGGAAGCATTCATATATTCAAGGATGCAAACCTGGGTGGATGAGGCAAGTCAGTTGACGTTGTCAGTGCAGAGCAAGATGGAGGAGATTCAGAAGATGCAAAGAACCATGGGTCTTGCAGTCGAAGGCCCAACCATAGAATAATTGGTTGAAAAATTTCTTTAGGACACTACGTAGGGGATAGTAGACCTACAAGTATTGAAGATATATTTCAGTGAGTTGTAGGCAAAGATCAAGGTGCCACTAGCAGAGTGACTCGAGGACGAGTCACGAAATTGTGTTGGGGGCCTATTGGGACAGGGTTCCCTAGGGTAAATTTTGTAAATAGTTTTGTTAATTTTGTAAAGTCTCCACATTTTAAGGAGTGGATCGTGAAGGTTGTTATAATTCATAGGGGATTTAGGAAGGTCAAAGCCCCTTAGTTGGTTAGAGGTTAATAATTTTATGACCTGCCCATGGTTCGCGGACCATGGTATTGTAATGGAATATGATATATAAAGGAGTCATAGAGAGTCATAGGATAGATATAAGATTGTATGGGAAAGTGATCTAAGTCAGAAGAGTCTATTTTTTGTACTCAGGTGAAGGGGAAGGCTCTTGCAGCTGTGTGAGCAGAGACCTTGGTAAGTCCATAGCTGAGTGTGCGGGTCCCTGCAGTTGTGTGCGCAGGGAAGAAAGAGTTTTTAAGAGATGAGATGAACATAATAAAGACTATTTTGGAGAAATATATGTGTATCTGTGCATTTATGTTTACTTCTGCATTTACTATGAATTCACTCTGTTTATTGCAATGATAATAAGAATCACTTAATGAATGTGTGAAAGTGGTAGATCTGTTAATTTACTTGATGATATGAATGTTTAAAGAAATTGGCACAAGGTTAGAATCTGTTATTTGTAAGTTACTGTTATTTCTTTGTTTTAAGGATTAGGGTTTGTGAAGGTATGAGTAAAGCCCTAGAAGTAACAGAAACCCATCACACAAACCTATAGATGTAGAGACCTGGTTCATTCATCCCCCAATACTGCCTCAGGTGAGACTGCAGTCTGCATTAAGCAGGTTGTTACCAAAAGGGTCGGCAATGTAGGGTTTTTTTGGTTGGCACCTCTAACTCTGAACCTGGGTCCATAACCCCTCAAGACAACACCAAAACCTGATCCTCCAAAGAAAGAGACTCCCTCTATGCTACAGAGAAGCCAAGGCTCAAACTCCCAAGCTTATGCTCCTAAGAAAAATGCTCGGCCAAAATCCCTTTACATGACTAATGAGAGTATGCATATTTTTAACAAAAGGGGTGACTATTCATCTCCCTTTATGGCTCTTTGACTTCCCTCATGAATGTTTGAATTCCTTCAACCATGACCTTTCGAATTCATTACCAATGACTCTTAAGATTCCATAATTGACACTTGGAATTTCACTTACAATTAATTACAAAATAATATTACAATATTGTTCATACCCATGTAACACAAAATTGGGTAGAGTCAACTAGACAACCTAAAAATATAAAAAAAAAAGTTAAGCTTGATCTTGGGGAAACTCTAGCTCAGCCACCTCAACTTGTATCTTCTTAGTCGCATAGCGGCGCTAAGCCTTGTACTGTGTGATGACTTCCCTAAATTATGTGATGGGATCACACTATAAGCAGACTCTAGCCTCCATTGTATACGAGTAGACTGATTTGGAACCGGTTTGAATTTCCTTCTTCAGTAGGAGCAACATGGTATTGATCTGAACAAGGCCACCATTGTACTTTTTCATATTGTTCCTGTTCTTCACCAGATCTTCCTTGGTGGTTGTTTGTGTAAGCTAGTCCAAGTATTCTTCAACCTCAAGACTAACTTGATTCCTACGCTTGGCTTCAGTGGGTGAGCCAACTAATGGGATCTTATGTGTTTTCATGAGGAAATTTGTGTTATTGTATAATCATGCATATGAGGCTTGAATGTTGGTGATGAATGAGGTGAGTTGTTTATTACTCTAGATGATCGTTTGCACTTATTCTTTCTCCAACTCTGCCTGTTGCCTTATTTTCTTTGCCAATTTGGATGGTGCCCCTTTGTGTTGCATTGACCACTCATGCATGTAAGTGATGGTTGTCTGGACAACCTTGAGGGATATAGAATTATCTTTTCACTTTTGATGCATGTCATGCAATTGAACAACTACTTTATGCATGATTACAAGCTCCTCGTAAAGTCTCTGCAAGGTTTCTCCCATTGTCGATACTTCACCAAGTATGGCTGCCTTGAGTTCTTCCAAATATACATGTCAGGGAGCTACTTTTTGGACCTATGCTTGGTGCTTCTTGATTTGTTTCCTTTCATCATTCAAGTTCTTTTCCATATTCCTATTCTTGGCCATGAGATACTCTATATTAGACTTGGTAGCACCTACTATGGCCAAGTTGGATGCAATAATTGCCTCTAGATTTCTCCTGGTATCCATTAAAATCACCATTTCTCTAATGAATGAAGGATATGTAAGATCATTCGGAAAAATTTTCTTTATTTCTTGTACAATATTCTTCTGAAGCTCATCGTAAGTTAGATTGTACATATCCATGATCGGACTGTCATCAAAAGGAAAAATTTCCTCTTCTTCGCTTAGAGATTGCTCTTGTGTTAGAGGAGGGGGAGACTGAATGGTTAATTGCTGAGTGCTTGGCATAAGATCAACATCTTGGTTTAGCGGCTCCGGTTCCACCTCCATGTCTTGAATCACAATCAGTTATTCAATTTCTTGAGCAAGTTCCTTCTCCTACAACTGTTTTCTCTCCTCTTCTAGTAGCTAGTTCTTCTCTTGTTCCTCTACGTGTTTATCTGTTGCTTCTTCTTCTTCTATTCTCTACCTTTCTTCTTCTTCTTGTTTATTCCTTTCTTCTTCCAATATTTTCTTCTCTTGTTCTTCCCTCTGCTTCATCTCTTTTTCATGCTTCCTTTATTTCCTCCTCCTTTTTGCTGTTATGGCTGCTTTCAGGATGATTGGATCTACTTTCATCTTGCAGCTTCCCTCTTCCACTAGACTATGTAAAACTTTCTTCTTGCCCTTTTTGTGCACTGGGTTGTGCCTCTCTGTTGGTTTTTCCTCTTGAGGGACTTCTTTCAGGGGAGTAACCTGTGATGTTCCTGTGAAGTTGACTAGTTCATGGGACTTGGAGGCATTGTAACAATTCTTCATCTCTTCCTCCTCAGCCTATAAAATCTCTCGCTTGGCCACTAGAAATGAATCCTTGCACAATTTTCCTTGTAGACATTCCTAGTATTGTACAAATTGAATTCCAAATGACTAAATGTGAATTTATCTATCTCCTTGTCTTTGTTGTTTGCAACCTTCAAATTCTTGATCTCGTACAATCCAATTTGCAAAGGAAGAACAGGCCAAAGCACCTTCTTCTTCTGGTGCAAAACTCCTAATAACTCTATGGAGAGATGATAAGCAACTTTTTGCATGACCAACTTGTTGGTGGAATACCTCGATAGAAGATGTGGAGGATTTTGACCACCAAACACTCTACAGAAAGTGCCATCTGGTGAGGCAAACCAATCTGCTAACTCTAACACTCCTTTCATTGCCCCATGAGACATGTAAAGTGGGTCTTCCTAAAATATTAACCTGTAAAATGGGATGAGGAAGTCATTAGCCATATTTTCAATTTCTCTTGTGTATCTGCACTATGAAATCAACTTGCAGTAAATGTGCACGATAGGTTCTCTTAGTGACTAGGTCCAACTCATGTTAGGAAAAGAGTTCAAAGCATATATTGCATCCAAAAAGTAGGCAGACATGTAGAACCTAGCTTGCTTACCCTTGGGAGGGTTTTTAGAATTATTTACATGGGTCCTCAATTTTGAGCCAGTAAATCCGAACAGTTGAATTGTAAGTGTTGTTGGGTGTTTGGGGGAGTTTGGAAGGCTATTTCAGCCAACTTTTGATGATATCCTTTGTGCTCAAGTAGTTGGTGACAACATAGAAGTGGGAATCCATGTAATATTCTGGCAATGGAAAATGATACATACTCTAAAAAGCATTTTCCATAAAAGATGCAAGCCTTTGTCCATTGGCACTATTGAGAGTCATGGTCTTGTTATCTGAATGGGGAAGTATCTATCCTTTGTGCTCAAGTAGTTGGTGACAACATAGAAGTTGGAATCCATGTAAGATTCTAGCAATGGAAAATGATACATACTCTGAAAATCGTTTGGCATAAAAGATGCAAGACTTTGTCCATTGGCACTATTGAGAGTCATGGTCTTGTTATCTGAATGGGGAAGTATCTAGCTGACAATTTTTGCAGATGGAAAAACTGGGTACCTACATGCAATCTTGTGTAATCCTGACCTTTGCACATATACATACACCTGTCAGTCTTCAAGATCTGCTTTGAAGATTTTTTCTAAGAATACCTCATTCACCTTTTTCCATGTAATGTCAGACTCTTTCTCTATGAACAACTGAGTGTTTGAGAAAACTTGAAAATTCACTAGGCTACTCAACAACCTCCCTAGTGTAGTTTCCTTTGAGAAAGATCTCTTGGGAGCCATAGTGACAGTAACTGATCAAGAGAAGTGCTCAAAAACTATAATTATTGTAGGAGAAAAATGCACTCATGGAAAACATAAATTAGCTCAAGAAAAATGACTCACAAAGCAAGATCAAGGCAGCAACCATAACGCTAAGAGGGAAAACTATGCAGTTTTTTTATTGAGGGAAGAGACTGGCCTCATGAATTGCGCATTGGACAGTCTCAACAGTCAAGGGTGAGGCTTTAGGTTTGAGACTACGCAATGCATAGTCTCAACCTTGGAAGACTGAGGGAGAGACTATGCATTGCATAGTCTCAATGGCCAAGGATGAGGCTTGAGCCCTAGAACTATGCAATGTGCAGTTGGGAAAGCCAGGATTGCACGTTGCGTAGTCTTAGGGGCCAAGCATGAAGCTTGAGCCTTGGAGTTGCGTAATGCCCAGTTGATCATGACAACTATTGGGCAAGTAAGGGGCATATATTCCCAGGAAGAGGTTGGGAAAGTGAAATATCTAAGTGATAGTGCAAGTAAGAGTGCATATATGACTAGGGGAAAGATAAATCAGTGAAAATCAAGTGCAGAAGATTAGCATGCGAAAGGAAAAACAACATGCATAGGGAGTCACCGAAACGGAAACCACTAATGGGTAAAAAAAGAAGCTGGTGCAAACAATGGACCGAACCAAAACTTGTACAATATAATATAAGATAAAATTCCAAAAAATATGAAGATAAAAAACCAAAACAAGACTCACATAACTAAAACGGCAAAAAATGACAGACAAAACGACAAGAAGTGATAAAAGAAAAACTATCATGGAAAAGCACCACAAACCCAATCGAAAGTTCCTTGATCTCCTTGGGAAAGATAGAGCTCCAAGATCAAGTGTGAAAATGAGCTTTAGGGACAACTATTATATAGATTTGAGTTGGTTAGGGTTTTTGTCACACATGCCTAAAATCAAGGAAAAAGTGCCACTTGTCTAAAAGTCACAATTAACAACTTAGTGGACTGAAACGGACATCAATTAGGAAAATCCTATTCTTTAGGGATGCCAACTCTGCTTTTTTGGGAAAATTATTTTTCACATTGGAAAAGGATATTGTGCAATTCCTAGGCTCAAGGGGTTGGGAAATTCCTTGCCTCGGCAAATTGTATATTTTCTGAGGGGAAGGATAGCTCTGCGTAATTTCTGAGCTCAAGGTCAGGTTTCCCTCTAAGATTGCGAAATTTCTGAGCTCAAGGTTGGCATGCCTCTTTGGATTGTGTAAGATAGATCCTCAACATAGGTCTGCCTTCCAAGTTTGCACAATTTTGATGGAAAGATCAACAAAGATGCAAAGTCAAGGCAAGGGATGGCTTGTGTCTGAAAGTATCAAATCAAGATCAAAATAAAACATCACAAGCACTACATGAAAGATAAGTCTTTAATATAGCACGAATAGTTGATGACAGTGAATGATGAGCTCCTATGGAGAGAAGGGGGGCTCCAAAACCTAAGCACGGGAAAAATTTTGGAGGGCGTTGTAGCAACTACAACACTTGGTGACACACTGGTAGAACTCCATCTCTCTATATGGGTCTTAACTCATGTAACACGATCTAACTCTTTAGGAAGTATTTTTCATTTCATTGATCACCATAGCTTATTTACTTAGCTCGATTTAAATATATATTCCCTACCATTCTCTTCGTTGATGACACACGAACAAAGACAAGTCAAACTCAGTTATTTCGATTAGGGTTGGGGAGTATATAGATACATGAGTGGAAAAGGATTGTTAGAGTAATTTTTTTCATATTTGGTGTTGCTCTGCTACTAGCAGGCCTGGACAGTACCTTGACAGAGTCACTTCAGGGACACAAACATTGCTCCACTACCAGTGACCTTGGACAGTACCCCAACATAGTTGCTTGCTCACCTCCCTGCATAGGAAGCCTTTCTATTGTTTCACCCTTTATTTATTTTTTTCATTTTATTCATAGAGTTGTGCATCAAAACTTATTTATTTCATGGGGTGGAAGAGGGATCCTAACTTATTGAGAGTGGAGGAGGTTGTCCCTTCAGGGATGGATATTTATACACCTCTGAAATAGCATTCACTTGTTAAAGTTTCCTCTCCTCCTTACTCTACTCGACTTAATTGACAAAGAAAAACCAACTAATAATTAAAACTTATTAAAGTAGGTGGCACTAGTTATAGATTCAAGCATTGTGATTCCACTACAGTGTGGGTTTTAACCCCGTACACAAATTACCTGCATACAAATTCTAAAAACAGAAAATAAACAATGGCTAGAGCAAAAAACATAAAACAAATATACATAGAGAATTTCCCGTGGATCCCAAAATTGGGACTACCAGATTGATTTTTCATTATATTCCTTTCAATGTTACAATACATATATATACATGCCGAAGCACCCATAAACCCCAATCCATTAACCCTGAATTAGAACATAATCGTAGTTACCTTGATCGGATCTACAAAATACCATGGACAGAAAACCATCATGCCCAAAACCATGTGCGAAATCCATGCAAAAAACCATAGGTAGGTCCGCCCACCTAATATAGGGTCAAAAAAAATAATCTCGGGTCGTTGCCCCATACCCTGTTCAGGGGGGCTACCGCCCCCTACAAAGCCCCCAACAGGGGGGGCTGCCACCCCCTACTACGCTCGACGCAACGTACAGGGCTACCTACCCCCCCGTGCATGGGGTAGTCGTGGAAAGAATATAACACACACACAACATTCTCCCACTTATTGTTTTCTTTCCATAGGGGGCCACAGGAGAGCTTACTCATTGGTCCAGCCGAGCAAAACCAATTTTTCTCTACACCAAGAGAACTTCTCAGTGCTCACAAACTTTTTCAATGCATTTGTAGTATTCTTCAAAGTGTCCACCTTTATGAGCAACACCTTTTTGTCCTCAACCATATCCCTCACAAAGTGATACTGAACATCAATGTGCTTTGTCTTTAAATGATAAGTAGGGTTATTTGCCAAGAAAATTGTACTTTATTTGTCACAGCCTAACCTTATAGCTCACTGTACTAACCCCATACTTGAACACAATCTCTGCAACCAAACTTCTTCCTTGCTTGCATGTGTGGCTGCCATGTATTTTTCCTCTGTAGTTGAAAGTGCCACTATAGACTGCCTCTTACTCATCCAACTGACTGCACCTCCAAATAGGTTAAACACATACCCACTTGTAAATCTTCTTTGATCCAGATCTCCAACCTATTCTACATCAACAAAGCCATGAATGTCCAAAACTTTTTCTAATCCTGGTCTTCCTTGATAGCACAAACCACAATCACTAGTTCCACGCAAATACCTGAGAAACCGCTTCACTGTTGTCCAATGCTCCTTCCCTGGTTTTGACTTAAACCTCCTCAATACTCCCATTGCATGTGCAATTTCTAGTCTAATACAAACAATTGCATACATCAGGCTACCGATTGAACTTGCATATGGAACACAATACATGTCCTCTTCCTCTTCTTGTGTCTTGGGACACTATTCAACAAATGACTTTACACCTACAGGAATAGGAACCTTCACCGCTTTACTATCATGCATATTAAACCTTTGCAGTATTGTCTCAACATACTTCCTCTCATTTAACCAGAGCTTCCTCTTTACCCAATCTCGTTTAATTTCCATGCCCAAATTATATTCTTTAGCACCAATATATTTCATGTCGAATTTGGAGTACAATTGGGTCTTCAAATCCTGGATAGTTTCTTTGTCATTTCCAACCAGCAACATATCATCCACATACAAGACCAGATAAATAACACAGTCACTAGTTATTTTAAAATACACAGGTGATTTGCTTTGCTTTTGGTGAAACCAAGTCCCTGTATTAATGTATCAAATTTTTGATACCATATCCTTGGTGAATATTTTAACCCATATAGAGACTTTTTTAACTTACATACCAGTTCTTTCTTACCCTTTACCGCAAATCCTTCAGGTTGCTTCATGTAGATCTCTTCTTCTAGATCCCCGTGAAGCAACGTTGTCTTCACATCCATCTGTTATACCTCAAAATCAAAAGCAACAACAATAGATAAAAGTAATCTAATAGAAGCTACCTTGGCAACAAGAGAAAAAATATCACCAAAATCAATTCCCGACACCTGGGAATAACCTTTTGCTACCAACTGACCTTTGTATTTCTCCACCTTGCCTTCTGCATTCATCTTCTTCTTAAGCACCCATTTTTTGCCAATGGATTTCCTTCCAGTCGACAACTCCTCTAGATGCCAAGCCTCATGTTTGTGAAAAGATGCCATTTCATCAACTATGGCCTCTTTCCAGAGTTTTCCATCCTCTGAATCTACTGCTTCCCTCATAGTTTTGGGATCATCGCTAGTAATAGTTAAAGAAAAATTTGAATAGAAAACATATGGATTATACCTTTTTGGTTGCCTTCTTTCCCGAACTAATCTTCTCACAACTGGAGTTTGTGGCCCTTCATCTTCTGATTCCCCTTCTGCTGTAGAGTCGGATTCTTCCTCCTTTAGCTCAAACTCTATCTTTTCAAGTTCCTTTGGTAGGACTTCATGTTTAATAACATCTTTCACCTCTCTAAACACCACATCTCGGCTATACACAACCTTCCTTGTTTCTGGGTTCCAAAGCTTATAACCTTTGAAACCATCCTTACACCCAATAAAGATGCACCTTTCAACTTTACTATCCAGCTTTTTTCTTTTCTCCTTTGGAACATGTACATATGCATCACATCAAAATACCCTCAGATGTGAAAAAGAAGGCTTCTTACCAGTCCATACCTCTTTTGGAGTCTTATCCTCCAACGCTGATGAAGGTGTTCTATTAACCAGGTAACATGCAGTCTCCACCACCTCTGCCAAGAATTCCTGTCCTAACCTGGCACCATTGAGCATGCTTCTTGCATTTTCCATCAATTTCCTGATCATTCTTTCTGCAACTCCATTTTTCTAAGGTATGTATGGAGTAGTCTTATGCCGTGCTATACCACACTTCTCATAGAACTATTCAAACTCCTTCTTGCAAAACTCTCCACCGTTATCTGTCCTCAGCACCTTTATCTTATTCTTTGTCTGGTTTTCCACCAGAGCCTTAAATTCTTTAAACCTATCAAAGACTTCAGATTTCTTCCTGAGGAAATATGTCCATGTATTCCTTGAGAGGTCATCTATAAATGATACATAATACAAATAATTACCTAGTGATGGAACCAACACAGGTCCAAACACATCACTGTGCACAAGCTCTAATATATTTTTTGTCCTCTTAGCACCAGAGGGGAAACTCACCCTAATCTTCTTCCCATTTACACAATTTTCACAGAAATCAAAATCCAAAGAGAAATTAGACATAACTTCTACCATACCATTACCATGAAGTATTCAAAGGCCCTTCTCTCCAATATGTCCAAGCCTTTGATGCCATAGCATGGTCTTTTCTCGAGAGACCATTAGATTTTCTGCTCCACTTTTAGGAACCACAGAACTATTGCACCCATAAATAGAAGTTCTACCCCGAAGCTTGTACAAAGTTCCAATCTGAACTTCCCACATCAATACGAATGCTCCCTGAACCATCTTGCAGGTATCTTTCTTGAACACTATTTTTACACCTGCATCATCTAGCTTTCTTACAGAAATCATATTTTTGGCCAATGCAGGAATATGTAGAACACCTATAAGTGTTCTAATCCTTCCACCTTGCAACTTCAACTTGACTTTTCCATGACTGATGATTCTAGCCTTCCTGTCATCCCCTAAGAAGACATCACCACCATCAAATTTCTCATATTCGTAGAACCACTCTCCATGGAGAGTGATGTGAAAGGATGCACCTAAGTCAATCAACCATGCCTCATGATCTACATGTGTACTTGAAGAAGAAGCCAAGTACACATCCCCACCTTCATTTGAGGTGGTTTTCACCTCTGTAGAAGGAGCATCATAAGATCCCTTTCCATTCTCGAAAGATTTAGATTTACAATCCCTTTTGAAGTGCCCTTTCTTTCCGCATTTCCAGCACACCTTTATAGGTTTTCTTGGAGATTTAGATATTCCTCTAGATTTAGATCTCCCACTCAAGGACTTACTTTTGTTTCTAATCTTTGACTGTCCTCGTATAGACAAGGCATCACCATTTTGGCCCTCCATATTTTTCCGTCTCATCTCCTCCGACAGCAAGGATGAGACTATTTCATCAAACTGCAAGGCAATTGCATTTCTACCTATTGCAACAACTAGACTATCCCACGAATCTGGTAGAGAACACAAGAAACTAATGCACTTATCTTCATCTGAAATTTTAATATCAATAGATAATAATTGGCTTACCACAGTAATAAAGGCGTTTAGATTCTCTGTCAATGAGTCTCCATCTTTCATCCTCAGGTTATACAGTTTTTTCTGTAGGAAAAATTTATTCACTAGAGACTTAGATTGGTACAAATTCTCTAACTTATCCCATAAAGCCTTCACTGAAGCTTCCCCTGATACATTCAATAATATTGAATTTGAGACACACAATCATATTATGCTCTTTGCCTTCCGATCCAATTTCACCTAGTCTTTAGTTGACATTGTTGTTGGTTTAGTACCCGGATCTACTACAATCCATTGATCTTTATCCAGCAACAGATCCTCCATCTTGAGTTTCCACAACTCAAAACTCTAACCATTAAATTTCTCGATATCTATCTTTCCACTGCTCACCATTTTCTTTCACCACAAGAATTGATCCCACAGATCTCCCAATGAATAGGGCCTACCACAGGCATGATAAAAACCCCTTAGCAGCAAAGGCGTCCCATTGAAGTCAAAAAAACTTTGATACCAAATGTAGGTTTTGACCCCGTACAAAAATTACCTGCATACGAATTCTAAAAACAGAAAATAAACAATGCCGAGAGCATAAAACATAAAATAGATATATACAGAGATTTTCCCCTAGAACCTAAAACTGGGACTACCAGATTTATTTTTCATTATATTCCTCTCAATGTTACAATACATATAGATACATGCTAAAGCATCCATAAACCCCAATCCATTAACCCTGTATTAGAACTTAACCATAGTTCCCTTGACCGAATCTACAAAATACCATGGACAAAAAACCATCATGCCAAAACCATGTGTGAAATCCATGCACAAAACCATAGGAAGGTCTGCCCATCCAATATGGGGTCCAAAAAAATAAATCCTGGGGAGCTGTGCCTAGTGCAGCATACAGGGGTGCCTACCTCGACCGCTCCCCCCCCCCCCCCCCCCCCCCCCCCAACCCCACGCACATGGGGTAGTTGTGGAAAGAATATAACACACACCCAATATATAGTTCTCTCTGAGTAAGAATGTATTTTCCATCATGGTATCATTGACTAAAAGGTCCAACATCGACACAAAGAGAGGGAATAAGCAGATAACCAATCATTGACAATAACATAATTTCCTCTTGAACTTCACCATGCTTTCTTTGGAACTAAACACGATCTCATGCAGAATTTATTTGCAATGGAAATAAAGAAAATGACAGCACAGAAAACAAATGAAACAAAACAAAACCACCCCTACTCCTAAACTAATCCAGAAAATTAATGTCAAGCTCATGTAAAATGAAACTTCCAATGTAACGACCAAAGCATTGCCTGATCTAGGTGGGTGAGGGTATCAATAGTAAGAAATATATTTAAGAATAGTAGTAGACAAGAAAGATAAATCATGACATACCACAACATTCACAGACCAAAAATGCAGGAAAAATAATACATGAAGAAATCACATGCAAAACATTTTGTAGATGCATATGGTGTTCGTACACATTGCAACAAGATGACATGAAAAAGCATTCTTATAAACCTCTAAACTTGGCAAACACAAAGAAAGTGAAAATTTTTCTTTTTCCTAATGGGCTTTCCAAGTATGACTCCTCTAATGATTAAGAAATAAAGTCATTCAAAACCTATGGAGGATGTGAGGATTGTGAAATATAAATATTTTCAATCTACACAATCAATTGATGAGGATTACTCGGAGATGAAGTACTATACTGATCATGATTGGAATTAGCATCAAGACTGTGATAACCTGACATAACCATCAGCACGGGCTCAAGTGCCTTGACAACTTGCGGTAATTCCAAAACATCAGAAGGTAGATCATCGAAAACTGGTGGTTTAGAAAAATAAACAATGGAAAACACAAAGTTTTGACTATATGAGTTGATGAATAGGTAACGATAACCATGATCAAAACATCCATTGTCAAAAAGAAAAGGATCCTCATGATCTAATGAATCACATAAAGGGGAAGATTGAAAATAAGAAATTTCACTCTCTACTTCTTCACAGTTACTAGATGATCTACATGTTCATATGTTGAACTGACATTCCACGAGTCCTAAGTGTGATTGAAATTAACATTGTCAGAAACTGATTCTTCAAAAGATACAACAAGTATGACGAAATTGCGGAAGATGTCAGGATAATGAGGGAGATGGGAAAAGGGAGAAATATCAACTTTCATCACAGAGTATTGTTCAAAAATAGAATCCCACACATAATCATCATAAATGATATTGCAATTTTCCTGGTCAACAATAGCTCCATCCTGAATTTGATCCTCATGAACATCAGAAGAAATGATTGAAACAAGTGGATATAACTACTCACAATAAAGAGGACCAAAGGAACCAATGGACAGAGTACAAGGAGAAATATCACCATTAGAAACATCAGATCCATAGTCCAAACTTGCATTTAAATTTTGAATATGTGGGGTGGGATAAGATGATGGCAAATCGACGGATGGACCCTCAAGTTTTCCAACCTCACCCTAAGTAAATGGAGATGTTTGATGAGAAGAATATGAAGAGCCACTTGGAACAAAAACTTCTTTCATCACATATTTAGGAGCTCCATAACTTGTATATGTTGGTAAACTTTTGAAAGATTCATATTTTTTTGGATTCATTGAAATATGAACAAGAAATTAAAACTTCTCTTTCATGAAATTCCAATCAATATCATCTTCAGAAAATTCATAACATAAATGAATGAATCAATCGTGAAAATCGTTAAGAGATTAATCAGGTGCTTTTCTTAGATGCATGATTTTTCTATAAAAAAATTTATAATCATACCTGTCAAAGGTGTGGTAGAGCTCCTTGACAAGATGTTTGAAAGAGTGAATAGAAGTAGTTGGAAATGTGTAGAAACATTCCTTAACACGTGCTTTGAATGTGAGAATGAACAACCTGCAAGTAGTATCCTCACAGTGAATATCGTGATGAGTGCAAAATTCAAGAAAACAAGTGTTGTGCTTAAGAATGCTTGTTGCACCCTCACCATTGAACTTCATATTTGACAAGTACTTAATTATCCCCTTGGGGACTTTGATATTTGCATTTCTGGAAAAACATGTCGGGGTTAAGATATGGGAAGATAAGGAAAGTTCAAATAGACTTCACAAGCTCAAATTTTCATCTGGCCCTCCTTCTAGCGCCAGAAATGTTTGATGGTGCTGGACTTGCCAACATTCAGGGGGGTCTCTCCGATATGAATTCCCAATTAGAACTCACATAGTTTTGAGTAGGAGACTCATCCGGAATACGACCCATTTATTGAAATAGTTGGATTCGGTGTTATGCCTTGTCTGCGATAACATATAGAATTATGTATTCATGACTTTGGTGAAACAAATGTATAGCTTTGTGAAGGGTCAAGTGCAGTGCATGAAAGGTTCAAACATGACGAAGGAAAATTAAGTGAGCCCCTTAGAATCCTATAATAGTACCCAACATGAAAGGAACACATGAGCATAAAAGGCATCACAAGTTAGCCTACAAAATAGTTCACAAGTTAACCATGATGGAAATATACAATAACACACATTCAACAAGATTCATACTAATGCAAAAGAAATAGTTCATAAGTGTTAGCGTAAATTAAATAACATATATTGCAAACATAACAAGAATAGTCCTACTACATCCACAACATATGTATGATATTTTATTAAAGTGAAAGTCCCAAACATACATATACAATTGACGAACCACTAATCCCAATAGTGGAACATGAAGACAACACCTGCTCCTCCAAAGAAAGATACGCCCTCTATGCGACAGAGAAGCCAAGGCTCAAAACTCCCAAGATTTTTCTCCTAAGCCAAAAGCTCGGCCAAAAGTCCTTTACATGACTAATGAGGGTATATTTATAACAAAATGGGTGACTATTCATCTCCCTTTGTTACTCTTTGACTTTCCTCATTACTATTTTACTTCCTTCAACCATGACCTTTGGACTTCATTACAAATGGCTCTTCACATTTCATATTTGACACTCAGAATTTCACTTACAATTAATTACAACTTGTAAGAAAAAATTGGGTAGAGTCAACTAGACAGCCTAATAAGACAAAACACATCAAGCTTGAGCTTTGGGAAACTATAGCTTAGCCATCTCAAATTGTAGCTCCTCAAACACATAGCAGTGCCAAGCCTTATACTGTGCGATGATTTCCCCAAACTGTGCGATGGTATCAAGCTGGAAGTGGACTCTTTTCTGAAATGGCATTGAAAACGTTATTGATTTAGAGAATATTTTTAAAGTACAAAGAAAAAATGGCTAGCAGAGAAATGAAAGAAGTTATTTTCACTAATACAATTAACTCACATGCACTTATTGATGAAATATTCCAGTGTTTAGTTGCGTATAAGCAATATGTGAATTTGTCAACGGAAGGGAATAATAGCAATAATACTTTGTTTAGTGGATTAGTGAATGTTGCATGCATTCCATAAGTGTTTGATTTTAGAGAAATCGTTTATTTGTGGACAAAGAATTTTGATTCACACACAAGAAAAATTATGCTGGAAGCGAAGAAGACTCCTATTCCTTTGACTCTGGAGGCATTTAGATGCATATTCAAGCTACCAAAACTGGATATATGCTTAAAAATTTTGGAAGCAAATAGTTTTCTGGAGTCACAAGCAGGGGGCATGAACATCATTCAAGAATTCATTTTTCCAACTTCTTAGGTTCCTTCTAATCTTTCCATTCTATATATTTATTTGTTTATATAGTCATTTAGAGACTTTTGTTGGCTCTATGAGCGTCTGATGGGTGAAGAAACTACAACCAATCTCCCAAAATTCGTTCTCTATCTTCTCTATTATTCATATAAAAAATATTGTTTATTCGACTGGGTTGATCTTATTTCAAATGAATTAGCTTTTTAGTTAATGAATTTGTCCAAAAGTAATAAATTCTTCATGATGGCGTACCTAATAATATCCCTCATCTCATCTCATGTATTTCATGACTTACCCCATAATCCTAAAATAAATCCTAATGAAGAATCAGTGCAGTTTTGGTATCCTATATTGTGGAAGCAGGAAGTTTCTTTAAATTTTTGGCTAATCAAGATGTATTTTTAAAGTAGATCATTTACATGCTAACTAGACAAGATCCCCATCGAATATCTACCTAAGCCCAAGTCTTCCTATTAGGCAAAGGGGTACATGAAGAAAGACAAATAATACAATTATTCAGATTTATGGGTTTAAAGATAAACCATTGTTGCTTCCAATAATTGTTATAAATGGTGTTTTTTTGCCGAAGTTTACAGACAATACCATGATTGGCTAGTTATATTTGAATAGAAAAAGAAAAAAATAGTTTATTTCTTTTCCATTTACCATTGGACAAGTCACTGTGAAGAATGCAGCTTACATTGCAGAGCTTGCAAATTATTTGTGTTGTTTTAATTTAAAAGAAGTTGAATCCCAACAAGGCTTTGATCCAGAAGGTATATTTATTGCACATCCAGATGTTGTTAAATATGGGAACTTATTTAAAAGAGTTGTAGAGAAAATAAAAGATAGTCACGATGCTTCAAGAAATAATCAAGAACTGATATTCAGTACTAGAGAACATGTTGAAGAAGTGAGCATCAACACAAAAACAAAGTACAAGAAAAGAGGTGCAAATCCCGGGAGAAATCTTAACCTTGCACATCTAGTACTGGCCCGATTTCATCTTCTATTCAAAGAAATAGAAAGGATATTTCAAGTGAAAATTTGATTCACAATAAACTATCAGTTGGCATAAATGATGAAGATCTTCCTCGGACATCCATTCCAAACAAAATGCACATCACTTAATCAACTAAATCCAAAAGTCTCCCAAAAATAAGAAGCATTGAAGAAGCTATGAATGTGGAAACTGAAAGCACTATGTTATTTGATTGGGTTAGTAATTTTTTAGTAGAAAATCAGTATATAATGGAGCAAATTTCCAAATAAGCTATTACTTTCGATGATTTCCCTGTCACTTCGCAAGATGCAAACTTTGACAAAGACAATAAAAATTTTGAAAATTGAAAAAGAAAAGGTCCATAATAAAAAAATTATTGATAAAGTAGAAATGAATGTTGATGTGTCTAGAATTATAGCTAGCGAACTCATGAGATTCCATCAAGTTATTTTTAATGCACTTGCAATGTCTATTTCCCAATAGGATGCAGAGAACTTGATACTAAAAGAAATAATAAAAGAGCTAGAAGATTATCTAAATCTAGGTCCTTTGTTAATGACTCCACTCACAATATAGGCACTACCATATGCAATTTCTACTCTCAGCACATCCCATGGACCTAATAAAGCTCTGAAGCTCCTTAATGCTATCAAATCTCATATTATCACTAATTTATGCCAAATATTAGAAAACAATGAAGATGCATGGCAAGAATCTTCTAATCTGCTACGTTTAGCATAAGATATTAACTCCTGCCGATTTGGTTCAATGCAATGTTAACGAAGAAAAGCATTTCATTAATGACTTACTTGCTTTTAGTCAAGGGCTTGGTTTGCTATCTATTTTGGACAAACAAATAGAGAACTCCCAAATGCTAATCGAATGGAGCACATCAAAGTTGGATGGTCTAAATGAATCAACACACTAGAAAAAATTAATTCCAAATGTGAAAGCATACAGAATTGAAGAGATGATGCATTTTAGAAAGAAATGCAAATTGTTAAAGATCTAATTGATCCACAGATCATACATGATTATGAAATAATCACAAAAGATATGCTAATAGCTTATTGGAAAGGCTAAAAGAGACAATAATAGAGTTTGATAATATATTTACTTTTACAATAGAATAAATTAACAAATGGATAATTACTTTTGTCAATATTAATGAAGAGAAGTTTGCCTTTGCTACTCAATTACAAAAAGAGGCTATGGCGATTTGAAAGACAACAAATACTCAAACATTTATCGTATATACTTTCACATATTGAATTGGGGAGAGGTGAGGGAGAATACAGGTCATGGCGGTTGAAGTTTGAACGATTAAGGGGCCTGTGATCTGCTGGTGGTAGGGGGGTGGATAGGTATGAATAGGGCTCCCACCTCCCTTCAATTTTCCATTTTCTTGGTAAAAGTTTTCATATGGGCCAATAGGGTTTCAAGCATTGTGAACCCTCGTTCAGACAACTTTTCCTTCAAAAAAGGGTTAGGTGCTATTTCTTTTTACAATTTACTATTTTATCTTCCCGAGGGAGGTTTTATTTCTAGTTTTCCTTGGAATTTCGCAGTAATATTTCTTGTTTTAATTTAGTATTCCCAAGAGCCTTTCAGTTGTTCTCTGAATCAATTAGCGGTGGTTTCAGAAGTGGGTAGTTTTGGAATGTACTTACTAGAGGTTTTTATGCCAGCATGGATAGTTACAAGCCCATTGATGTCGATTATGAGCCTATGGTTGAGGTGGGCAATTCTATATGGACCACGCAACCTATTTCCCTGAAAACAATGACATATCTAGACACACCTGAATGACCTGGGGTTTTTTCTAGTCAAGGGGTGGGACCTAGCCCCTTTTAGCTAATTTTTGGTGACTTTCCCCTACATTTTGGTAAGTTTTTGGCAAGACTCATTTTTTCAACACATTTGACTATCTTTGTTCCATTGTAGGAGTTGGGTAGGAGCCTAATGTCCACATAAGGTGGGAGAATTTATCGGACATAGTGGCTAAATTGATTCAATTGCCCACTTATGAAAACTCAATGTAGTCGAAACTCTTCTTTGAGGTGAGCATTTTGATTTCTCTTCTGGAATTTTCTCTACATCTATGATGGGGTTTTAGATAATGAAGGGGTTTCACAAGAAGAAAGTCTTGAAGATATAGTGGGGGTCCGTGGGGGATCTTGTTGGGTTTTGAGTCTTCTACAGAGTAAGGGGGTTTCGTTGTGTTGGAAAATGTAACTAGTCTCAGTCTTCATAATTTCCAATGTACTCAAACCATTATGTATATTTTATGTTACAAGAAAAAAATAACGAAAAATATTATTTAAAGCATGAGTTTCATGCTCCATTTTGATGGTAATCTAGGTAAACCATGTTCTTCATGCTTCTAGGGTTTGTCAAATTAAACGAACATTTTCTTGAGTGAAATAATTTGTATTATACCCTATCAGGAAAGTTGTAACATGTAAAAGATATTGATTTTGAGTCTAGAAAGTCCTAGAAACCACCAAGCATAAGTCAAACCTGGCAATGACAAGTTGGCCTAGAATAGGTTATTCGACCTCATGGAAAGGCTATAAATATAAGCAACTTTGACCACATTAGACACAATTCGATCCCTCAAGCAAGAAGTTTGATCTGAAGCTAGGAAAGAGAAGGAAGGAAGAGCGAAGGTCAAGGAGGTTAGAAGAAGTCAAGAAGATCAAGGAAAATCTAGGGTCATATTCTCTCTCACATGTGCAAAGGCTCTAGGGTTTATGGTGCTGCTGCAAGGCCAAAATTTTAGACCTAATTACAAGTCCAAAATTTTGTTGTAGGAAGGAGAAACATTGTAGCCTAAAGCCTCTAAGAGAAGAAGCAAGCTAGAATGAAGGAAGGAGACCTAAAATATACCTATACATATAGTGTTAGGAATTTTGCAGCTATCGGAAGGCCAAAAATTACAGGTCGAAGTTGTGGGGTTAAAGTTGGGGGCCAAAGTTGAAGTTGGAAGCTAGTTGAAGAAAAATTGATCCTTGTTGATTTGGTTGACCTCTGACCTATTTGGAATGGATTCATGGAGGGTTGAATTGGTTGTTGGTGGGTTCTTGGCAGAGGACTTAGTCTAGGGTTTAGGTCTTGGTTTTCTCATTTGAAGCAAATTCTATAAGAAGAGAAGAGATTATTTTTCAAGTTTTCCCCTTGGAGGGGTTTTTCCTTAGCTTGGAGCCTATATCTTGTGTCCATTGTCTTTACAATTTTTTTTCTTGATAATTATTTGATGAAAACATCTAAGAAGATAAATGTAATAGCCTTGGTGAAAATTCCATGTTATAAAAGTTAATAAAGGAAAAATAATAACCACGATTGATGGACACTTATTCCAAGTTGAATGTTGGGAAAGAAATCCTAGTGTGGGTGTTCATTTTGGTTAATATGGCTAAGGAAATTGGCAAAGGAAATGGCTAAGGCTTTGGAATGGTAAAATGGCAGTTTTGGCACATTTATTTATGAAAATAATGGACAGTAGGAGAAAATGAAGGTGAAAGGTCACAAGTTGCATGTGAGGAGGAAAATGAAGGAAAATAATGGAAAATGAAGAAAATAGAGGCCTATTGATAAAAAGGCTTATGAGGATCATTTTGTAACCTTTATGTTAGTTCAGTTTTGGAGCTCTCTCATTATGCTCTCTCTCTCTCTCTCACTCTTGGACACTTCAAGTTTTCTTGGAGCATTTTGGCATTAGATCAAGAAAGGAAAAGAAGGAAAGAGGAAGCAGAGATCAAGAAAGGAAGAGTAAGATCAAGAAGCTACAACAATATTATTTGCAAATATCGATTTGCGTGTGTATTTTCCTTTCTATATTTGGCATGCATGGTATTGCATGTGGTTCTTTTTGCTATTATGGCATGTGTTTTTCTAGGTGTGACAGCGTTTTCACCCTAGCCTTGCTATTTTTGGATATCCATGGTGTGATGGGGTTCTCATGTTTTGGTTGCACTGGAATGCTGGATGGATTCAAAGTTGAGTGAGGTGGATCTTTGAATGATAGAGCACATGGCCTAGTGGTCTTTGAACTAGACTATGGATCACAGTAAAGCCACTAGCCTAGTGACCCCTGAGCTAAATTATGGGTTGCGATAAAACTAGGATTGTGTTGCCTCAGTGGGCCTAGGAATCCTTGCCAGTGAATGACGGGATATATAGTAAATCCTAGAGGTGGTTTCTCTTTATTAGGCCTAGGGATCATTATCAGTGAATGGCAGGACATACAGTAAAACCAAGAAGGTGGTGTATTGGTTTAGGGCCTAGTGATCCCTGGATTGGACTATGGATTGTGGTAAAGCCTGAGAGACTAGGAGACAGGAAAATTCCTCAAAGTGTAGGTGGAGAAATCTGGTGACATCCATGCTTGTTTGCCCTAGTGATCTGGTGGAGATCATGGTAAATCCTATTATTACATGTTTATTTTATTGGCCTAGTGATTCAGGATGGATTACGGTAAATCTTGGTTTCTATTGATGAGGGTGAGGTGGTTTAGCCTTGGGATGCCCTAGTTGGTTCTTTTGGTTTGAGTCCCATTTTCATGCTTGGAATATGGCACGGGGGTGAATGGTTGAAGAGAGATTTGGCTCAACCATTCTATGGTCGGGTGGAACGTGATAGTCCCATCCTGAGTTTGGATTTTGCATTTTCAATATGAGGTTATTTCTCCTTGTATTTCTATGAGTATCATACTGATTTATATGTGGATCATATGGTTGTGATTTCCTTTGTATTTCTATTGCTATTATGCTGGTTTTGTATGTGTTTTATGACAATGGCTATGCATGTCTCTCAACATGTTTTTACTTGTAAATGAATGAACAATGCATCTATGACCTAATAGATGATAATGCAGCAAATGATATGAGGAAATAATGGTTCTTAGCGATTCTCAGATAAGTATGATATCCCTATTCTTAAATTTGTTGTTTACACTTATAGATTACATATTATTTTATATGTTTGACGAAATGCTTGTCATGGCTAGTTGGGGACCGGTTAAGGGCTTGTTCAGGTATTTCCATGTTATCTTACTACTATGAAGGTGTCATTCAATTCTGGGTAGTGACCTGGGCTCTGGGCCTGAAAAAATGGCTCAAATCCTGGGGACGTTGGCACAAAACTGAGCAAAATAGTCCCTGGACGCTCTCATGCCTTGCCATGAGAGCGTCCAGAGCCTATTGGACACTAGCAGGCCTATAACATGAGAGTGCCCAGAGGTTAAGTGGTCAAAAACTTCAATGGGACCCAAGGGCTAGCTACCTGAGTGGTTGGAATAGTTCCTAGGAGTCTTGTAGCTAATTTGGAAGGTTTGTATGTTGTGTTTCGGTTGATTCCACTTCCTTAACATCACATAGGAGGTTGAATATAATCATAGTATCCTCTCGTCACATGTTTACCCTAGTTGGCCGGTTACTTGGGTAAATGTGGGAGGAGGGAGTTACAATAAATAAAGCTCACAAGCAATTATTAAGGTTAAGGAGAATTTGAATTAACAGATTCCTTACTACATTCTCCAACATGGTATCAAAGCTAAGGTGAACAAGAGAAGCCAGCTGGAAGATCATCTTGAAGGGTTTGCCAAGGGGAATCACTTACATAAGGACACAAGGAATGAATAAGAAGACCGATTAATAAAGCTTTCATTGAAGAAGACCTCATCATTAAGCTATCATTGAAGGAATCAAGGTCAAACATTTGTTGAATATTCTCTATGGCATCATCTTGAAGAAGAGGAAGTATCAAGGAATCTTGAAATCATCCTTCACTTTTTGAAGCTATTTAAAGACACCATTGTTGAAGGCATCCTAGAATTGATCATTCTAGGGAATTTTTGAATCCTCCTTGAAGGTATTGAAATCATCAAGATAATTGGGGACATCATCAAAAAGGAGGACTCTTGGTTGATAAGTGTTATATTGTTTTATATGTCTCAAACTACAGACCATATGTCTACATTCTACAAGGAAATCAAAAAGCTCATTGGATTAGCAAATTTCCTATCATGGAAGAAAAGGATTGACTTGGCACTCACAGAAAATTAAGTCATGGAGTATGTTCTTGGAGAAGTAGTTGTACTAGATAAAGAGAACAATAAAGAGTTAGCAGAGTACAAGAAGGGAGAAGTAAGGTCACAAAGGATCATTGTTGAATCCATTAAAGATAATCTTGTTCCCTTTATTGCTGAATTGAAGACATCCAAGGCCATGTATGACAAGAAGGTAAAGTTGTACTCTATAAGTACATTAGGTCAAAATATATCCTTAAGGAATCAACTATATAGAATGAGGAATTCAAAATATGAAGACATGTCCACCTATCTTATGAATATTTCACAAATAAAATATTAGTTGAAAGGGGTTGGGGAGACTTCTGTTTATTCTAACATGACTATTTATGTACTAAATGTGTTGTCACCTGATTGGAGTAGTTTTCAAACTAGCGTCTACTCAAAGAAAGATACTAGAGTCTTTGATGAGGTATGAGCTCAATGTATCTTGGAAGAATCTAGGATCAATGAAAAGGATGACACTATATCAAATGAAAGGAGTCAAGCTTTTATTGCAAGATCCAAGAAGTTAAAGAAAGGTAAGTTTGGAAAGTCCAAGAAGAAAACATATATGTCCAAGATAAATGTTTTAGATGCAATTACTATGGACACTTTAAGAGGGATTGTCCAAACAAGAAGAACAACAAAAGAAAAGAAATAAGTGAAGCTCACATAGCTAAAGAAGAGGGAGAACCTGAGAAGAAGATGAAAGGAGAAGATCCCAAGGATCTCTACTATTGAGGGTTGACTAGTCTCTATCAGGTTCTTTATGAAAATTGTCTTTCTTTTATTAAGTAGAAAGTAGATTAGTATGAATTTTTTAATACTCTAGAAGAGTCTTGGTTTTTGTAAAATCATGACATCATAGATAGAAGCATATGATAGTAGAAGAGAGTCTACATAATCAAGTTTCTTTGAAAATTCATCTACCTATCAAAGAATGAGAATATTTGGACCATATTGCATATTATTTTCCATTCGAATATTATCTAACATATTGTTAAAGAGTCATTTTGCAAGAAGGATCGTTAAAGATCCTACTATAAGAACTATCACTTAGGAAGGTTCTGGAAGAAGCATTATGATTGGTATATATTCCATTTAGTATGGAAACAATACTCTTAAAGGATGAAGGAATGTAGATGGTCAAGTTGCAGTGTGAAGGGAATAATGAAATTATTTCTACTCCTAGGAAAATAAACCTATAAAAAATAGGCTCATTCAAGAAATATGGCTAGATGGTTATATGGAAACAAAGGTACGCATGTTTTAAGTAACTCTTCTCTAGGTTAAGGTTCACATCTACAGGAACCTTGTAGAAATAATTGGATATAAAAGTGTGCTCAGTATGT
The DNA here is from genome assembly GCA_031772625.1 of Pinus tabuliformis. Classification (NCBI taxonomy): domain Eukaryota; kingdom Viridiplantae; phylum Streptophyta; class Pinopsida; order Pinales; family Pinaceae; genus Pinus; species Pinus tabuliformis. Next base: position 941,779,886 of record CM062812.1, read on the forward strand.
CCTCCATTTGGTGCATGATGCTTGAAAGAATAAATTTGACATGCTTTGGAATGGATGGAGATCAAGACTCTCTCACAAGATTACAAAGCATAAATATAACAATGTTGATCAACATCAAGAATAGTCTCCAGAATATAGAAAAGGTGTGAACAATACCAACGTAAAGGAAGGTATTACAACTTGGTAATCAAGCTCGATCCATGGGCACTCGGATTAAAATAAATGCATGGAGAAATATTCATATGGAGATGGATCATGCGGAAGGATGTTGATCTCAAAGAACTCAAGTAAGATGATGATTTTATGAGAGGACCATCATAACAAGGTAAGTCTGATATTTAATATTTTGATATTGGTTATTTGGTTAACATGTTGTTTTGCTACCTCATAGGATATTGCAGGAATGCATGATGATAGTTCAGGAAAGTTCAATTGTGGCGATGAACTCGATTCAAAGAACATATGAATTGATTATATGGTTTTGGAAAATATGAAGTCAATATGTTTACATCATCACCTTAGGATTGAAAGGTAGAAATATAAGAGGATAACTTGATGTTCATAAATATCACTTTCAGAGGGAGTTATGACTAGCTTGAAGTTTGTTAAGGCTCAATATAATTCCTTCATTGATGATGACTAAAGGAAATTGATATGCAAGATTCGTGGCCTGAACCCTGTCACAAGATTAAAGGAATGGGACGGCTCAATGATACCCAAGAAGGAAGAAAGCTCAATATAATGAGATGCAAAGGAAAGATGGAACCATGCAACCATCTCCATGAAGAACTGGTAACTAATACATATATTAAGACAAGATATAAATCTTGTTATTATGGCTTCCCAAATTGAAAAGAAATCAATAATATCCTCTATATTTGAGAGGGAGTAAAGGAGTCTCCTAAAATAGGAGAAAGTGTATATTTCCTAATAAAGAGGAAATAGGGATATCCTCTATAGTTAAGAGGGAGTGATTATGGGAATCACATTTGTATTCTCTTCTTCATATGTTATGCACTTGACTAGGGCTAACAGTCCTAAGTCTAAGTGAAGTCCGTGGAGGGATAATGGTGAATGGAGGATTAGACAAGCATCTATAATTTTCCTTGAGGATAGAAAATCAAAGATAGGAAATGGGCCAACACTCTTTGAGGATTAGATAGGTATCCAAGGCAAGAGTGGTCAAAAAGGACTGATATTCTTTGAGGATTGGGAATCCAAGACAAGAATAGTCCTAAATGAGTGGTGTGGTATCTCACATAAGCTTCCCAACATTATTCTCTTGTATGAGAAATAGTTTTTCAAGTTAAGGCCTTACTATGATGACAATGTTGGTCAAGATATTAGTGCTTCAAGATGGCTTAACAATCTGCTCTTCTTATGAAGAACCCTTCAGTCTAAGAATAACCTTGTACCAGGAGTACAATCATGAATTCCTCCCTAGTTAAGAGGGAGTGTAACTAGTTTCAGTCTTCATAATCGTAAATGTACTCAAGTCATTATGTATATCTTATGTTACAAGAAAAAGAAGAAATACTATTTTTTTAAGCATGGATTTCATGCTCCATTTTGATTTCCATCTAGGTAACGCATGTTCTTCATGCTTCTAGGGATTTTAAAGTCAAAAGGATATTTTTCTTGAGCCAAATCAGTTGTATTAGACCCTACCAGGCAAGTTGTAACATGTAAAAGATATTGATTTTGAGTCTAGAAAGTCCTAGAAACCTCCAAGATAGTGACAAGTCGGCCCTAGTAGTGACAAGTTGGCCTAGAAGAGGTTATTCAACCTCATGGAAGGGCTATAAATATAGGCATATTTGACCACATTAGACACAATACGATCTCTCAAGCAAGAAGTTCAATCTGAAGCTGGGAAAGAGAAGGAAGGAAGACTAAAGGTCAAGGAGTCTAGAAGAAGTTAAGAAGGTTTAGTAAAATCTATTTTGGGCCATTTTATCTCTCACATGTGCAAAGTATCTAGGGTTTCTAGTGTTTTTGCAAGGCCAAAATTGTATAATTAATTGTAGGTTTGAAATTTTGTTGCAGGAAGGACAAAAATTGGAGCCTAAAGATTTCAAGAGAAGAAGCAAGCTAGAATGAAGGAAGGAGACCTAAAATTTACCTACACTTGTGGTGGTAAGGTTTTTGCATCTACTTGAAGGCTGAAAATTATAGGTTCAAATTGCAGGTTGAAGTTGCAGGGTTGAAGTTGGGGGATGAAATTTGAAGCTGGGGTCCAAAGTTGAAGTTAGAAGTTGGTTGAAGCAGAATTGATCCTTGTTGATTTGGTTGATATCTAACCTATTTGGAAGGTCTTCTTAGAGGGATTCCTTGGTGCTCAGAGGAGGATTTGGTATAGGGTTTGGATCTTGGTTTTCACATTTGAAGTAGATTCTATAAGAAGAGAAGAGATTCTTTCTGGGTTTTCCCCTAGGAGGTAGTTTGGCATGGCTTGGAGCCTATATCTTGTGTCCATTGTCTTTATTGTCTTTTCTCTTGATAATTATTTGATGAAAATATCTAATAAAGAAACACAAGAAGATAAATAAAGTTCACAAGAAATTATTAAGGTTAAGGATAATTTGAATTAATAGTTGCCCTACTGCATTCTCCAAGACACTAATCTAGGGTAGGGCCTTATTGTGAAAATATCAGTGATGGAGCAGTTAGTTTCTAAAGAGAGGAGCTTTGATTTGCATAGAGGATACATTCAATAAGATACGAACACTTAGGGTGTAAACCAACCTGGATAAAATATCTACAAGACAAAGGGTGATAATTTCCAACTGAACTTGGTCTTAGGTAGGGAGGTTAAAATGTCTCAAGTGGAAGATACGAGTGAAAGAATTATTGTTAGGAGGATAAAGGTCAATAATTTTTTTACATGGGTGGATAAGGAAATAAATAAAACTCATGGCAGGGGTTGAAGCAAATCTCTTGGCAAAAGGATTGTTGAAGCAAACATTCCCATGGAAAATTTTAGAGGCTAATATTCGCCGATGGGCTAATTTTCCATGATTTTTCCAAAAAACATATTCGCCAATTTCCATTTTTTATAAAAATGTTTCACCCAAATTTTACAATATAAAATTATTTTACTTTAAAAATCACCAAAATTATATAGAGAGTATATATAAAATCATTATAAACTTGAAAATTTTTACAAATACATCAATAAACATTTTGTAGTATGCATATTAGGGACTAGTGAGATTTGTCAATGTTTTTAAACTTCAAGATGATTTTCGATCCTTAAAATTTTCTCTGAACGTTCCAGGACAAACATGACATCTCTTGGGTACAAAGGTAGACATGGTATGTTATCCACTCACTCGCCAAGTTCAAATTCTGGTCTCCCTTGTTTGATGCGAAAAAGGAGCAACAAGAGAAGGTTCCATTATGGGTCAGGTTTCCTGGACTTCCACCAAAATACCAGCATGATTTAATATTTAGGGACATTGTCAGGCCCATAGGTGACTATATCAACTATGACTCTTATTACATTACAACTAGGGACCAACCAGTCATGAGAGTTTTGGTCAAAAATTCTTTTAGAGAGAGATTTATGTTGAAATGACATTTGCGGAAATCGTGGAGGAAAGGAGAACGCAAATTATAGATTATGAAGGGATCCCCTTTCATTTGTAGGCACTTCCGTGAATAGCCACATGGCGAACTACTGTCCACTGTGAATGTTGAATCACAGTTCCAATGAAAAATCCTCTGATAGCTCAAATCAAAGGATGGGTTGGCAAATGGGTATGAAAATTTGCAGTGAGAGGTTCCTCCTTCAATAGTCACTCATATGAATCAAGAGTAAGTGTTGGTGGAGCCAAAAGGGAAACAACCAATTGACATGGATGTTATACAAAGGAATGTAAGTGAGCCTACAAGTTCAAGTGCAGGTATTGGGGCCATGGACAAGATGGGGGCTACTTCCAAGAGATGTGTTAGGATGCACATTGGTGGATTTTTATGGATCTTCTCTTTATAATGCTTGATTTTTGGATTTCTACATCCATGGGAAGAGGTAACTTGATTTCATTAACTCCTATTTCAAATTTTGTTTCAAAAAGTTGACATGTTTCGAGTGGATCTATTACTGCATTAAAGCATTGGACTCACCAAATACCTAAAAAACCACAACCACATGTTCCCCTGATCATGTGCATTGTTGCTTCGACGTATTCGACGATCTCTTCCCTAGTGGCATCATCTTCCATAATTTCATTCAGGCCTTAGAGGGAAACTTGACGAGATATAATTTTTGATATAGGAATATTATTTCCTATCTACAGGGATTTATGGGGGGTCTAAGGAAGTTATCAAACCCTACTATAAGTGGTAGAGAGAGGGGAAGGAGGTCCTACTTGTTTAGGGAACAATACCACATGGAGGAACAATTGGTTGTGGGTCAAAAACTATCAATTAAGGGGTACATTAGAGGGGACGCAACCCTAGGAAGAGGTGTTAGATGAAAATCCTCTCTTTTAATTGCAGATGGATTGCATGCCCCTAAGAAAATCATGCATTGTTTCGTTTGGTGAAACATTATAAACCAGATGTTTTATTGTTGCAAGAAACCTTAGGGGAGGGTGTTTCTATATGTAAATCCCTAGAAACTCTCCTAAAATGGTGGTATTTTATTGGGATCGATCCTTTCTTCTGCTGAGAGGAATGGCCATAGGCTGGAATACCAAATTTATCAAAATGTAGAATGCATGGGGGATGGAAGGTGGTTTAGGTGTGGACTTTTATGGAGTGACCTTGATGAATGGTTCACTTTAATCAATGTATACGAGTTGTGTCAAGAAAAACTTTGTTTTGGGATAATTTATTCTAAAATACTTTTATTAAGAGGTTGAAGCTGATAATTGGGGGGGATTTAAACTTTTCTCTTAGGCATGTTGAGACTTGGGGTCCAAGAGCTAGGCCTGATCTACTTTCTCAATAAACTGAGTGCCTCAAGAATAATTTATGTTGAACCCACAAAGCCAGAAGTTACCTAGAGGAATAGGTGGATAGGAGAGGAAAGGGTAGCCAAAAGGCTAGACCAATTCCTAATCTTGGAGGACCTTTTTGATCCCCTCCTACTAATTAGACAATGGGTAGGATGTGGGGGTGAATCTGATCATGCTCCCATCATTTTGGAGGTGATGAAAAATGACCTAAAACTAGCAACCCCTTTCAAGATGAACTCGTTCTGGCTCCAAGACAAGGGTATCATTGAGCTAGTCCATTAAAATTAGACAGTCATTTCAACAAAGCAGATGCCTCAACATTTGAACAGTTTGCTACTAATATAAAGCATCTAAAAAAACTGATAAAAGGGTGGGATTCTCAGTGGAGATAAAAGGAGGAGGAGAAACTTCAAGAAGTGGATAAACAAATCCAAGAATTGGAAAACTCAGGAGGGGAAGGATTCAGTGATATTTCAACTAGGAAAAATGTTTTTAGGTAGGAAGGCAGGAGGAAGGTGATCCTGACTACCCTGGAAGCAACATGGAGACTCAAAAGTAGGGCAATTTGGATTGAACATGGAGATGACAATACCAAACTTCTCAAGACTTCTATAAAAGATCACAAAATAAAAAACATCATCTGTGGTCTCGAAGATGAGAAGGGAAGGGTAGTGCCTGGTTTTAAGGATCTTGTAGCTCTAGGGAAGAAGGATTTCAAGCATCTTTTCAAGGAGCTGAGGGTTGTTTCCATTATCGAGGTATTTCTGGTAGCACCATCCTTCCAAAAAGTTGTTGAATAAGAAGACAACCAAGTCCTCCAGGAGACTATAATAGAAGAAGAACTAAAAATGGTCCTCTGGTCTTTTAAAAAGGATAAAAGATCAGGGCCTAATCGATGGGGAGTGGATTTTTTCACAAGTATTTGTGATATTAGGGGGAAGGATCTTTTGCAAGTTGTTGAGGAATCCAAAAGAGAAGGTAGAGTGTTTCCCACCTTTAATTTTACCTTCATAGCTTTAATCCCAAAATTGGATAACCCTCGAAGTCTATCAATTTTTTTCCCAGTTTCCTTGTGCAACATCATGTACAAAATCATTATGAAAAAAACTGCCATCAAGATCCAACCCATTCTATCCCGATCAATCTCAAGTGAATAATTCATTTTCTTGGATGATTTTTTGATACAAGAGGCCATTAGGGTGGCCTAGGAAAGAATCCATAGCCTAAAAGTTCATACACTGAAGGGGGGAGTGATCATGATTGATCTGTTTAAAGCCTATGATGGATCTAGTTGGTTCTATATCCTATTATTGATTACTCATGTTGATCCAGGTGGATGTTGGTGGCCACCCACCTATCCCGCTTGGACCCCCACAACTGTCTCTTTCAGTTTTTTAGTTTCCGTAATTGTAGCATAATTTACTATTTTTAGTAGTTTTTCGGGTCCTGAACTTCCGGAGCCGTTTTGAGGCCCTAAACGACGTTTTTTGGGAAATTTGGGAGCAAAATGGATCCATGGATCGATGTTTCTCTTCCCAAAGTTGTAGTGCTCGCATATATCTTTCTAACGAGCTATTGTACGTGTCAAACAAAGATCGAGTGCCAAAGTTACGACCCCGGGAAGTTGATGTACCAACTTACCCAAAACGGGGCCCACAATTTGGGGTTTCATCTTCTAGGGTTAGGTTTTGGGATGTTAAGGGTTTTCCATTGTTTCTCAACAATAAATAGGCTTTTGAGCCTCATTGTAACATAGTTCAGAGGCATGTAGCCACCACATCTCTTCTCAGAGATAAGCTACCATCGCCCTAGCTAGTTTATTTCCATTTTTGTTTGTAAGCATATTTCAGTGTTTTCCATTAATGAAATGAAATATTATTTCCATTGCATCTTTATGTTTATGGTTATCTCTATAGTTTGTTGCGTTCCTATTTAAATCCGGATCAGTGGTATCAAAGCAGTCTTCTTTTTTCTCTGTTTTTCTTTACATGTCCCCAACGAGGTCGGGATATAAGGAGTTGGGGCTTGAACTGGTCGAACCTTTGCAAGACTAGCCTCGAAAATCTCGATGGCCTCCCATGGAAGATGAAAATAAAGATGAGGGGATAGGATACCCTATCAAAATCTTGCTCGAAGAAGCCCTCAAGCGACAAAGGAACGCGATGATGGATAGCTTTGCCCGGATCCTTCAGCGGCTACCCAAAGGCGATGCATTGGCTTCCAAAAGCTACTCTAGAAATGCCTCACCCTTCAAGGTACAAGTTAATTTTGAAATCCCCATCTTTGAGGGTCAAATAGACGCAGATGTTGTAGATAAATGGTTAAATCTGCTAGAAGGGTATTTTCTTTTCATGATTTTTCCAGTCGGGAAGAGATTATTTTTGCTCTTCTCAAAGCATCCCCCCACATCAAGCACTGGTGTGAAACCTACTGCGAGCATAAGGATGAAAGTATAGGCTCACTATTTTCAGCTACACCCACTTGGAATTCCTTCCGGGATGCCATTAAGGAGCAATACTACCCTGTCAAAAGCTATGAGGAGAAATACATAAAGTGGACCACGCTGTCGCAGGGAAGGGACCAAGATGTGTGAGAGTTCACAAACATTTTTCATACCCTTCACACACAGTTGGGTATCAAGGATTCTGAGCTGCGTTTGGTACTCAAATACCACGGCTACCTACACAGATACATCCAGGAAGAGATGGAGTTCCTAAACATCTCCTCACTCAGCACAGCGTACCGATATGCTATCAAGATCGAACAGAAGTTTAAACAGAAGAAGCAAGACTTTGGATCTGCGAATCCGAAGACCAAAGGACAAAACCAAGGTGGGGTGACCCAAGACAGCCCGTCAAAGCCGCAAGAAAAGAAAAACACCATGAAGTCAAAGAAGGACACAGGAAAGTGGTGTGAGTTCCACAAGACCCCACTCACAACACAAGTGAGTGTCGGACCAAGCAGTCGTTGGTGGCTAAGTTGAAGGCTTCCAAAACAGATGCATGTTCCAACCCTAAGTTAGAACCAGACAAGGGGAATGGCAAAGGGAAGCAGATCATTGACGCGGAGCCCAGTGCCACTGTTTCCACCGCCAAGATCTAGAAGAATGAGTTGGAAGATCCAAAGGAAGGGGAGTGTCTTTTCCACTCACAAATGTGGGTGAAGGGTTCGCCACTACAATTTATTTTTGACAGTGGGAGCCAAAAGAACCTCATTTTAGCAGAGTTCGTGAAGCGGTTCGGCCTACCGACTACACCACACCCGTAGTCGTATAGTATTGGGTGGCTTCACCAAGGATGAGATCTCCAAGTTCGCCAGAAGTTTCGCCTTCCATACAGCATCAAACCTGTTATCACTGAAAATTTGATTGCCAAAATAGCTCACACTAGCTTGAGGACAAAGTGTTTTGTAGCACATAAATCCTTTTGGCAGTTTCGCAGCGCAGCATGTTTTAGGTGATTTCGTAGCGCATAATTCATATTTTGCACTGGCTGCGCTACGAAATTGGGGATTTGTTCGGATCTATAGTTATTCTTTCCCAGCTGTCATGTTTATCAAAATCCATTGGGTTTGCATCAACAATTGTCAGTTTGTAAGGTTTTTTAGTACCCCAGCAGATGGTGTTTCATTGGGTTTATCTGGAGCACTCTTTCCTTGGAAGAAGCCTTCTGTGGTAATCAGTGGATAAACAAGGGATCAGACTGTGGATATCACATCATTTATTTTGGCACTGTTGCAAGTGCAAGGGGAACAGACCATTGTTTTCACATCTTCTGTTGTTTCTACCCAGAGGTTATGTACTTTATTGAACTGTTTCGAAGGGCCGGTCTTAAGGATGATTGAGTATTCAAGCCTACAACATCAATATTCACGAAGTAAAGCGTTGGATGCATTTAGAGCAGGAGATGTTGAAGTGCTAGTTGCTTCTGATGCAATTCCGGTAGATGTAGCAAAGCTAGATCAAGACATTTGCAAAATTGTTGATAACTGCTTCACAAGAGCAAGACTTCATGTTGAAAGATTGATTTTTATAGAGTCATCATATTTGTCATTTGAACTTCTCAATCTTGAAAACGATCCAGCTTGCTTTTCTTCATGGAAGGGCCAGCCTATTGATTCCAGTCAAAGAAAATGGTTTTTGCGGGCAACACACTTGGGTTTATTTCTAGAGACGGGAAGCCTTGATGATTTAGCCCAGAGTAAAGCCCAGGCTTGTGGAATTGTGTTGAATTGCATGAACCTGGCATAGAAGGAGCAATGGTGATGGGGATGGTAATCCATTGATTACAGGACCACCTTTAGGTGGTGTGGTTCAAAATGAGAGATCTCCATACTGGTACACTGGCTACAACTGTTGTAGGTGATGTTTGTTACAGGCATACTTCTCTGTTTTAAGCAGTTAGCTCCCAGGAGGTATTTAGCGCAGCTGAAAGAATATTTTCGAAAACGGAAAGAGGTTTTTATTCCTAACATACTGAACTAGAAAAACCTCTTTCATTTTCTTCATATTGATTATGAGCTGGGAGAATCGAGTGACTAAAGTTGCGCTACGAAATTGCTGTAGGTGCAGTTTTTTAATTTCCTGTGTTACACCTCTTTTTAAAAGACAGATTCTGGGCAGCTGGAGAAGTGTTTTAAAAAACCAAACGAGGTTTTTGTTAAAAACGGATTTGTTTACAGAAACCTCCTTTAGTTTTGCCAAATACGTTTTCTGTGAGAAGATATGAGCTCTGTCCCGAGACCCATTTTTCAGGCAGAACAACAGTTTCGTAGCAGCTGGAGCTAAATAATTCAATCTCAAACTAGAATTGAAAACAAAAGATTCAGTGTCTGATGCATATTTGTGGACAGTACCAGCCCTTAAGCAAGCAAAGATCATGAGAAAGCTGAACACAAGCCTAAGAGCAGAAAACAAGGCTTTGAAGAAAGAGGTTAGCAGTTTGAAGAAGAAGCTAGGTAAACTAGCTCATTGATCCAAGGAGAAAGTTGCTTTTCAAGTTTTGGTAAATTTTGATTTCCATCATTTTGTAACCTTTTTGGATCCCTAACACCTGTACAAAGTAGCTGAAGAAATCATGAAGTTAAGTCAACAGTGCTTTAAGATTCATATGTTCTGTTTTGATTATCTACAGCAGTTTCGTAGCGCGCTACGAAACTGCTGTAGATGACTGTTTTATGAGAAAAAAATGAAATTGATGCTGAGGTCAGCAAATCTTGAAAAGGATGACTCGAGGCCAGTAAGGAGACTATATAAAGCTATCCAGGTATTCAAAGGGTGACAGGTGTGAGTGTTGAAGAAAAAGGTGAAACTTTTTGTTTTTTGCTAAAAGTCTTCCTAAAGTTACTTTATGACCGAATTGTTAGGGTTCTGGTAGGGTTACCGGAATTTTGGGTTGGACACCTGTTCAGTTTACAAAGCATCCAGATCATAAGGCATATGGTGTTATGCGTGGTTATTAAAGGTATTAAATAGCTTGAAGCATGTTCTTTTGGAAATGAAGACCGATGGAAGGCAGGGACCGTGAAAATAGGGCACACATCTTCACCAACTAATGAGTCATCTGCACAGCTAGAATCCAAGGCAGCTCGTTCAGTGAATGCCTCTCCAATTTATTTCGGCCACTACAGAAAGGGTACAGGTGTCAAGGCTCAGGAAAGCATCATGCACACGAGGAGATAGACTTTGAATTTCAATGTGATTAGGACTCTATGTATTCACAGCGCAATACCTTTGTATTTAATAAGTTTGTTTAGATATAGATAAGGCAATTAATGATAGGATTTCGAGCTCCCCTCATGCTGGAGGAGGAGTCTCAAGTAGTAGTAGTTTTGTTTTCCTATATATAGGAAAAACTCTGATGTAAAAAAGGTTGGGAGATTTATAAAAAAACAGAGTTTTCATATTGGCTTTTGTAAAAAAGGACTTTGACAGTAATACAAGCAGTACTTTTTCTTCCCAAGATTCATCATGTGTTAAAATGCTCAGAGTATATGTAGTTTGGTCTTTATTCTTCTTGTTTTACAGCTCACTAAATATGCAATCACTCTGAATTCACCTAGTGCTCAGACTTCCTGTGTATGTTTATGAGTTGAGTTCTTCTTGAGAAATGTTCTGAGGATTTAGACATAGTATGCCTTGGCTTCCATGAATGAGTAATTGATTATTTACTGCAGAAGTGTTTGACTCCATGAGCCCAATGGAAGAGGTCTTATTTTGTTGTTCCAACCAGCTTATTTTCAACATACTGTTTTAAGAGTTAGCCATCTTTTCTTGCCCTTAATTTATATCAAGAAGAAACATTTGTGAGAGAGCCCTCTCTGACTAAGGAGGCTAAGCCTTAGTCTAAAGCCTGGTTTGAAATAGTTTCATGAAATCTTGCTAGGTAGCAGCCCTTAGTACATGATTTTTTGATAACAAAACCCTTCATAGACAAGGTATTGTGTGATGTTACACCTCTGGATGTTTGTGATGTATTATTAGGCTAGCCATACTTGTGGAGGCAACATGCTGTGTATGAGTCAAGGCCTCGCGCTGTCATTATTTCTTTGAATAATTCATTATACAGGATAGCGGAGGTAGCCCCACATACCTCCACCTCTTTGATCATTGCCAAGAAAGGCAGCAAGCTCATCTCCCAGACTAGGAAATTCATTTTTTGTCTAGTTTGCTCCTAAAGTAAGGGGAAGATTGTCACCACATTCATGAACCCCACGAAGGGTTCCTCCACACAGTAGCAACAACAGAGGGATACGGTCATGAAAGAACACAGGAAAAACTTCTCCTCATCCACATGGGGTACTACACAAGCTTCATGTGGGCAATAAAGTCTGGTTGCATCTGTAGAAAGAATGCCTTACAAGGGCCCATCAGAAGCTCTGACCACGCCGACATGGTCCTTACACCATTACCAAGGCTGTGGGAAATAATGCTTTGAAGCACAACATTCCCCCATTCCTTCGCTTGCACCGAGTGTTCAATGTGGACCATCGTTGACCATGCTTCCCACCATTTTTGGACACATCAGAGATTGCAAAACAACTCACCAAGGACCTAGTTCAGCAGATGGAGGAACTCAACGCAATGGGAACCATTGGTTCCTAAGGGGGGAGGAATGATCTAGGTGTATGTTGGTGGCCACCCACCTATCCCACTTGGATCCCCACAACTGTCTCTTTCTATTTTTCAATTTCTGTAATTGTAGCACAATTTACTATTTTTAGCATTTTTTCGGGTCCTGAACTTCCGGAGCCGTTTTGAGGCCCTAAACAATGTTTTTTGGGAAATATAGGAGCAACATGGGTTCAAGGACCAATGTTTCTCTTCCCACAGTTGTAGTTCTCGGATAGATCTTTCTAATGAGCTATTGTACGCGTCAAATGAAGATTGGGTGCCAAAGTTATGACCACGTGACGTTGATGTACCAACTTACCCAAAACAGGGCCCACAATTTGATGTTTCATCTTCTAGGGTTAGGTTTTGGGATGTTAAGGATTTTCCAATGTTTCTCAACAATAAATAGGCCTTCGAGCCTCATTGTAACACAATTCAGAGGCATGTAGCCACCACATCTCTTCTCATAGATAAGCTACCATCGCCCTAGCTAGTTTATTTCCATTTCTGTTTGTAAGCATATTTCAGTATTTTCCATTAATGAAATGAAGTATTATTTCCACTGCATCTTTGTGTTTATGGTTATCTCTGTAATTTGTTGCGTTCTTGTTTAAATCCGAATCAGTGGTATCAGAGTGGTCTGCTTGTTTTCTCTTTTTTTCTTTGCATGTCCCCAACGAGGTCAGGATATATGGAGTTGGGGCTTGAACTGGTCGAACCTTTGCAAGATCAGCCTCGAAAATCCCGATGGCCTCCCATGATAGACGTTGGGTAGAGGAGGCCCCACATAATGGTTTTGGGGCTTAAAGCCTATAAGTTAGGGTAAGGATATTGTGAACAACTCTGCGAAATGCGTGGAGCACGAAATGTAATAGGTCGAGTCAAAGGGTTGTCCGCCCAAAAATAATATAAAATAATAAGAAGTGAGTCGGTCTGCCCATGGTCTGCGGACCATGAGGATGTATAAATAGAGTGAGGCTTTAAGGGTAGAAGGCAGTTTTTGAGAAGATCTAATGTGTGATGGGTTTCTGGAAGTAATAGTTGCTCTGCGTCTGTAAGTCCGAGTCAAGGGTGTTGGTAGATAGATAGAGGCTCTGCAGTTGTGTGTGCAGAGGCCTGGTAGAGTCCGTAGCTATGTTCATGGACCCCTGTAGCTAAGTGCGCAGGGCGAATCTAGTTGTATTGACAGAAGATAAATAAAGATAAGGATTTCTGAAAAATTATGTGCTTTATTGCGAATCTATCTATGTTCTGAATTTATGCATTGCTTTTTTTTAATTATGATTGCGCACGCTAGGTTTTATTGTTAAATGTTTGCTTAAAGAATGTAAGAAGAGGATCAGATCTGTAATAAATACATATAAATAATAAGATTCGGGAAAGTAACTTGCGCGGATCTATGCGAGGGACATGTAATTGTGCAGAGTAGCGCAGGTGCGCAGAATGGTTCGCAATCCTTCCACACCACATCAAGACATCCCAAGGGTGCGGAAACATGGTTCCAACACCCTCCCATACTACCTTGGGTGAGACTTCAGTCTGCGCTCCACGAATTATTGCCAAAAGGGCCGGTAGTGCGAGATTTGTTCGGCTAAAACACTTCTAAACCTGGGCCAGGCCCCAATAAGCCAACAAATGGTTCCGTTGCCAGGACCAGGATCTGCCTAAGGGATGTCTGATGTCGGAACACTGGAACCCTATGAAGAAAGAACTTGAAGATTGGTTGGATTAGAAGCTTCATGAGTTCGTGGTACAAGAAAACAGAGATCCGTGGATATCTGAGGAAAGTTGGCTGGATCTCTACATATACACAAAGATCCATAAGATCTTCTTCACATCCTTCTTGACCGAACTGTATGAGTGGATCGCGAGGTTAGCTGATAATCAAGGAAGGTGCAGACTGGATCGGCCCATCATGTGGACTCCAAAATTGGTGCGTAGGTTGGAAGCATCTGAAGATAAAATCGCACGGGCAGTAGATCACTGGTTGGATCGAATAATAGGAGGGTTTATCACTGAGTTCACAATAGACACAACTGTGAGTTACTACGAAGCAAAAAGGCGCTTTCTCCAAGGACCACAGGGTAAGTACATTAAATCGTTGAATACTTGGATTAAAATGTTGTTATGTGAAAAATAGGTTATGTGCATCCATTGATGTCTGGGGTAATGCGAAGCGGAAGAGGCTACCAAGGGACTAAATGATTAAAGAACAGTCCTATGATTTCTATTTCACGAGAAAATGAGGAGGAGCTTGCAGGATTCTCTCTGAGAAGGGCAGTCTGATTGATAAAGCAGCACATTCCACTGGTACCACCAACATCCACGCCATCCCCCACTTCACCTACATTGAACCCATCTTCGCCTACCCCACCTCCGCCACCACCGAGGGTTGGAATGGCGAGTGCGATCAAGTTGTCAGTATTTAGAGGCGTAGGAAATGAGGAACCAGATCAATTCTGGTTCGTGGTAAAGGTTGTATGGGAAGCCCAAGGTGTAACAGGTGATAACATCAAAAATGCTACTCTAGTTAGCGTGTTGCAGGACCACACGTTGACGTGGTATATAAAGTACTCGAACGATCACCCAAATGCGGGAATAGTGGCAATCCAGGATGCATTGAACAAAGAATTTAGCTGGCCAAAATCATAAACACAGTCGATCGTCGGTTTCAAGGAGATCATGATGCTACCTAGTGAAACCCTGTGGGATCTGGATGAGAGATTGAAGAGTACAATCCATGAGGCTAACATGATGCTGATAGATGCGCAACACCACACATGGTTTGTGGCGTCTTTGACACCACATCTGAGGATGGCGTTGTCATAGCAAAAGATCTCAACCCAAGCTGAAGCATTAGAGATAGCGATGAGGTTGCATGAAACTCCAATACAGGATCCGGGGTTGGGAGTTCAGCAAATCCACGTGCAACTACAAAACCTATGCTTGGAGATGCAAAGTTTGAAGCAAGATAGGGCGCCCCGACCGGAGGCGCGTGAAGAAGTGTGGTGTATCAAATGAAAAGGCCAAGGTCACGACAAGGACCACTACCCCGTATTTTCAAACTATGTGGCAAGGGGGGGATCAATGCCATTACGACCACAGGCACAAGTAGAGCCAAGCATCGCGTCGGCACTCTGGTGCAAAATCTGTTAGGTGGGAGGAAAGCACACTACGTACAACTGTCATCTATTGCAAAAACTTATACAGCCCCCCAACAGTTATTTTGTAATTTTTGTAGATCGATGGGCCATGACGAATGAAATTGTCGATGTTATGAGTTGTTGATGGATCGGACACCTGCTTATAGGATGTAGACTGAGGCGCGAGGTCAGGATCCAATTGTAGCAATAGCACGTGGTGGATTCCAGGGACACGGGCGGGGACGACGAATGGGACCTGGATGAGGATGTGGACAATTAATTTGCTACAATTGTGGAGGACTTGGGCACTACGCACGTGATCGCACAAACCCGACCAGGACATGTTCCCCGTACTGTTACCAATTTGATCATGAAGCAGTAGATTTCCCAACACTAATTACACAGATGCGCAAAAAAGGGGTGCTTCAAACTACTCCCACTGAGAACGTCTAAATGATGAAGGTTGAACTGTGCGAAGAGGACCCTAACGTGAACATGGTGCTCAGAAGTGGTGCCACTATAGGAGAAGATAAGGGGAAGCAACCTGAGGAGGATACATGGGTTCGCAAGGCCCCTACAAAGCAACCTGAGTTTGATTTGGAACGCGCGAAGGAAACATTTATGGAGGCTAAGAAGTGCTTCGCAGAGGCTTCTACTTTAGGTAGCAAGGATCAAGCTGAGCCGGAAATGGATCCTTCTATGTTAACTACCTTTTTAAAGACCTGCATGAAGCTACTATGAGACAATAAAGTAGTTAAGAGGTTGCAAGAGTTGATAATTAGGTGGGCAAGGTCAGGTGAACTGCGAATGGTCCAGAAACTAGGCAAGCATGCTTTACACATAGGGCAGGAAATGTAGTTGACTTCCCAAATTGGTGACTATGAGATGGATCAGGTCGTTCTAGATTTGGGGTCAGATGCGAATGTGCTACCTAAATAGACCTGGGAGCATATGGGCAGGCCCACGCTACAATGGTCTCCTATTCAATTACGAATGGCGAACCAACAAAAGATCTTGCCTATGGGGAGACTACAAGGAGTCACAGTAGACATTGAAGGTGCGAGCACAAAAATAGATTTTGAGGTAATAGAAATTGTGGATGACAGCAACCCGTATCCTACATTGTTAGGGATAGACTGTGCCATGGATATGAATGGAGTCATCAACCTAAAGCGACGAAAAATGATATTCGAGAAAAAGTCTCTCCGCGTCATGGTTCTGCTGGACCCAACCGAAGGGGCACGCTATACTGAGCTTGTGCACGATGAGGATAGTGACGATGAACTAGACTGTATTTACCAGATCACATCGCAAGATCAGGATCAAGTGAATCTGACAGTGGACGGGAGAATATCATGGGAATGGGACAGTTCCTACATGTCGGACTCAGATGAAGAGATTGAGCGATGGCAGAACCGATTACATGAGGTAACAACACTAAATTGTAATATGATGGTTAGATCATTACGCTGTGTAAGGATAGAAGCAAGGGAGCTGCCAACAGATGGGGGTGCAATGAAAGCGGAGGAACTAGTCGACCACTGCGAAACGGCAACCTTGGAATAGAAGTAGCATGGTGTGCAAACAGGGGCGTTGGGCGCCACAACTGCACAAGGGTGGAATACATGCCAAAATATTAGGAGAAAATGGCACGAATGTAGAAGGTCGGCACGTGTATGGGTTGGAGGCCAAAGTGGGGTGAGCGTCCATCGGCGGCGTAGGATGCAGATGTATGTGGTGAAAATGCCTAACCGACTAAGAATCAAAAATCTGAATTCACCACAACGATGCATTCCGCTAGCTGTTTGCGACAAAGCCAGTAGGAAAATAGGGGGGAGAATAAACAGTGTCTGCCTGATAAGACGACCCACTGGGAATCTACGGATACCAAGGGTACCATGGGCCTATGAGACCATCTGCAGAAGGAGGGGGGCGAAGCTGATTTTATCAATGCTAAGACAAGAGGGAATCAAGAATGAGCAGGGTAGTAACAAGCTTCGCGAAATCGATGAAGAATGGGCGTGGTTGAGAAGGAAAAGCGTGAGGTTGGAGGAAGGAATCAGCAAAATGAAAACTAGCATCGCACAGGCGGGCCGCACAAATTTGCAAATAAGGAAACCAGGCCTGGCCACGTCTACCGCGGTACTAGAAAGCGCCACAACCCTGCTAGCATGGCTGCGACCGCACCAATAGAGGAGTGTATCATATACAGTAGTGAACAAGGGGATAACGAATACAAAGGCACTCAAAATATGCCCGCAACCTGGGCTCGCGGAGAAGCGGAAATTTCACACCTGGGGTGTGACCACCTAACTAGCTATGGAAAGCACAGTCTCAACGCCCCAGGTAGTTGAAAGAGAGTGCAGGATGATAAAGCAGTCTGTGAGGGAGCTACGTGACAACAAGGGTGCGCGTAGCATTGATATGTCATAAGGATCGTGGTTGCACAGAAGGGGTTGTGCTACTGCGTGGACAAGCAAAGAGGTGATCATTGCTGACACTATTCATGACAAGATGTCTAAGTTATGGCAAAAGGGAGCGGGCGGCGGGAAATTAAGAGACGTGGTATGAGCCAGATCTGGAACGATCTACCGTAGGCATAACGTTACAATGCCAGAAAAAGAGGGAAGCACTGAATTTGAATTTGAAAACGCTTATAAATCACAAGGGGCATCCGTCGAACGATCTATGGTTTTGAGAGAAGTAAGTTATTGGGCCTTTCCATCCATATGGAACTATTCATTATTGACATTAAAGGAGTAAGCCCGGGGGTTGTAATATGGCCAATGGAGATGAAGGAATTTTTGGATAATGTGGTATCGACGGCCGCAAGCACTGCACAAAGTTCAGCACCAACGGTAGGGGATGTACCAGAAACTCTTAGACACAAAGCAAAACTGGTCTGGATGCCACTGCCTAACCCACGGGCTGGCTGGAACCCAGAAAATATAAGGGAAATACTATGAATATGGAGACAAATGATGGAATTGCAGTTAACAGTTCATCTCTGATGCACCTTGAAGATTGGGATCTAGTAGACAACAACAATTTTCTTACAAAATTGCAACACAAGTTGCAGCAGACAGTGCGTATAGTAGACCAGAAATTGGAAACTTGTTGCATTGGCACGAAGAGTTCCCATATGTGGCACCCCAGCTTGAGCTAAAATCCTATGAGGGGGTGCTTTGTGTTAACCGAGCAGAGCATAATGAGCATCATCAGTTGTGTGAATTAGTGGAGGCAATCGAACAGGATCTAGAAGAAGAGTTGCAGGAGACAAAGCGAGAGCAGCAGAACGTAGTGCATCATTCATAGGGATGGTAGACTGCAAAGCCTTGGCAGTGCATATCGCTGCACCGATGAGTGACTCGCGACGAGTCACGATGATTGTGTTGGGGGCATGTTGGGTAACGGAGGCCCGCGTAATTGTTTTGGGGCTTAAAGCCTATAAGTTAGGGTAAGGATATTATGAACAGCTCCATGAAATGTGTGGAGCGTGAAATGTAATAGGTAGAGTCAAAGGGTTGTCTGCCCAAAAATAATATAAAATAATAGGAAGTGAGTCGGCCTACCCATGGTCTGCGGACCATGGGGATGTATAAATAGAACGAGGCTCTAAGGGTAGAAGGTAGTTTTTGAGAAGATCTGATGTGTGATGGGTTTCTGGATGTAATAGTTGCTCTACGTCTGTAAGTTCGAGTCAAGGGTGTTGGTAGATAGATAGAGGCTCTATAGCTGTGTGCGTAGAGGCCTGCAGCTGAGTGCATAGGGCGGATCTTGTTGTATTGACAGAAGATAAATAAAGATAAGGATTTCTGAAACATTGTGTGCTTTATTGCGAATCTATCTATGTTCCGAATTTATGCACTGCTTTTTTTTTTAATTATGATTGTGTGCACTGGGTTTTATAGTTAAATGTTTTCTTAAAGATTGTAAGAAGAGGATCAGATCTGTAATAAATACATATAAATAATAAGATTCGGGAAAGTAACTGGCATGGATCTATGCGAGGGACAGGTAACTGTGTAGAGTAGCGCAGGTGCGTAAAACGGTTCGCGATCCTTCCAGACCACATCAAGACATCCCAAGGGTGCGGAAACCTGGTTCCAGCACCCTCCCATACTACCTCAGGTGAGACTTCAGTCCACGCTCTGTGGATTGTTGCCGAAAGTGCTGGTAGTGTGGGATTTGTTTGGCTAAAACACTTCTAAACCTAGGTCAGGTCCCAATAAGCCAACAACGGATGAAATGAAAGATGAGGGGGTAGGAGATCCTATCAAAATCTTACTCAAAGAAGCCCTCAAGCGATAAAGGAATGCGATGATGGACATCTTTGCCCAGATCCTTTCGTGGCTACCCAGAGGCGATGCATCGGCTTCCAACAGCTACTCTGGAAATGCCACACCCTTTAAGGTACAAGTTAATTTTGAAACCCCCATCTTCGAGGGTCAAATAGACACAGATGTTGTAGATAAATGGTTAAATCTGCTAGAAGTGTATTTTTCTGTTCATGATTTTTCCAGCCGGGAAAAGATTATTTTCGCTCTTCTCAAAGCAGCTCCCCACATCAAGGACTAGGGGGAAACCTACTGCGAGCAGAAGGATGAAAGTACGGGCTCACTATTTTTAGCCACACCCACTTGGAATTCCTTCCGAGATGCCATCAAGGAGCAGTACTACCCTGTCAAAAGCTATGAGGACAAATACATAAAGTGGACCACGTTGTGGCAAGGAAGGGACCAAGATGTGCCAGAGTTCACAAACATTTTTTATTCCCTTGGCACACAGTTGGGTATATGGGATCCTGAGCTACATTTGGTACTCAAATACCGTGGCTGCCTACATAGATACATCCAGGAAGAGATGGAGTTCCTTAACATCTCCTCGCTCAGCACGATGTACTGATATGCTGTCAAGATCAAGCAGAAGTTTAAACAGAAGAAGCGAGACTTTGGATCTGCGAATCAGAAGACCAAAGGACAAAGTCAAGGCAAGGTGACCCAGGACAGCCCATCAAAGCCGCAAGAAAATAAAAACACCACAAAGTCAAAGGACACAGGAAAGTGGTGTGAGTTCCACAAGAGCCCCACTCACAACACAAGTGAGTGTCGGACCAAGCAGTCGCTAGTGGTTGAGTTGATGGCTTCCGAGTCAGATGCATGTTCCGACCCTGAGTCAGAACCCGACAATTGGAATGGCAAAGGGAAGTAGATCATGGATGCAGAGCCCAACGCCACTGTTGCCACCGCTAATATCCAGAAGAATGAGCCAGAAGATCCAGAGGAGGGGGAGCGTCTTTTCCACTCACAAATGTGGGTGAAGGGTTCCCCGCTGCACTTCATTGTTGAGAGTGGGAGCCAAAAGAACCTCGTTTTAGCAGAGGTCATGAAGTAGTTGGGCCTACCAACTACACCACACCCGCAGCCGTACAGTATCAGTGGCTTCACTAAGGACGAGATCTCCGAGTTTGCCAGCAGTGCCGCTTTCCTTATAGCATCAAACCCTTCATAGACGAGGTATTGTGTGATGCTACACCTCTGGATGTTTGTGATGTATTATTAGGCCAGCCATACTTGTGGAGGTGACATGTTGTGTATGAGTCAAGGCCTCGCGTTGTCATTATTTCTTAGAATAATTCATTATACAGGATAGCAGAGGTAGCCCTACCTACCGCCACCTCTTTGATCACTGCCAAGAAAGGAAGCAAGCTCATCTCCCAGACTAGGAAATTCGTTTCTATCTGGTTCTCTCTCAAAGTAAGGGGAAGATCGTCACCACATCCATGACCCCCACAAAGGGTTCCTCTGCGCAGCAGCAAAAACAGAGGGATACGGTCATGAAAAAACACAGGAAAAACTTCTCCTTACCCACAGGGGTACCACACAAGCTTCAGGTGGGCAACAAAGTCTGGTTGCATCTACAGAAAGAACACCTTACAAGAACCCATCAGAAGCTTCAACCACGTCGACATGGTCCTTACACCATTACCAAGGTTGTGGGAAATAATGCTTTGAAGCACAACATTCCCCCATTCCTTCCATTGCACCGAGTGTTCAATGTGGACTGTCATCGACCATGCTTCCCACCATTACTGGACACATCAGAGATTGCAGAACAACTCACCAAGGACCTAGTTCAACAAATGGAGGAACTCAATGTAATGGGGACCATTGCTTCCTAAGGGGGCAAGAATGATCTAGGTGGATGTTGGTGGCCACCCACCTATCCCACTTGGACCCCCACAACTGTCTCTTTCGGTTTTTTAGTTTCCGTAATTGTAGCACAATTTACTATTTTTAGCAGTTTTTCGGGTCCTAAACTTCCGAAGTCATTTTGAGGCCCTAAACGACGTTTTTTGGGAAATCTAAGAGAAGCATGGGTCCATGGAATAATGTTTCTCTTCCCAAAGTTGTAGTTCTTGGATAGATCTTTCTAACGAGCTATTGTATGCATCAAATGAAGATCGGGTGCCAAAGTTATGACCCCAGGAAGTTGATGTACCAACTTACCCAAAACAAGGCCCACAATTTGGTGTTTCATCTTCTAGGGTTAGGTTTTGGGATGTTAATGGTTTTCCATTGTTTCTCAACAATAAATAGGCCTTTGAGCCTCATTTTAACACAGTTCAGAGGCATGTAGTTGCCACATCTCTTCTCAGAGATAAGCTACCATCGCCCTAGCTGGCTTATTTCCATTTTTGTTTGTAAGCATATTTCAGTATTTTCCATTAATGAAATGAAGTATTATTTCCACTGCATCTTTGTGATTATGGTTATCTCTGTAATTTTTTGCGTTCCTGTTTAAATCTAGATCAGTGGTATCAGAGAGGTCTGCTTTTTTTCTCTGTTTTTCTTTGCATGTCCCAAATGAGGTTGGGATATAAGGAGTTGGGGTTTGAACTAGTCGAACCTTTGCAAGACCAGCCTCAAAAATCTCGACGGCCTCCCATGGCGGATGAAAAGAAAGGCGAGGTGGCAGGAGATCCTATCAAAATCTTGCTCAAAGAAGCCCTCGAGCGACAAAGGAACGCGATGATGGACAACTTTGCCCAGATCATTCAGCGGCTACCCAGAGGCGACGCATCAGCTTCCAATAGCTACTTAGGAAATGCCACACCCTTTAAGGTACAAGTTAATTTTGAAATCCCCATCTTCAAGGGTCAAATAGATATAGCTGTTGTAGATAAATGGTTAAATCTACTAGAAGGGTATTTTTCTGTTCATGATTTTTCCAGTCGGGAAAAGATTATTTTCGCTCTTCTCAAAGTAGCCCCCCACGTCAAGGACTGGTGGGAAACCTACTATGAGTAGAAGGATGAAAGTACAGGCTCACTATTTTTAGCCGCACCCACTTGGAATTCCTTTCGTGATGCCATCAAGGAGTAGTACTACCCTATCAAAAGCTATGAGGACAAATACATAAAGTGGACCATGCTACAACAAGGAAGGGACCAAGATATGCCAAATTTCACAAAAAATTTTCATACCCTTCGCACACAGTTGGGTATCAAGGATTCTGAGCTACATTTGGAACTCAAATACCACGGCTCCCTACACAGATACATCTAGGAAGAGATGGAGTTCCTTAACATCTCCTCGCTCGACACGGCATACCGATACGCTATCAAGATTGAGCAAAAGTTTAAACAGAAGAAGCGAGACTTTGGATCTATGAATCCGAAGAACAAAGGACAAAGCCATGGCAAGGTGACCCAAGACAGCCCGTCGAAGTCACAAGAAAAGAACAACACCACGAAGTCAAAGAAGGACACAGGAAAGTGGTGTGAGTTCCACAAGAGCCCCACTCACAACACAAGTGAGTGTCGGACCAAGCAGTTGTTGGTGGTTGAGTTGAAGGCTTTTGAATCAGATGCATGTTTTGACCCTGAGTCAAAACCCGATAAGGGGAATCCCGAAGGGAAGCAGATCATTGATGTGGAGCCCAACGCCACTGTTTCCACTACCAAGATCCAGAAGAATGAGCCAGAAGATCTAGAGGAGGGGGAGCATCTTTTCCACTCACAAATGTGGGTGAAGGGTTTGCTGCTGCAATTCATTTTTGACAGTGGGAGCCAAAAGAACCTCATTTCAGTAGAGGTCGTGAAGTGGTTGGGCCTACTGACTACACCACACCTACAGCCGTATAGTATCGGGTGGCTTCACCAAGGACGAGATCTCCGAGTTCGCCAGCAGTGTCGCCTTCCGTACAGCATCAAACCCTTCACAAATGAGGTATTGTGTGATGTTACACCTCTGGATGTTTGGGATGTATTATTATGCCATCCATACTTGTGGAGGTGACATGCTATGTATGAGTCAAGGCCTCACGTTGTCATTATTTCTTTGAATAATTCATTATACATGATATCGGAGGTAGCCCCACCTACCACCACCTCTTTGATCACTGCCAAGAAAGGAAACAAGCTCATCTCCTAGACTAGGAAATTCATTTTCTATCTAGTTCGCTCCTAAAGTAAGGGGAAGATCGTCACCACATCCATGACCCCCACGAAGCTTCAGGTGGGCAACAAGGTCTGGTTGCATCTGTAGAAAGAACGCCTTACAAGAGCCCATCAGAACCTCCGACCACGACGACATGGTCCTTAAACCATTACCAAGGTTGTGGGAAATAATGCTTTGAAGCATAGCATTCCCCCATTCCTTCCCTTGCACCAAGTATTCAATGTGGACCATCGTCAACCATGCTTCCCACCATTACTGGACACATCAGAGATTGTAGAACAACTCACTAGGGACCTAGTTCAGCAGATGGAGGAACTCAACGCAATGGAGACCATTGCTTCCTAAGGGGGGAGGAATGATCCAGGTGGATGCTGGTGGCCACCCACCTATCCCACTTGGACCCCCACAACTGTCTCTTTCATTTTTTCAGTTTCTGTAATTGTAGTACAATTTACTATTTTTAGCAGTTTTTCGAGTCCTGAACTTCCGGAGCCGTTTTGAGGCACTAAACAACGTTTTTTGGGAAATCTGGGAGCAACATGGGTCCATGGACCAATGTTTATTGTCCCAAAGTTGTAGTGCTTAGATAGATCTTTCTAACGAGCTATTGTACGCATCAAACGAAGATCAGGTGCCAAAGTTACGACCCTGGGAAGTTGATGTACCAACTTACCCAAAACGGGGCCCACAATTTGGCATTTCATCTTCTAGGGTTAGGTTTTGGGATGTTAAGGGTTTTCCATTGTTTCTCAACAATAAATAGGCCTTCGAGCCTCATTGTAACACAGTTCATAGGCATGTAACTGCCACATCTCTTCTCAGAGATAAGCTACCATCGCCCTAGCTAGTTTATTTCCATTTCTGTTTGTAAGCATATTTCAATATTTTCCATTAATGAAATGAAGTATTATTTCCACTGCATCTTTGTGTTTATGGTTATCTTTGTAATTTGTTGCGTTCCTGTTTAAATCCAGATCAAATGTGGGTCAAGAAGGGATGTTGAAAATATGTACCAAATCCTCAGTTTGTTCATAACAACGATAGGGATGTTGGTAAATGAATATAAGTCCTCGATTTCTATTCAAAATTTGGAGGAAAATGAGATTCGTTGGCTGAGGGAGATGTTTGCATTTGGGTTGGGATAGATGGATGAGGGACTGAAATATCTTGGGTTTCACCTCAAACCAAATCAATATCAGAAAGAAAACTAGATGTGGTTATTAGCTAAGTTGGGGAAATGATGGATTTATGGATCCACAAGTGATTGTTTAAGGTAGGAAAATTGGTGCTGGTAAAATCCATGTTGGGGGTTATACATGTATATTGGATGTTGCTTGCTTGGATACCAAAGTGCATATTGGAGAAATCTAGGTGCATATGCTTCAAATTTATGTGGGCTAGTCAAAGTAACTAGGTTGTTCTTCCCTAGGTTAGGTGGGATTATATAGTAGCTCTAAAGGCATCATGAGGATCGGGATTGAAAAATATATTTATCTTCTCAAAATCCTTGGCAGTTAAATGTGGTTGGAAACTATTAACATGCCAAAATATTTGGACCAACGTAGTATACCAAAATTATATAACCCCTTGTCCTTTAGAAGACCGGATTGAGAGGGATGTGAAGTCAAGGTATAATATTTCTATAATTTGGAGGGCGGGTTTTAAGCTCCTTTGACCTGATTGGCTCAAGGTTAGCCTGGAGAGTGGGGGATGGGACTAGGGTGAGGGTAGGATAGGATCCCTAGTCTGGAAGTTGAGGGGGTCATCCTCTACCTCATCCCCTCATTATTTCACTACGAGATATGGGAATAACAAAGTTTTCACACATTGTAAATCCTAACGTTATGACAATTTGGAACCAAGGTTGGGTCACGACTATGGAGCTAGAATTGGAGGACTAGTTTGTAGAAAACTGGGATAATTATGTCATCGCGCTTTGAGCTAGACACATCTAGGTTATTGAGAGGGAATATGAGTTGGTTTGGGACACTACAACAAATGCAGTGTATTCCCCAAAGGCAGGTTATGTACATATGATATTCGATCAAGCCCTAAGGGAGGAACTTTAGTGGTGGAAATTGATATGGAATGCAAAATTCCCCTTTGATCCAGATTGTATCATTATATTGTTTTTCATCCATATTGATGCATTTGGAGTGGAAAAAGTGGAGGAATCAACTCATGGGATGACTTTTACCGACGAGACCCAGTTTGGCGAAATGGGGTCTAAAACCTTCCAAGAGTGTTTTGAGGCATCAAACGACGTTTTTTAGGTGTAAAACTTTTTCACTTTAAAGCCAAACCCTTTCATGATATTATAAACACAATGATATTTCCAATGGCACAAGAAGCGTATTAATTAGAGTTTGTATGCAAAAGTTATGCCACTCAGAAGTTGACCTTCTTGTTTTCACACCTATAATTTGGGAGGATTCCACGTCAACCCACATTGTTCATGAAAAAGGGGCTAGCCACATGTTTTTGACGCAAAATACTCTAGTTAAGAGTTGGTGTAGTCAAACTTAACCACTAGTAGGCTATCAGGTTGTGTTATAACGGGGTCACTAGGAGGAAGTGGCATTCCATTATTTCGAGAGCATTTTGTTCCATAGTTGAGAAAATATAGCCAAGAAAGATAGGAGGTTGAGCACACACAGAGGATTTTTTCACTGTAGCAGCCCACGGGCCACAGGAATTACTTCTTTGCACCTGTAGCCATATTTTTGAGATAGAGAAAGAGAGTGGAGCAACCTCACCTTCCACTTGGGTTTTCTCCTGAAATGGTTTCCCAAAGCATATTTTGTGTCTTATGTGTGTGTGAGAGCTTATTTTTTCATTCTCTAATTTTCTGCATAATTTCCATTCGCACCCACGCACTAATTACAGTAAAATCTACATATTTAGAAATTAAATAAAACTCTAATAGTGTAGAATTTTGGATTTTTAATATAATATTGTCAGATTTGTTGTGACGAATTGTCTAGTGGAATATCCACAGTAGTTTATGGATCACCCTTAAAATATAGAGTATTCATGTGGTGTTCCCTAAGTAACAAGGTCCCAACATGGGATGTGGTGCAACATAGATTTAAAATTGGCCCAAGATGGTGTAATTTGTGCAGGCATAACAAGGAAACAGTGAGACACCTTTTCATACATTTCCCTTTTTCCATCCAAGTATGGAACCATGTCCAAACTACTTTCAGGCAAGATTTGGAGTGGTCAGAAGCCCTCCTAGAGGAAGCTTGGTGAAGATGGAAATAAAATTAGGACATTCTTCTAGTTAGATCCCTTCTATTGATCCTCATCTAGGAAATATGGATGGCTAGAAACCAAGCTATATATAAAGATCAAGTCTCCTCCCCATTACAAGTGGGTGGGGAAGGCTTGGTTATCCCGAGTCATTTCCCTCAAATAACGGGTTCCCCACCATACAAAGTGGTAATTCCAAAGTTTCTATATCGAACTAGGCCTTGGATTTTCTTTGATAAGGCTTCACAAGATCAAAAATCTTTATGCAAAGGGGGTGCACTATTGTTCCTGTTAGCTCTCTATAATTTCCCTAGGTTGAAAAGAGAAACTCAGAGGTAACCAAAAACCACTTGGAAGTTGGAATCTAGCCCTTCCAACTTCAGAGAGGGCTCTCTCTATCTAAAATGTTCAATCACTTGGATATTAGGCTAGGTATGGTGCTCAGTGGGGTATAAGTTTTAAAGGTTTGTTGGTAGGAAAGAAGATAGATCCATTGGGCAATACGGTCATAAAAGTTGATGATTTCCAGTGAGAGGATGAAGAGAAAGAGGGATCTTCTACAGGGGAAAGGTAGGTAGTATTTTTGGAGTTTTTTAGTCAAATCATTGTATTAGGGTGAGTATAAGATAAATGGAAAATGACATACATAGCATCAAACAACAAGATGAATTATAAATGTCATTCTAACAGGAAAAAAAAAAATAGCAAACTGAAACATAACACTTTTTGAAGCGAATTCTGAGCCAATATATTTCTTTAACTAAACAAGAAGACACATTTCAAATCATGATTGATAAAATAAGGTAACTTACAAAACCAAGAAACACATCTCCAAAGCAACTAACACATGAATAGTGTAAAATTCAGCCTTTGTCCTTTCATTCACTGGAAAAATCGAGAAAATTCAATACACATAGTGTTCTTTCATCTCATACCTTATCAACCCTTTGCGCAATTACAATTACATCATAAATATATGAAAAAAAATTAGTTCAGACCTCTACGACAGAATTCCCTAATAGGATTTCAATTTCTACCTAATGCAATGAAAATAGAACTATTTTTTCAGAAAATAGGAATTGTTTGACCACAACTTTTTTCGAGCATATTTACATTAAATACGAAGTCTAATTCAAGCTTATAATTCTTTAGATGCCTCATAACATTTACCATGGGCATAAAAAAAATTACATAAGGTTTTGGCATCAAAACTCGGTCAAAAATATAACTTTGTGGAAACGCAGCGACGATGTTGCGCAACCTCCTAGTTTAGCAGAAATACAAAAACGCAACAGAAAAGTGCAGCGCTCCAAAGTTGAAGTAGCTCTGGTCACTCTCTGAGTTTCTTGATGAATTTTTTATGTTTAAAAAGGCCTGTAAATTGTTAGCTTTCTCCTTAGAAACTTTCTTTCATCACAAAAAGCTCCCAAGTCTCAAAATTTTCTCCTTCAGCAAAAAGCAACGCTAGTGAGAAAGCGCAGCGCCACCTGTTCTTCATGGTTTTGATTGATGCTAAGATATATAAGCAAGACACATCCTACTCATGATCTTGACATGATTTTGATAATGTTTCAAAACCCATTCAAGCCCCATTTCACCAAAAATGACAAAACTTCCACCTTTACATCAAAAACCCTAACCCTAATGCTTGCTTAGGATACAAAATTGTCATGTGAGCTACTTCTTTTGGAAAGTCACTTGAGAATTATGACTAAATATATTTGCAAGAAATACTTTGTGAAAAATATGACCTCCTGACCTCAAACCCATTTATAAAGCATACTTAGGAAAAAAAACAAAAAAACAAAATTGCTTTGTTTTACCTGTTCCAGCATTCAAACTTTGGTTGCTTCAGCCAGTAGGTCCAAATTACCTCTATCCTTCTCTTGTATCTCCTTCAAATGCTACTTGGTAGATCTCAACTCCTTCCTCATGGAAAGGTTCTACCTGCATATGTTTTTTAGTTGCCTATGTAGTGGGAGAGACCTCTTCAACATATATTTAGCATTTTCCATTACGGGTTGATATATGTCCAAAAACATCACTCATATTTTTCCTAGCCATTTCATCCTGCTCCTTGACCTTAGCAATCTCACTATGGGCCTTCTTCAATTGCATCCTCAACCTGTTGAAAGTATGTTTTCCCTCATTCATGTTTGACTCATTTTCTTCTCGTACTTCCTTGTCTTCCTGAGTTTGCAATTTTCTAACTGAAGATCTAGTGACTCTAGCTGTTGGAGCTTGTACCTCTTGAATGTCCTCTCCCACTATTTTCTCCTTGCCTTTGGATTTGGTGACAGATGTTGTATCATTTTTCACTGGTTCTTCCTCATTAATCTTAGTTATCCTTTCTAGAGCTACCTTCTTCAATTCCCTATTGTCCTGCTACAATTATGCAATAACCATATGTGCCTTCTTTAGTTGCTCTTGTAACTATGCAATTTCCTTGTCTTTGTCATCAGGAACATCATCTTCTTGTATAGTTTCCAAGGCTTCAAATGTCTTCTCCAAGGGAAACTTTTTTCAGCAAATCTAGTGAGGGGATTTTTGGGGACATCCACTACTTTAGGAGAAAAATGCAACTTCTTACCTTTCTTCTTCTCTGATGAATGAACTGCAACTGAGGGCCTTTTCACAAAAATTCTAGATGGTGATTGTATATCTTTAACCACTGATGATGTTGTCTCATTATTTCTCAAATAACTGGTTGGTAACTCATCTACCAAGTTTGAAGAATCTACAAATGACTTCCATGATTTATTTCTCTTATTTAGTTCCTCCAACACCAACAATTTAGTTAAAGAGAAGTGGAAAGGGCTAGGTTCCACTTGGCTTTGTTTTCACTGCACTTTGTCTGCCATCTTCCTAAGACTCCTAACAGATAGAATGGCAGATTCAAGGTGTTGTTCCTTGTAAAATTAATCAAAATTCTAAAATGGTATTGATATATCCTCCCAAACCTACCCTCACAGGTAAAATACCTTTGAATTGCTTACAAAAGCTTGTTGTGGTGCGCAAGTAAATACTCCTTAGGGACAATGGATCCATACTCTTTATCTCTATACTCAGGCTTTAGAAAATATTTATAATTGGCAATGGAAAGAGGAATTCCCTTGAACCACTGCTCTCCCTGAAGGGGAATCTATGTTGCAGTTGATATTGTGACAAATGAAACTGGAAAGGTGAGCTCTCCAATATTAGCCTGTAGCCCATTAAAATTCATATAAAACTCCTTAGTGAGTAGTTTATCAATTTTAGGTCTTGGAGTTCAAACCTAACAATGACACCTCCCTTATTTCTCTTTTTGTCTGGGGTTGACGTGATTTTTCATAGAAGAGGTATGCTCTAGGGTTTCTTGAATACAATCTCAGTGTAGACTTATCTAGTTCAGCAAATTGGATGGTAGTGATGAAATGGAGCTATAAATTAGGGTTATGTGACAATTGAGGATGAAAAACTCTATAAAACACACTCAATCAACACAAATAACCTCTCAAAACTTAAAATATCAACTAGTGTTTTCTTGGTCTCAATGACATAATTATAAACATAGGTGCAACACCAAAAACACAACACATGAAGGAAGAAGATGTTTCTTGACCTCTAAGGAAAAAATGACCAAGTAAGAAGCTTTAAATCACTTGAATGTCATGTAAAACTTGAATATCAAGGTGGAAGACAAGATTTTGGGCGTTTAAGGAGGGTAAAAACATAAAAATGCAACGAATTTTCCAGGAAACATAGTGAGCTATATATTTATGGATTTAGAAGGTTTAAATGCATTTACTCAACATATGGGAGTAATCTCAATAACATGCAGAACAAAAGGCTTCAATAAAATGAAAAAATTTCATTTAGATAAATAATTTGGCCACCAGTTTGGGAAAATGCAACACTTGTGTGTTTGCACAACACCTGTCTACAAGCACAATGCTTCCCCTTCCTCCTTTTCACAACGAAATCCAATCACCATATAGAAAGCTTCTACTAGAGAAATTAAATGAATATGAGGTATTTCTGAAGACTAACCATGCATTTGAAATCCCAAGGTGGTTGCATGCGAATTTGATGGGCAATGATTACAATGTTGAACTTGAATAATGAATGTACAACACTTGTTAGAAGCGCATCGTTGTCCTCCTAACTGTTGTACTAAAATGATGTCATGGATTATTGAGATTTGACATTCTAACTGACCCAAGGGACCCTACAAATATGTGTCAATGATGATAAGGAATGACAACACGACCTCATTCATGATCTTTTGATGTAACATGACCCTAGACCCACTTAACTCGACCTCTCAAGATATCAATGACTATTTTCAGGACCCTTCACACACTTTGACACATTTACATTCAACAATGAAACTTTATTTTATAATAAAACCAGTAGCTTGATATCTAGAAGATTAAAGCCTAACCTTTCACACATTTGCCAAATAATTTGAAAGACAACTTTTTTTTCTGACTACTATGACTATAGGACACTAATAGTTCCTTTCAAAAAGACTTTCTTTTCACATTTCTATGGGTTTTGGTTGGGGGCGGGGGAGGGGGATAATTTGGAAAAATTGTTTTCTTGCAAATGTCTCATATGCTTTAGAAAAATGTTGCAATACTCTTTAGGTCTTTGGTGACCCTAAACTGGTGGTCAATTGAGTGAACAAAACACAAGCATGCAACAACATATTGTTGATGCCCATCTTGGAGGAATTTTTACTTTAGTCGCACATTTTAATTTTATTTTTTTTGTTTCTCATATATATATGGAGTAGAATCAGATTTCAGACTCCCTTTTGAAGGTTGGACTGAGACTGGAGTAGCGACTATGGTTGATCTTCGAGCACCATGGGAAGGAGGTCTACCATTTTTATCACTGGTCGTTTATCGATGATGTGGGGCGGAGACACGGGGAGGGTCTGAGTTTTTGTGTTTATACTCTATTTGTTGTTGGGCTCCTTAGAGGATTGGTTTATTTCAGATTTTTGGCTTCTTTTTCTGGGTGACGAGGTCACCACCTATAGCTAGTATATGCCTTAGACATTGTTGTAGCTTTAGGGATTTTTGACAAATTACAATGGATGTTCTTTCATGTGCATATGGACACATAGGATAATCAGTCTACAGATTTATGCTTGATCATAATTTCTTCTATACGGTATATGGTTACTAGTTTTTTTGCTTCTCGATACAATGAGTTATTTCAACCTTTTTTCTTTCAAATCATCTTATATATTACACCATGTTGTTATAGAGTAACATGGACTACTACCATGACCACTTTTGTCTCTTGAATGTCAAATTACATGCAGGTTATGTTGTTGATATGGACTATCAAGCCTTGTGTTTAAAAGGGTAGGTTTTTGGTTACTTGAAGGGGTTTTTTATGAGCTGTATGGGAATCAGATAACAGTAATACACAACAGAGTGTGTATGTGAAATATGTAGCTTTTATTAAATACGAAAATAAATTTATGATTTTTTTTTCTGTGGTTATACATATATGCTTTCACATATTGTAAGTGTCTTAAATCTTGGCATATTCATTTTTTTGTTTACTAGTATTTAATTATTGATATTTGTTAATTGTGTTAATGTGACATAAACTAATTGCTCGATATGGTTGCTTGTTTTCTTTTGTAGGTTCCTTTTTTCCACATTACAATTCACGGGATCCAAATCCCCATTGGGATTAACGCATTTACTTTTATGATTAGGTAGTAGGATTTTGATGACTACTTTAGGCACCATACACAAATGTAGGTTTAGTTACATAATCTCTTGCATTTGCACATGCTTTAGTTTTACTAGATATCTTTGTTTCAAAGATAAATTATAATTTATTTTGTTTATTCATTTTCCCTATAATGCAAAAGAGGATAGTTAAAGAGAAGATGTTAGGATGTCATAGTGAATGAGCTAATGAGCTGAGCTATTGGGCATTTTCATTACCGATATAAGCAACTTCCATCGAAAATCAAATTTCTTAATGTTTTGCATAAGATCTTGAATGTATCTTAATTTTGTAACATTACTCAAAAACATTAATTGGACATAAGTTTTACAAGATATGATTTTAACTTTTATATTATATATGATGTTCTTTTGTTGATGACAATGAAAATGAATAGACAAGGAAAATTTTAGACTTCAGATATATGTTCCGTGTATAGCATTTATTTTAATCATATCTATGATGATTAAAATTTAATTTTGATACAATTCTTTTTAGTGTAATTGTGTTGCTTAATGTTCGAGACTTATGCTTTGAGCTGTTATATTATATCATACATACACTTGGCAAGAATACACATTAGAAATGTAGTTAAGAGTTTTTTTTTAGTAGTTCTATTTGCTATGAAGCTCGAATAATGTTAAATGTTTTGATCTTTTAAATTTGTGCAAAGTGCAACAGTACAAAAATAGCTTTCATTGCGCTCCCCTGTATCTCCCTATTCCACATAATGAAAACTTTTCCCGCATTTTGAAATGAAATTGATATATTTATTTTGTGCAACTTGGATTTTTGGTTATACAGTTGTTTGATATAAAACGTTTCAATCTTAAGAAGAATGAGAACTTCTTGTAAATGAAGCATTATTATTAAAAACAAATTGCATGGTCTTTATCTCATTTCTATTATTTAAATTGATTTAAGATAACTAAATAAACTATTTATGCATTCATTTATGCATCACGCAAAATGTAGCAAGTTTTAATCTTTTTAATTTGTATGAAATGTGGAAGAGCGGGAAAGGATTTCTTGTTCACTGCGCCTACGCACATTGAAAATGTTGACTGCCCCTCTAGATATCTCTTGGGCAACGAGTAAAATAGAGAAACGTTCTAATTATTGTAGACTCACCTATTGAATCGAATTTTATTTTTTTGAACATAATTCAATTGCAAAATTGAGAACAAATGATAAATGTAATAAGATACACTTGTTTGTGTCCTATAATCATGACCTTAGCTACAGGAGTATCTCGGTATACATTTTCATATACCTTCTTCTATAACAGAAAGAACTACAAAGGTTGGGTCTATACCTTCACAACATATAACTAGAGAAGTGCATTACTATGTTGATGTGGGTTGGATTTCGAGATGCAAAAGAGCTCTTGTGAAATTACTTTACAAATGACATGAGATGTGGTTTAAGAACTAGTATTGTGTAGAAGGAAGTTCTATGGCAAAACTTTGTGGAGGGAGAATGCATGCGAGAGAGGAAAACAATTTTTCTATTGGTTATACGAAGTCTAGGCATGGAAAATAGAGATTAGGGATTGCCTCTTCTTACTCTACACAATGTAAATATTCATTTCCCCTAAAAAATGTGCGTAAGTACATAAAAATATTTCAAAGAAATAACATCGACATTGCACTCTACACAATGAAAACGCTCACTAACATTTTGCATTGCCCACAATTTTAAAAGCTTTCTCCACACTTCCACACTCCTCACAATGACGTATCGCAATGACAATAATTTTCAATCCACATTTTCTCATAGAAATTTATAAAATTTATTAATAAATAATTTTTATTTGGTAATAAAGTTAAAGTTAAACTTGATTTGGTCATAGTCAATGTTTCATCATGTGGAGCTTTCACTATGTGGAGGAAGCTTCCTCCACACAATGAAAGCTCCACACAAGAAACCTTTGCACAATGAAAGCTCTGCACAAGAAACCTCTACATAATGAAACATCAATTCTTGTAACTCTAGCTTCCCTGCATGTATTCATTAAATGATAGGAATAGTAGAGACTCAACCTAATAGATGTTAACATTGTCTTTAGCTTTGGATTTATTTTGATATGGTTTCAAAAACTCCACAATGTATGAATACACACCTCTGCATTTCATATAATGTATAAAAAAATATTGATATTCCATTATAATGCCAAGACACATTGTTGGGTGGCCACATGCGCGAAGTGTGGACATCTGAACAAGAGTTATGTGCAGAGATAAGCGAATGCGGAGAAGCGCTTCGCACAATAAAAGTTTCAACTCCACTTCCACTCTTTGCACAATGAAAGAAAAATGATAGAATATCATATAATCAGATTACATTTAACTTCCATGTGTGACATTTATCTAAATGCCTCTCTTAACACTAACATTGACATTGCACTCCGCATAATGAAAACTTTCACTGACTCTCCACATTTCCCAAAAATTCAAAAGCTTTCTCCACACTTCCACGCTACGTACAATGACATATAACAATGACAATAATTTTTTATCTGCGTTTTCTCATAGAAATTGATAAAATTTATTAATTAAAAAATTGATTTTTTCATAAAGTTAAAGTTAAATTTGATATGGTCATAGTCAATGTTTCATTGTGCAAACCTTTCACTATGTGGAGGAATCTTCCTCTACACAATGAAAGATCCGCATAAGAAACCTCCACACAATGAAACGTTGGTCCCTACATGTATTCATTAAATGATATGAATTTCCCTTTCCAGTTAATATGCTTCGTACAATAAAAATTTTGACTACATTTCTGCACTCTCCATAATGAAAACATTCACTACCCTTTTGCATTGTGCCCAATTATAATGTTTATTGATCCTCTGCACTCTGCACTTCCCACACTTATGTAAACATGTAAATAACAACAAATTGTGAAAATGCAATCATTCTCAAATAACAAGAAATGCAAGCCCCACAAAAAGAAACATCACCTTAATCAATTAATTAGTGGTTTGTTGATGTGCAAAGGTGGGAATAACTAAAGTTGTGTGGAGGTGTAAATGGATACAACGAAGCCAGAGCTGCAAGGATCAATGTTTCATAGTGCAGAGCTTTCATTACGTAGAGATTACTTCAATGTTTCATTGTGTGGAGCATTCATTGTGCAGAGGAAGCTTATCTCTATTTTAATTTGAAGAAGTTCATTATGCAGAGCTTTCCTTGTGTGGACCTTTCAATGAAAGTTTTCATTGTTTAGATTAAGCTTCCTCTACACAATGAAAGGTTTCATTAAAAATCTATAAACTTAAAAATCACAAATATAAATTAAATTAATTTAACTTTATGACCAAATCAAATTTATTTAATAATAAATTTTGTCAATTGCTAAAAACAATTAATATTCTTATGAAAGCAAATTCACTGTCATTTATTAATACATGCAGGAAAGCTAGAGTTGTAGAGATCAATGTTTCATTGTGCAGAGCTCCCTTGTGCAAAAGCTTACAATGAAAGCTTTCATTGTGCAAAGGAAGCTTCCTTCGCACAATGAAAGTTCTACTTAAAAAACTATAAACCTAAAAATCATAAATATAAATTAAATTAATTTAACTTTATGACCAAATCAAATTTATTTAATAATAAATTTTATCCTCCGCATAATGAAAGATTTCATTAAAAAACTATAAACATAAAAATCATAAGTATAAATTAAATTAATTTAACTTTATGACTAAATTAAATTTATTTAATAGTAAATTTTATCAATTGTTAAATATAGTTAATATTATTATGAAAGTAGAGTGTGAATGTGTGAAGGTGGCTTTCATTGTGTAGATTGTGGATGTGCGGAGGCAAGAATAACGATAGATTGCAAGATGATTCCATAAACATAACATTCTTGAAAAATGACAAAATGCGGACCCTGTATTGCCTTAATCAATTAATTAGCGATAGAGAAGCGTCTGTGGAGGCGGGAATAATGACAAATTGTGGAGATGATTGT
Organism: Pinus tabuliformis; assembly: GCA_031772625.1. Taxonomy (NCBI): domain Eukaryota; kingdom Viridiplantae; phylum Streptophyta; class Pinopsida; order Pinales; family Pinaceae; genus Pinus; species Pinus tabuliformis. Next base: position 941,816,529 of record CM062812.1, read on the forward strand.
GAAAATGGAGCATTCTTGAAAAATTACAAAATGAAAACCCCACATTTCCTTAATCAATTAATTAGCAGTAGAGGTAGGGACTATATTGTGTTGCAGCTATTGCCCTTGTATTTTTATCTTTTCATTCTTCATTATTTATAAACAACTATATATATTTTAGTGAAATTGTTCATCATAAAAAATAGTATAATATTATGAATTTCAAATTATTATATATATATATATATATATATATATATATATATATATATATATATATATATATATATATATATATATATATATATATATATATATATATATTCCCAGGAAAAAAGCGTAATTTTCATTAAATAAATTAAGAAAATTACATGTTGAAATCCAGCATGTATGAGATGCTTTCACTACCGAACAGAACAATCCATGTTCATAAAACTATTTACATATCAGCCTGATCATACAAAAAACTTAAACTGTAAAAACCATATAGCCCAAATAACCATTCCAGATCATAAACTAAAAACTGCAAAAAGCAAAAAAAGAATGATCCTCAAGATCATTCTGAGAGGTTTTCCTCCCCTTCAATGAAAGGGCAATGAAAGAACTGGAAGAAAGCCCCATCCCTGAACTCCTGAATCAACCAATGACCTCTGTTCAACTGCGCGGCCTCTTTGGATAGAAAATCAACGACTTCATTCCTTTCCCTGTATATATGAGAGCAGACAATAAAATCAAACTGTGATTTTAAAGATAAAGCATCCTCCAGTAAGTCCCTGAGTGTGTGCAAGTGACAGAGATAAACCCCATTTATCCAATTTATGATAAGTTGTGAGTCCCCAAAAATCTGAATCCTGTGGCAATTTTGTTCCAGAGCGAAAAGGAGGAGGTGTCTTAGGCTGTTTAACTCTGCAAAATTGTTTGTGCCTCTCCCTAAACCCACTTTAATTTTGTAACAAACAAAATAATTAACATGAAGAACTACCCCCCCCCAACATCCTCCAACTTGTGCCGAGCCATCGAAATAAGCCCATGGAAAACTTTTGTCTATAACTTCAGGACTGATGACCCTACTATTGTGTCGAACCGAATCCTCAGGAATCAAGTTGTAAATAGCCAGCATGTGGTTACAAGTGACAACCCAGTGAATCGATGTCCCAAGAAATATTAGGTGGTTCCTAAACAACCATATACCCCAATAAATGATCAGAGGCAGATTTCTGACTTTCTGGGAGGCAAAAACCATCCACCACTATTGCCAGGAGTCGCTAATGTTTTGGTGTTCCCAATGTTTATCTAATTTGAGGGCTATTGTAATGAAAGACCAAACATCGATCGAAACTGGGCAATGAAGAAATAGGTGATCATATCCTCTACTTTCGCTTTACATAGACAACATCTGGAGGGACCCTGCACCATATGCTTGCTTAGATTTTCTTCTGTAGGGACTTTATTTGAGAGTATGCACCACATGAAGAGCTGAGACTTGTAGGGGCTTTTAATTTCCATAAATCGTGCCACCACCAACATACCTCTCCAAAAGCCCGAGCCTCCATGATCGCTGTGAATCCCTCTTTTGGGGTGTACCTTCCTGTTAGGGCCTTTGCCCATATGAGCTCATCTACCCTACTAGAATATCTAATGCTGGCTTCCTCAAAGGCTGCCACAAAGTGAAACCAGACCCTACACCATCTTTCCTCTAAACCCAAGTTCCTGAAATCCAACCATTGCTGCCTCGGCCAACCCGGGCACCCCACCGTCGAAATGTGTGTTAACTGAGTGAAACCAGCCGCCGACAAGCCCATACGCATTTCCCGTGAGAGAATATGCCTATTTCCACTTCCAACTCAGGCATCCATGCCAATTCTAACCTGCTCCCCATCTCCAATCCTCCAGGCCAAACCATCCTTGATAATGCTAAAGGAATGAGCGATGGCTTTCCATATGATCAAAGCACCCAAAATATTTTGACAAGGGCTTCTAATCCAATCTATAACATATAGTGGGTAGATGTACTTATTATAAATCATCTCCTTCCAGAGACTGTCTGAGATGATAATTTTTCACCCCATCTTAGCCCCCAATGATTTAGAAAATACTTGGGGTTCCTTTAGCCCCCACCCTCCCCATTTTTTGGTTTTGCAATCTTGTCCCAGTGGACCCAAGCAAAGGTACACCCCTTTTTTTGACCCCACCAAGGGAAGCGGCAACAAATCTGTTGAATCTTGCTAATAATTCTTTTTGGTATCCAAGGAAGGGAGATCCAATATACCAGGATAGCCTCCAGCACAAATTTAATCAGAGTGAGCCTACCCTCTCTTGAGATCCATCTTTTCTGCCATATGTTAATGTGGCTTTCAATTTTTGTTAAAAGCCATGACCATTTTGAAATACAGTATCCATTCAACTTCAACCTAAATCCTAAATATTTGAGGCTAGAATCCAGCTCATGCCTGACAAAAGCGAAATGTTAAGAAGAAAATATTTGCTCATTTTGAAAACATGAATTGAATATGATGGTAGATTTGTCATAGTTCGGCTCCATACCTGTCGCTTTACAAAAAAATGATAGGATGATCTTGAAACAAGAGGAATCACGGTATGAGCCATTTAATAAAATAAGAACATTATCAACAAACAAAACCTGCGAAAGGGAAACCTTGTCTCAAATCGAGACCCCTCCCAGTTCTCCAGAAGAGCGAGCATTTTTTAACAACCTACTTAAGCCTTCCATGACTAAAAGAAAAAGCAAAGGGGAAAGAGGGCAGCCTTGTCTTAGCCCACGTTCTGCATGGAAGAAACCAGATGCAACCCCATTTATGAGAACACTAAAAGAAGCTGAGGTGAAACAACACATTATCCAATTGATAAAAGGATGAGGGAAACCAATATGAGTAAGAATAAGCTGAATGTAGGACCAAATTGCATGGTCATACACTTTGGACAGGTCAATCTTGAGGACAATATCCTTTTTAGAAAGAGATTTGATCAAGTGAAGACCTTCTTGAGCTGTACCAATGGCTTCATGGATCTGACGGTGATGGAGGAAGGCAAACTGTTCCTTTGAAATCATCCTGGATAGGATAGGCTTAATATGAAGAGCTATAATTTTTTATATGCTCTTGTAAATACAATTACAAAGGGATATGGGCCAAAATCATCAAAGGATTGGGGCTTGCCAACCTTTGGGATGAGGGCTAGGAAAGTTGAGGTGAAACCTTCAAACATCCTTCCAGAAATTCTACACTCCTCGATGGCCAACAGAAGATCCTGCCCTATGAGGTCAAAAAAGAAAATGTAGAATTCCATGGGCCAACCATCCAGCCCTGGGCTCTTATCCCTATTGAAACATTTCAGAGATGCTTCCAATTCCCCCCTTGAAACTGACATGTTTAAAGCCTCCACTTCATCCTCCTCAATAAATTTAGGAATGACCTCTGTTATACGGAGAATCTCAATGATGGAGGTCCCCCTCGGAGCCTTGAAAATGTTTGAGAAGTGTTGCGTACCCATGTGAGAAAGTTGATTGAAAGAGTTGGCCTCCCTGCCCGTATGATCCCTCAGCTCCCAGATGGTATTAATATATTTTCTTCCTCTGGCATATTGCTGGAAAAATTTTGTGTTCTCATCTCCTGCCTTTAACTAAGTCACTCTACTTTTCAAACGCCAAGTTTCCTCTTTCTGTCGCAACAACCTGATCTTCTCTCTTTCCAATTGAATTAATTGGTCCTTTGCTTCCAAGGATGCATAACTGGACAACCCCGAATCTTCCAACTATTTGAGAACCCCTTCAATCCTTTTTAACTCCTCCCCATCCTTTTTCTGTTTTATCTTAGCCCAGCTGATTGTTTTCGACTTTAAACAGGCTAGGTTATTTGCTATAACCACAGCCAGTGAGGGATCAATGTCCAGGCTATAGTGATTCCAGTTTTCCTTGACAATATCATGGAAGTCGACCTCCTCCAGCCAAGTCACATTGAATTTGAAGGGCGAGCATGGTTTGACATTAGAATCCTCAATCTCCAAGAAAATTTGGGAACGATCAGAGTAACCCCCCGAACCCACCCATTACTAAATTTGGTCTAATTGGGTCAGTAGGGGAGCTTTGATTAGGAAGCGATCCAGCCTTCTAGCTAATGCATCCACCCCTATCCTGTGATTCCTCCATGTCGGCATGATTCGTGCCATTTCAATGTTAATCAGGTTGTGATCATCCAACAGCCCTTCAAAAAAACCTATTAAATTGTCCATCTAGGCTCTTTGACCCCAAGATTCTGCTAGCCCAAGAGAGAAATTAAGATCTCCTCCAATAATAAGGTTCCTAGCTTGCATAAAATCGGCTTGGAGTAGAATTTTCCAATAAACCTTCATGTTATGGCAAGGCCCATAGATATTTATGACTCGCAAAGGGATAACAATGACAGAAGAGGAAATATCCACCCCCAAAAAACCTTCGCCACCCCAAGAATTTTCCACTCGTATCGTTCTCTTGTTAAAACCCATTGCACAACCACCCAATCTCCCTCTCACATCCAGAAAAAAGAAATCCCAATCTAGAAGAAACTTCTTGAGGACTTGATTGATAAGGTACCCATCACCTAGGGTTTCATGTAGAAAAAGAACATCCAATCTCTAAAGTGCCAATTTTTTGTCCGGGCTGGCCAGGCCCCCTACATTTAAAAGATAGGCACTTCGTGAAACAACCTTTACAGGGTTCCCCTTTGCTTTAAGGACCTAGTCAATGGGAGTCTGAATATTAGAAGAAACTTCAAAACTAGCCCTCTTAATAGCTTTAGATAAGTGAGATTGTCTACCCCTGGGGGGCTTCGGGGGTAAGGATGGATGAGGATCCTCATCCAGGCAGAAAGAAGAGTTCAAGGAGGGGAGTAAAGGATGTAGGTTATACCAGTGAGAAGTTCCAAAGGCCAAGCTATCCCTGGAATCTAGAGAGTGAACATATTCTTCACCGACTATAGGGGTATAGAGGAAGGGCGAAGGAGCAGAAGCCATAGGACAGATTAGGGGACTCATCTTGCCAACCTCAAAACACAGACCCGAAAATCACACAAAAGAAGAAGCAACGGAAAACCAACATTTGTTTGTAAACAAATGAGGGGGAGGAGAATTACCCAAAACAAGGTTGATTCTCTGGAGCGAGCTTTGGTGACCAGAGTAGTAGAGGTATAGTCGTCTGTCCTGGGCTGTGCCTCTCCAGCAACACCATCGTCCTGAATAGCCTCAGCTGGAAGGGCTACTTGCGAGAAGGCCACCATCTCCATAGTTTGGGTGCCCACCGAGGCAAAGGATTTCGGGGGACTTGGCCTCCTACCAATTATCAATGGGCAAGATTTATACAGGTGGCCAACCTCATGACAACACCCGCATCTGAAGGAGATCCATTCATAGTCCAACTCCTGCCATATTATAATCTCCCCAATTTGAAAATGGTAAATCTCCACTAATCCATCACGGGTATCCAAATGCATAATAATTCTGGCCATTGCCAGGTAGGCAGTGTCCTAGTACGATCTATCATGGTCCAGGTAAACCTCCAAGTCATCCCCAATGCATCTGAAGATGTCCTCCACCCAGAACTGAAGCAAAAACCCAGGGAGGTGAACCCAAATCAGCCTAGCCCCCAAATTTTCCTCTTCCTGATCAAAAATAGGCAACCAACACTTTCACATAATGGGAGTCATTTCTATATGCCAATATCACGTCAACACCCAGTCCACTGGCTCTGGCACACAAAAAATAAGGGAAAACCAGCCCCTAGACATGGTTAAAATAGCTGGAAGTTGCTCCATTACATTACCCCAAATCTCCACTGTCCATTTTTTCAACAGCCCCAGGGAGTAGTTTCTGCCATGGACCCTGCCCACCAGCACCATGTTCTCTGTCAGGGTCGCTTGCTCCATACCTATCCCTGCCCCAAAAACCAGCAGTCGGCCCTGCTCCCTTGTCTTTGAAATTTTTGACTTCTTGCCGAACCTAGAGCCAAAACTCTGAGCTGCACTATGCTGAGGACCTTCCCCCTGTGGATTCTCATCTGAGTTAGATGCCCTTATCTCTTCCGGCTCTGACTCCCCACTTGCAATGCCATCGAAAAACCCCGAGAGATGAGGATTCCCAGCTGAAACCAAGTTTGGGAAATGTTATAGACATTTTTGTGCCTTACAGCTCTAAGCATGAAATGTCCATAAACCAAGGGATCCTAAGTCCCTAAAAGTGTTGTTCCTGCCCCTAAAGTAACAAGGTCAACCAATTACAACTTCTCCCAGAAGTTCTCCACCAGAAACTGCTCAGAACCAGTCAAATCAGGATCATTTCAGCTGCTCCACTAGCTACCTGCGTTGCATAGCACCCAAGTACACTAGCTAGGTGCGTTGCAACGCACCTAAATGCACTACCAGGGTGCGCTGAGCGGGAAATGCCAAATGGCAGTGTCATTCCACGAGGTGGACAGACAATGGAAGCTTCCAGAATCTTCCTCAATGACACTTGCCTCACTGAGTTCGACCAAGGATGAGTAAGAGGCTCTCAGTCTCCAAGTGGAAGCAAGAACTGACAGAGAGAAGCCACAAGTCAAATCATAAGCTGATTCGTCCTCTTTGCATACATCTATATATGGATCCCTCATCCCAGAGATCCAGAGGCTGGAATTTTGTACTTTGCAGAGAATTGATGTTGGTTTTGAGATTGAGATTAGTGTATTGGGTGATTTATGCTTTGTTGGAGGTGAAGAAGGGATTCCTTTGCTGGGAGGTAGATGCTGGATCGAGACTCACTTGGTTGTATCTCCTCCTGGATCTTCTTGTTATATCAATAAAACTATTTGAGTTTCTCCTACATGCTTGTGTATCAATGATGTTTTGTTATATTTGCATGTTTAGCTTAAATCTGATCCTAAGCTATTTATGAATGTAAATCTATGTCTTTGTGTAGTTTTCCTCTTCTGTGATCTTACAGGAACTTGGTGAAGCTGGGCAAGTAAGGGAGCAGGTAGCTGGAAGCTGTCAAAGAGAAGAGAGATTGGATCAGAAGACTAGCGAAAGACACAGGTTGGTTCATCCTATTCCTCTTCGTTTACAATTCATAAAGAAGAATACGAAAGTAGTTTTCCTTGTTTGTTGCTAAGGCACTATCACACCTTAGTGGGATAGGGGCGTTCTGAGTAGATACTTTTCCCAACAACAAAATGGCGACTCCGCTGGGGAACGTGTCTAGTTAGTTTATTTGTGTTTCTCTTGTTGTTTGTTTCATAAACACAGAAGTAGCAATCGAACTGCATTTGCCATTATCAAATGCAAAGTAGCTGCTACTTCAATCCACTCACTGGATTTGTTTATGATTTGAATAGCTGATCCACAAATGCTCTAATTACCCTTTGTGATAGCTCTTAGTCCTCCTTTAAATCATCCCTCTGATTGTACCTTACTGATTGCTTTTACTCGACCAAAAACCATAGATTAAACTGCAAACCGTGACCCAGAACCCGGATAGAAGTCTCGTTTCTGCCCCAGCGCAGGCTCTGTGAAGAGATTCTGCATTTCAATGCAGGTCCTGAGAGGGCTACCTGCGCTGCAATTCAGTTTCTCTGTGCAACAGGTGCGCTGATCAGCCTTTGCCCTGTGCAGCTGAGGTTCTTTGCTTCATTTTGGCCAGTTTTGTCTCTGATTTTTGCAGCCTGTTATCAGTGTGTGTACCTATATGAAAACTCCTTTTCTTTGCCTTAATTCCGCCTCCTTTGTACAAAAAGGCTGTAGATGTTCTTTGTGTGTTTGTTACATCATTTACAGTTTTCCATTGAAAGAGTAGAATAGTCACACTGTCGTCCTTAGATTTAGATCTGTCGTAAGTGTCGATTTTGATCTTAGGAGAAAGTTTGTTTACTGTTGACAATTGATTATACCTTTTACTTTCACCTTTGGTTTGAATTTGTCACTTTCTAGTGTCGAAACAAGTGTTTATTTCAAAATCATAGAGTGTCGTAATCTTCTCTACCTTTTTGATTTCGAAAAGAAGCTTGTTTATGTTTTTCACTTGAAAGCAAATTCATATTTGTACATCAACTTTCTTTTTAGGCATCAATATTAAGAAAGTGAAAACAAATACATGCATATGTGCATTTGCATATTGATAGTTTGTATGGCTTGATTTAAGAAAAATGCATTTACAGTGTGCTCTTTGCTCTTTGAGAAAAGATTGTGTCTTTCTTTTCCCCTTGTAGCTAGGATTTTCATTGTTGGAAAGAGATAAAAGCTTGCTTATCATCTTTAGATTGCATTTACGAATTACATCTACATCTCGTGGTGATCCAAAAAGGCAAACTTCTAAGAAAGATCAACTTAAAATAAATTGAATGAATCTAACAACACTTTGGAACTTAACGCACAACATAGAGGTCTAGGCTAGAGACGTGTTCCGGCGTCGTAAAGCCTGGTAACTGTTGTCCTCACTGATGGTTGGGTGATTCCTCCACTGTGAGACGATAAGTGCCAGTACGGATTGTGCTCCCACGTACCGTCGAGTATATATTGGGAGACCCCTATAGGCTTAAAACCTTTTATCCATAGGAAGCCGTGTCGGCCGCCCTACTGATCGCAATGCACCGAACACAGCATTCGGGAAGATTGACTGCCGTACCGTAAAACGTATTCTGCAGTTTTGTGATTGGTTTGGCACACCCTCTACCTAGATCTCCAGAGCAGTCCCTTTCGTTCCTTTTCAGACTCCTTAACGGAAAAGGTCCATCTGAGCACTTGTCACTTCAAGCTCATTAAAAATCGAAGGAGACTAGAGTCATCTTTTTTTTTTTCTCGACTCTTTAAAATTGAAAAAACAAGTTGTGTCCAAGCGTCTTAAAATTTATTTTAAACGAAATATTCATACCCTTTTCCTACGTTGATCTTAGGTTGAGAAAATGGAGTCTACCAACCAAGGAATTCCCCTTGGTGGAAATCCTAGTCCCTTCTCCTCTTGGGGAGATGTTGGTGCACCCCATATGGCCACATTGTCGCTTCCAGGACTGACAATTGGCTTGCCAGTCTGGCTCTTCTCAACCAATGTCATTCAGAACACCACTATTCCTGAACAATCGAATCAGCAGTTAGACCAGTCCAGAGTTACCCACCAACCTTCTACTTCCTCTAATTCTTCCTCTCCTCCTTCCTCTTCACTTGATGGGGCTGGCAAAGCCAAAAGTCAAGTTCCTAAGGAGAAGAAGGAAAAGAAGAAGAAAGAGAAAAAGAAGAAGGAGCCAAAAGCGAATGGGGGAAAACGAGTGTTGTCTAACGAAAATCCACACACTGCACCGACCAGGCCTAAATCACCATGTGTCATTTGCAAGGGAGACCACTTTCACAGAAATTGTCCTTGCATCCCTCGGATACTAAGGGACTGGTCTTCCCGTTTGCACAATCCGGTGTCGTCAACCTCTGATGGCCATGTTGAAAGCACACCGTCAACTAGCAAAAGTGAAGCCCCAGGATAAAAAGGGAGAACTAGATCTCCCTGTAAACTGTGCGAAGGCGATCACGCCATCCACTGTTGTCCCTTCTTAGACAAAGCTAAAAGAGTTTTGGATGATCGTCCGGTTTCACCATTACGACTTCCTCCTGGATATAAAAAACTCTTGCCGAGTCCTTCGTTAGTTGAGAATCCAGCTGGCCCGCTCAAGTGGTCAGCTGAAGCGCCTGTCATTGAAGATGGACCAGCTGAATCCATACCCGACGAAAGTCAAAAGGTCGAGGCGGCAGTCGACCCGGTCTTGCCTTCAGAGGTGTTATCTTCGAATGACACAGTCACTGGAGAGAACAAGGATGACACCGTCCAAATTCTCTTCATCAACACAGACTCCGACGAACACGGGGGCAACTTACCCATTCCTTTACCGCAGGAAGGAAGTTCGTCAGAGCCATACCCGACCGTCTACTCGGTCCCACCTCCAAGCAACCTAGTTGTCTCCTTCGACTGGAATTAACTAGGCAGACCCCGTTTACCAACAAGCATACCATTCAGAATTATCGTCCAAATATATAGAATGGTCACGGCTGGCACCATCATAGATGAGGGGGCTTCTGTGAGTATCCTTTCCTCTACTACTTGGAAAGCGCTTGGTTCGCCATCACTTTTGCCTGAGATGAGAAATCTGACAGGCTTCGATAAAGGAACCAGTCGACCTTTAGGGATCCTCCCCAATGTGCCCATAACATTGAAAGGGAAGACAGTTCAAATGAACGTAATGGTCGTTCAAGGACCCTTGGATTATAACCTACTCCTTGGACGAGACTATATTTATTGCATGGGAGCCATCGTCTCCTCACTCTTTAGAGTAATGTGTTTTCCACACGAAGGAAGAGTGGTCAAGCTCGTGGACCAGCTTTCATTTCCCGGATCACGCATCGCAAATAGTCATATACCATCCCTAAATGGTATCTTCACGCAAGAAATGTCTCAACCTACGGTCCGTCCTCCCGATGAGCGCAAGTAATTCGGAGGGATATGACTGGAACCTAGGGGGCATGCATCCTGGTCTGCTTCGGCAGGAAAACTTCGGGTATAGGGTAGGTTTCCGCGGGAGAATATGACTAGTCTGTACCCTGTCCGTCAGTGGAAGAGGGGTTATTCTAGAATAAGATTCTCTTGTCAAAGTTATGTGTGTGGCGCTCGTTGTCACTCACCTTTGTTTATCTCGGTAAACATCACCGAGGAAGTGTTTCATTTGTAACGCGAATGAGACAATCTTTGGTAACCTGAAAGAGGTAGGCCTTTCCTGATAGAACAAATGTTTTGTTTGCAAATTGAGGGGTAACCTTGAAATCGTATTTTATACCTGGGGGCATGCAAACCTTTTGGAGTGCATGCAACGGGCGGCTATTTATTTTTTAAATTTTTAGGTCCTCCCTTTAAACCCGTAGGCTAACCCTTTAAACTCGTAGGATTAGTCGTTTCCTAACTTGCATAAAGAAAGGATGTGGGGCAAAAATCTAAATGTTGCCATTTTATATGAGACATTCTTATCATATGACTGGATTATCGAGCAGTTTTAGCACATAGTTCAAGCTCGTTAAAAAATAAACATAAGATCGAGCAAGTGTTTCAATCCGCGTTTAAGCTCGTTAAAAAATGAACTATCCTCTGGTAAATAACCACCGTGAATGTAGCATTATCAGCCATTAAAGCCTTGGTCGTGTTTGCACCGTCACCTCCACTTTTCCATTGGCCGATCATTCACCTCCATTTGACTGTTTACCCATTTTGAGGAACAGCTGCGAAGAGTGATTTCACTAGCCATCCTTGTGACACTGCCGTGATTGGAAAATTCCAACCCTTACCTGGAATCAGTTGCTACCCATTTTATCACTCGTTCCTCAAAAGACGAGTCTTCTTTAAGCTCTTTTCATCTGACTCATAAAATATGAAAAGATTGCCGAGTTTTGGCCTTCCAGCTCGTTAAAGCGACCGGAAGTGCTATCCCTCCTCTAGATTTTAATCTTTTTGGACCTGAGGGATTATTGCACAAAAATATCGAGCGCTTGTGTTGTTCGGCTCGTTAAAACTATCGAAAATTCATCCCTTCTGTATTGTTTTATACTTTTTCGGACTTAAGGGATTAGATGACGAAAAAGGAATTCCGGAGTTAACTTTACGTACCTTTTCAGACTCTCTAAAAATGAAAAGGACCGAGTTATCTTTGTCGTTAGACTCGTTAAAAAGATTAATAGCGACAAACTTGTCTTTAGACGAGAACGAGTTTCACTATCGCTAGGCTCGTTAAAACATAGCGATGGGTTTGCCCGAAGGGAAAATTATAGAACAAGCATATGTTATCCTCCTCAAGCTTGACAAAAATAAAGAGGTATTGGTCAGCAATGACTGGGGAAAAATTGGGAAGAAACTCAAAGAATCTTTATTGGTAGCAAGTCGCTCTTGAACATGACACTTCCACTCCGTGCCTGAGTCGGGTTGGGTTGTTTCATTCACCGGTCACATCACCATGGTCTCGCCATACCATCCACATTTGGGGTAAATTCTACCAATCCATCACATAAGTTTCGCCGACATGTTCAAGAGAAGTCATCCAGAGAAGTCACCCGTGTTCCATCCACTACCATACATTATACTTCATTCCTTCATGACCGCCATCCTGAACCATATATCATAAGATTGTTTTCACCTCCATCAAAAATCATTTTCTCCGTTCCGTGTCATTGATGTGGGATTCATCAAGGCCCTCCTTTGACGGATCGCTTCTTGTCGACATCAGCTCATTATCCAAGAAGTTGATCTAGGAACACCCCATTCAGTACTTTGAAGCTTGCATACCTCAATGGCAAGTTTCTCACTTCCGACGATAGGTATACATCAATGACCTTCGACCGAAAGATTTTGCGTGGGGTTCGACGCCAAGTCCTTTATTCACACCACGTGAATTGTATTGTAGTACCTTGAGGGTCATCATCCTTATCGGTGATTCCTCTCGCGCTTGTTAACAGTTTACATCATCGACTGGTAATCAAGCGATGTCTTTCCATGTTCGACTTCAAAACATTTCTCACATGGATCGACTTGTACTTCGAGTGAAGATCGGACGAGATTGAAGACCCCGGATCTAGTTTCATCCATCCGGGCTGCGATATATATTCAGGAAAAATAAAAACATTGACATGTACAACATTGCAGCACAGATAATCATCCTACCAAAAGGATGATGACTTCATCAGAATCATCAGTCTACCATCAGACGATTGTCTGTCCTATGTACATAAAAAATGAATTTATAAAGCTGAGCATGGGAATGCCCGACTCAGCTAGATCATGAAAACAGTATGAAGATAATGTATTGTATTGTATCTTATTACAGGTCTCCTCCTAGCATTGAAAGAACTTCAGATCCTCCTAATAAAGCATTTCACCCGATAAACGGCCTCATACTTTAGGGGGCAACTGTTATAGACATTTTTGTGCCTTACAGCTCTAAGCATGAAATGTCCATAAACCAAGGGATTCTAAGTCCCTAAAAGTGTTGTTCCTGCCCCTAAAGGAACAAGGTCAACCAATTACAGCTTCTCCCAGAAGTTCTCCACCAGAAACTTCTCAGAACCAGTCAAATCGGGATCATTTCAGCTGCTCCACTAGCTACCTGTGTTGCATAGCACCCAAGTACACTAGCTAGGTGCGTTGCAACGCACCTAAATGCACTACCAGGGTGTGCTGAGCGGGAAATTCCAAATGGCAGTGTCATTCCGCGAGGTGGACAGACAATGGAAGCTTCCAGAATCTTCCTCAATGACACTTGCCTCACTGAGTTCGACCAAGGATGAGTAAGAGGCTCTCAGTCTCCAAGTGGAAGCAAGAACTGACAGAGAGAAGCCACAAGTCAAATCATAAGCTGACTCGTCCTCTTTGCATACATCTATATATGGATCCCTCATCCCAGAGATCCAAAGGCTGGAATTTTGTACTTTGCAGAGAATTGTTGTTGGTTTTGAGATTGAGATTAGTGTATTGGGTGATTTATGCTTTGTTGGAGGTGAAGAAGGGATTCCTTTGCTGGGAGGTAGATGCTGGATCGTGACTCACTTGGTTGTATCTCCTCCTGGATCTTCTTGTTATATCAATAAAACTATTTGAGTTTCTCCTACATGCTTGTGTATCAATGATGTTTTGTTATATTTGCATGTTTAGCTTAAATCTGATCCTAAGCTATTTATGAATGTAAATCTATGTCTTTGTGTAGTTTTCCTCTTCTGTGATCTTGCAGGAACTTGGTGAAGCTGGGCAAGTAAGGGAGCAGGTAGCTGGAAGCTGTCAAAGAGAAGAGAGATTGGATCAGAAGACTAGCGAAAGACATAGGTTGGTTCATCCTATTCCTCTTCGTTTACAATTCATAAAGAAGAATACGAAAGTAGTTTTCCTTGTTTGTTGCTAAGGCACTATCACACCTTAGTGGGATAGGGGCATTCTGAGTAGATACTTTTCCCAACAACAGGAAACTTTTTGGGTAAGCCCCCAAACCGCTTAAGGGAATGTTCACTGAGTCTTTTAGGCCATGAACCATGCCACTAGACCCTTCAATCAAAACCCCCATACTTACTAATAACTCCTCTGCGCTCTAAAGGTGGTTTTTCCAAGTCTGAAAATCTGACGGTGACGGAATAGAAAGGAACAATGAGCTCGAGCCCTTTCCCAAGTGTAAACACCCCTCAAACACCACCTCAACTAGTTGAGAAAGACTTAGACCCTACAAAGTCACCTCCATGTCATCCATTACTGACTCAAGAACATCCGCCTGTGCTTTCGGTAAAGGAGGTGCCTCCGGTTTATGCCCATAACTTGAAATGGGTCGGTATTCCACCTAGATGTCCGAAGGGTTCAAGATATCTGAGGAATAATCTAATAATTCCTCCTCCATACACAAACAAACTGAACAATAAATGACGTTAGTGCCTTGGAGGTTCCAAGAAAACTGGGTCAAACCCCTCCTAAACAAAACCCTGAAGAAAACTTGAGAAAAAACTGCGCCACCTCTATTAAACCAACTAAAACTGCCACGGGAACCATGGAGACCCCAAGATAGTTATGAGGTTAGTGCCAACCACAACCAACGCCAAAAACTATGAAGGGAAAAACAACTGCCAGGCTCAAATCAGGGTTAAAATATAAATAAAAGTTCCTCTCGGCTCCCTCATGAGACCCATGTGAGCACTGAAACCATGGGCTTCTCCCAATGGAGACCGCCTGCCCAGACCCTGACCTATTACAAAAACATTAAGAAACCCTAGATCCAGTATCGAAACCCTCTGCCATTTTTTTTTAAATCATCTAGGCATGTACATCTTATTATGAGATAGCTATATATATACATCTTATTATGAGACAACTATCTATCTATCTATCTATCTATATATATATATCTATATATATCTACATATATACATACACACACACACACATATATATATATATATATATATATATATATATATATATATATATATATATATATATATACATATATATATATATGTATATATGTAGTATGTGATATATGTATATATATATATATATATATATATATATATATATATATATATATATACATACATACATATATCTACATATCTACATATATACATATATATATATATATATATATATATATATATATATATATATATATCTACAAATATACATATATACATACATATATATATATATATATATATATATATATATATATATATATATATATATATATATATATATATATATATATATGAATTATATATCAACTTTGCTTGAATTTATGCTATAATTGAAATACAAAAATGAAATAATAGGTACATGTACACATCATCCATATAAATGGACTCAAAAATTTATTGTGGGAAACATAATACGTGACAAAACCTAGCTAGAAGGTGAGTTCTATGCTCTTCTCTCTTATTTCAGTTATAAAAAATGCACATACAAAGGAATGGGACCTTACCATGGAGTTACACTTTAACAATGTGACATGAACAACTACTTCCAAATCCTTTCCTTTGTTATGATGTTAAAATGTTGCTCCTATAGGTTTTGTTTAGCTATGGAATAAGTACAATGCTAAATAATGGAACCCTTTCTCCTCCTAGTGGCCTAATATTTAATGTAGCTTGATAACCATCTAGTCTTAGAGTTTTTGCATCATCAACCTTCACTTAGTGACAAAGGTTTTTGTAATATTCCTAACAGAAATATTCAATAAATAACAAAGACATGCATAAAGCTACAACAATATAAATTTAACACATGCATGCACCATCAAAAAATTAAATAAACTAGAAAATAATGTTGAGCTATTTTATTAATAATGTTGGAAATTGGTTACAAAATAGAATAGAACAACATATCCTGGGATTGCCACTACATGCATGCAAAACCTAGGTGAAATGAAGTAGATTCAAGTACTGTAATTGAGCCAAACAAGTAGCATGCATTGCCCAAAAAATGTTGTTGTTGTTGTTGAAGAAGAACTGAAGTTTTTGCCCTCAAACTACTCAAAAAATTCTAAAAATTTAACCTGGAGCTCCTCACATCAAACCCATAAAAACCCAAAAATGGTTTGGCTTAACTCCAATCCAAGATCAAGCCCACCAAGTGGTGTGAATTACATAGTTTACCAATAAAATGCACTATTGAAGGAATGTTGATTTCCGGCCTGAATACTGCCCAAATTTTTTTGAAATTTTAACCACAGACTCCTCTCACAAAACCTAGAAAAAACCGTAAATATCTTGGGAAAATTCCAACCGATCTAGAAAGCCCCAATTAGTGCAAATTCCCTTGTCTACCCAACTCTACATAATGCCCCAAATAAGATAAATTTGTACTGCAATGCTCCAACTCTTTAGTCCTGCAAAGCCACTGCAAAATTATCGACTCAAATGAGAGAAATCTCCTGCAAAACCTCTAGTACTCCAACCCTTCATAGTTGGTTCTCAAATGGACACTTTGAAGTGCTTTTGTGCCCAAAAATATGCAGAATTGGTTAAACATCTGCAATAATCTCTATGGAAGCCCGAAAAATGGACTCCCCAACTTCCTCACTGGGGAGATGCTTAAAGTTCTTTGAAATGAGGGTGGAATTCCGCCTAGAATACCTGTACTAAACAAGACTCTGGCCCTTGTGCTAAACAACTCAAAGAGAAGATGAAATGTGAAGTGTAATAATCAAAAGATGCCCAACAGATAAGTCTCTCTTCTTTATATAATTTCTCTCCATGATTCTAGACTCCTTTTTAATATTATTTTATTAATGGGGTCCATTTTCCACATAATAACTTTTTGCCATCATTTTAATAAAATAATATTTGCTGCGATTCCCCAATAAACTATTATTTTGTTGCATTTTCTAGTAAAAATAATATTTTCCCCCTTTTAGTCAAATTTGGGAAAAACCCCCTAGCAATTTTGCACTCACAAAAAATTATAATATTACAGTCCTCCCCACCAAAAGTTGCTTGTCCTCAAGCAATGCTCGAAAAAACGCCCCCTCTCTCTATTGACCCAAATTGTCATCACAAACAATACAAGGGTCCTAAATGTGCCATTGAGTCATCCATATCCCATGCATTATCTTTTCATAAAGGAATCCCTCGATACTAGGATCCCAAGCCATCTTGATCAATGTGAAGCACCCCTTGCTCCACCCACTATCCAACCATGTATAAGATCCAGAAGCCCTCCCCATATTGTCCATGAGTAGATCATCACGATAATATAAAATCTTGATCAAGCCCTCGTGAAGCTGCCCTACTATGTATTCAATCTCAAGCACTTCAGGAGTATGCTCTCGAAGATGCAATACAACCCCTATGGAGATGAATCTCCACTTACATGATCTCACCCTGATCTCCTCTTGTTGATCATCCTGCTATGCTGGTGAATTTACCCACGCCAGCAACAAACCACTAAAACCCAATGAAAGATTTAAATGATCTTCCCTTGTAGGAACCAACTCATCCCTAAGGGTAGTTGAATTTCCAAATATTGTGAGGCCAAGATCCCATGCCCATTGTTGTGTGAGACTATCCTGCTAACACCATAACGCCCCAGTAATGATTGACTACCCAACATGCTTGTACAATAACCTCCTCTCATGTAATGCTCGGCCATAATATCTCCATGATCAAAGCTATGCCCAACCTATAAGGGAAACTCAGTAATGCCAGAGTCTACCACTCCATGGCTAGCCTCGATCCTGAATAACAACCTGCCTCACCATATGATGAAGACCACAGTGATCCCCCATGTGTCAACCAAAGAATGAGCTGAATCACTTGTTATCATGGTTGTACTCACCACGAAGTGGAGTAATCCATCATTCAACTGGATCCCTAGATCCCATAGCCACACTAGAAGTTCACAACTCCCATTCCTCACTGGTTGTCATTGTGAAGCCCTATTATATGCTAGAAACTATTTGTGCCTTGTCCCTGGCTCCTATATGTAATCACATGGCCACTAGTCATCAAGAATCAGTTTTGTACATGCTAAATTGCTCTTCTCCTTCCAAACCACATAACAAACTCTATTATCCCAATTCCTGATGATGCACCTAGATACTACCTGGAGTCTAAACACCCTCCTATAGATGAAGTCTACCAGCCAATATACCTCATGCTCATATATTGCCTTAGCCTATCCTACTGAAAGTGCATCATGCGGCTCCCTCATGATCATCTCCCTAAGTGTGAGATCAAGGGTGGAACATATGATACCTCTGCAGTAAACCACACAACCCCAAAGCTTGTATCTATCAGCTTAGGCCCTAACCAAATGTTACTATTGCGAATTCTCTCTACAGATACACTATGTCCCATCCAAATGTTCTGAGTAATCCTCTTGCATCCTACCACCTGTACTGAGAGCATCAAGGGACATCAACCAAACTCTCTGTGGTTGTAAGAAATATTAGAGAGTCATATGTGTATTAGTCTCCAAGGGTAGGTTCAAGAGATTATATGAATACTCAAGGGTAATTCTATGGACATCCCTCTCTCCATCTCGGATCTTCTGATAACTCAATCGAAGACTTGGAACATCATTTCCAATCTCTTCATTCCAGATTGGTGCTCTTCCTCATCCAAATTTTGCAAAAAAACATTTCCACCATTGAACAATATGTCCCCAAATGCTCATCCATCCTCTCATCGACTCTGAGTAATCCAAACCCAATGGTATGCCCGAGGTCCCTATCAGGAGTCCTCCTTGGAGACAACGCTCCAAAATCTCGTTGTGAAACACCATACAACAATGCACACAACCATGTGCCCCTGGACACTCTTTCATACCACTCTGCCTTGTGGCATACCATTGTACACCACCAAATGACACTGCTCATTGTTGTTTCACCTCATATCCTCTAGTGTCTCATATGTAATAATGCATCTATCACTCCACCTGCAAACCCAATGTGGTGTGAGTTGGCCCTCCTACTCCACGGTGCAAACCCATGCACCACGACACACCACTATACACCTTCATGCTCCTTTGTAGGCCACTCCTCATCGATATATACCCCTATACACCACTGGATGTTAGGGTATAAAATTGGGTCTATATGCATCAAGCTACACCCCTTTGCATAACCTTGGACTTTGTGACATATCTCTATGCACCACTGCCTACTATTGTACCACCCTGTAATGATATGGTATCCTGCATGTGTCAAAGTATTCACCACTCTATCAGTGAACCCACCATGATGCGCGTCATGTTTCCTCATCTATCATGGTAGACCTAAGCAACCTAACTCCACACCTACTAGAGGGGATATCACTGCTATGTCAATCCTCGGTGACTCCTATGCCCAATACATCAATGGGAGAGCATTGTCTCCATACAATGCCCTATCCAGTGGCCTACCCATGCCACCTCCTCTAAAAGCTCCTACCAGAGTATCCTAATCATCCTATGACCCCATGCAAAACTAACATGCCCAAACAACTCATGAAGTCTGCTCACAAATTGACTGACCACTAGTGCCAATTGGAACTCCCCTAGAGAATGTGCGCGCTCAGTTTTTGGGTCAACTATACCACCAATGTTGTAGACATCCAACATCTCTAGTAAATGATAGGAAGCCCCACCTAGATCCCAATGCCAACTTGAGCCTCCATCATCCCTAATGTATGAAAGCTCCTACTGAGCTTCACTCTAGATTACGATCATCTCCATAGGTCTAGCCCACTCCACCGGGTACCAGCTCAAAATCTCTCACCATCCAAACCCAAGGGAAGGATCAGATGCATGTGTGGGTATGCCACAATCTCAACATGTGAATGTTGCACCCTACACAACTCATGTCACCTCATCTCACTATCCTGGTCAACACATGAGATCTGACTAGGTAACTTTGCCTCTCTCTCTCCAATGTGTAGAGGTAACCTAACAGTGCTACAAACCCCATCTATTTATGCATTAAGAGGGTTGCTCTAATGCTCCAATGTGTACTCCTTTGGTTGTATCATTAGGGAATCCAACCATTCCCCAACGCTAGTTAGCTTGGGCAATGGCTTAGCACAAACCACTCTCATGCCCTCCAACTCCTCATTCCAATGAAAAATAGTCTCTTAGACCATCGTGACCTTCTTTTTCAATGCTAGAAGGTCGACCTAGAGTTGTTGAAACTGTTGTGGGCAGCTATCATCTGTAAACTTAGTCATATCTCCAAATACCTCTGTGTCTCCTAACACCTCACCTACAGTGGATATGTCTCCTGACACCTCATCAACGGTCGATACCTTTTTGTCTCCTTGCACCTCATCAACCTGTTGTGGGTGGTCATCATTTAAAAACTTGATCATAGCTCTGGGTAACTCATAAATGGATACCTCATCAATAGAGGGCCCTATGGGTGTATGCTCAATTGTCTCCAACAATGTTTCAACTAGGGATATCAAAGGAATCTCCAACAAGGGTAACTCCTGTGTCATGTTAGGTATATCTACATGCTTCTCACAATCTTGCGTGCCCTCAACCTCATACTCAACCTCCTCCTCAGGCTTGTCGTTAGTGTACTTGCATCCTAGGCCCAACAAATTGAATTGAGATCTCCTCCAAGTTCCATCATCTAACTACTCTCGTCATGTCCACTCCCATGGAGGAGGCTTGTTGCCCTGATTTTGTTGACTTTCCCTACTTGGTATAAATGGCTTCACCCCCATGGCATGCACACCTCTAGAGTCTCTGTCATAAGGATGAAGATGGAAGTGGTCCATCATCTTCCTCAACTGGGCCAAACTCTCATCCTTCTTGCGGATCCCATCCTAGAGTACCTGTACTCTCCCTCACATCATTGGTTTGTCTATGGTTCCACCAAACACTATGCATGTATGCCCAACTTTTCCATGATCTTGTTGGCTTCCCCACAATTAGCCAAGATTAAGCTCTGATACCATTGTAATATTCCTACTAGAAAAATTCTAGTAAATAACAAAGACATGCATAAAGCTACAACAATATAAATTTAACACATGCATGCACCATCAAAAAATTAAATAAATTGGGTAAAAATGTTGAGCCATTTTATTAATAATGATGAAAATTGGGTACAAAATAGAATAAAACAATAGATCTTGGGATTTCCACTACATGCATGCAAAACCCAGGTGAAATGAAGTAGACCCACATGCTCCAAATGACCCAAACATGTAGCACACACTGCTTAGAAAGTATTGTTGTTGCTACTGAAGAAGAACTAAAGTTTTTGCCCTCAAAACTGCTAAGAAAATTCTGAAAATTTAACTCGGAGTTCCTCACACAAAACCCATAAAAACCCATAAATGGTTTGGCTTAACTCCAAGCCAAGATCAAGCTCACCAAGTGCTGTGAATTACTCAGTTTACCAATAAAACACAATGTTGAAAGAAGAATCATTTACAACCCGAATACTACTAGGAAAATTATAAAATTTTAACCATGGAATCCTCTCACAAAACCTAGAAAAAAAATCAAAAAAATCTTGGGTAAATTCCAGCTGACTTGGAAATCCCTAATTAGTGTGAATTCCCCTATTTGCCCAGCTTTATGCATTGGTCCAAATAAGATAATTTCATACCATAATGCTCCAACCCTTCAGCCCTGCAAACCCACTACAAAATCATCCGCTCAAAGGAGAGAAATATCATGCAAATCCTATGGTACTCCAACCCCTTGTAGTTGTTTCTCAAATGGCAACTTTGAAGTGTTTCTATGCCCAAGAAATACGTGGAACTGGGTAAACATGTGCAATAACCTCTGTGCAAGCCCAAAAAAAGGACTCCCCAACTTCCTCACTAGGGAGACACTCAAAGTTCTCTGAAATGAGGGTGGAATTATGCCTAAACAACACTTTGTCCCTTGTGCTAAACAACTCCAAGAGAAGATGAAATGTGAAGTGTAATAGTCAAAAGATGCCCAACAAATGAGTCTCTCCTCCTTATATAATTTCTCCCCATGATTCTAAACTCTTTTTAATATTATTTTATTGATGGAGGCTATTTTCCACTTAATAGCTTTTTGCCACCATTTTAATAAAATGATATTTGTTGCCATTCTCCAAGAAAATATTATTTTGCTGCACTTTTCTAATAAAAATAATATTTGCCCCCTTTTAATCAAATTTGGGCAAAAGCCCTTAACAATTTTGCACTCACAAAAATTTCGAATATTATAGTTTTCGACCTTCTAGAATCTTCTTAAAAGTCCACACATGGCTCACACACATATTTGTGAATGATGGGCTTGGCATGGCATCCATTCATACCATGGTGGTCAATAAGGTAGGTCAATTTGCATAAGGCATAAATTTTGCATATGAGCTTTGAATGAGGTGATTTTTCACACCATTGAAAAGGTCTTGGAGTGTGGAACACCATCAATGGGGTGTGCACAAGCTCATGATGTTATAAGCCCCAAAAAATGCCTTTTAATACCTAAAAATGGTTTTGAAAGGTTCCAAACCCCAATATTCCAAAATGGGACCTACCACTAAAATAGGCCCTACAAGCCACTTCCTCCAATTTTTCCACCTATAAAGTATCAAGGTGGATGACAAATTATATCATGAACTAATCCAAATCACACAAGGAACTAATCATATATTTAATAACTTTGGCATTTGGAGGATTCAAGCCTTCCTATCTTTAGCACTCTTTGGGTAAGGGGGAATCCTCCTATTCTTTCTGTACCTTGTCATTCCTCATTACCTCGCTTTCTACCCTCTTGATTTTCTTTTCTTTGTTGTGGCACCCATCATTAGTGCAATATTCCTACAAATTTTCCTTTGCACTCTCTTCTTGATCTTTCTCACTTAGAAACTCACGGTGATTTGTTGGAGTGCATGATAAGGGTGGGGTAGGTGTTTAGAATTTGTGGGCATATTAGCTACCTGAATTTATTTATGTCGATCATTCATGTTCATTGTTTATGTGAAGAGATCAAGAGTATTGACCCCTTTGTGCAATATTTTCCAAAATTAGCATATTCACTTGATGTGATTCACTTACAATTAAGTGGTTAAAGATAACACTATCCATCTAGATCCCTCTTAATGGATTCCAATAATCCTTTTTCAAGATTATCTTGGTATAGATTTGTGCATAGGACTCTTGACTAAGGCTTTGGGACAACTTTTCCAAAAATTGTCTAATGATGTTGCTAATGACATGGAAAGTCAAATTGTCCAAAAATATTAGTAGGAGATATATGAGGCAAACCCTATCTTAGGGATGTCTTTCTCTCGATGATTTAGATACATCCCTTAAGGCTTGATGAAGTAAGGTTCATTTTCATTTTAAAATAATAACCAAGTAATAATAAGGGTCATCTTGCTTAATGCCAGTCTAAAGCACACATAAATCCTTGAGATCAATTTTGACTTCCTTCATTTTTTTTTCCGGAGAAAAAAACGAACTTTTTATATATAAAATAGATAAAAAGTAACAAGCAGATGCAAAAGCATTCAGGAACGGCGAGGAAGACCCCCTCGACAGACTCAAAGAAAGAGCTTCTCTGAAAAACGACCAAGAAAAACAAAACCAAAAAAGCCACCACCCCAGAGAGGCAGCATTTCTGTTCCTGCTTCAAAAACTGAGAACCACGGCAGTACCTGCCAGCATCATAGGTGCCAAAAACAAGTCCCAATACAGAAGTCAAAAAAGTGGGCCTCCATGACGGAAAACAGCCCACCGATACAAAGAAGAGCGCCCGAAAGTTTTGGCAGAAACTATAATCAGACAGTCTCAAAACAGAGTCACGAACAGATATATGTATAAGTGAAACAAAAAGAGCCAGACTCCGATACAACAAAAATTAGACATATGGAGGCTGAAACGTCTCCTGAATCTGATCCTGATTTTTTTCAATCACTTTCCATACGCCCAGAGCCTGCTGCAGAGCATCTTTAGATAGTTTATCCGCGTCTTCATTCTGCCTCCTGTATATGTGTTCAATAGAAAAAGCATTAAAAGACTGTTTTAATAGCATAATTTCTTCAAGGAGGGGTCTCAACATATAGTTTTTACATCTACTGTTGCCATTAACCCATTTAATCACATTTAGAGAATCCCCAAAGATCTGAACTGCGAAGATGTGTCTATGAATAAGCCAGCAAAGGAGCAGCTTAAGAGCTGACAATTCAGCGAAGTTGTTTGAGCCAGAGCCAATGCCCACAGAGGCCGAGAGAGAATGGGATTCATTAAGATGAATGACTAAACCAGCCCCTGCTATGTTATTTTGTGAAGCTCCATCGAAGTAGGCCCAAGGAATGTTTGGTCTTATTTGTTCTTCCTTGGATTGATCCTTTGTAATTGGTTCCTCCGGCACAGGGATACTTAAGAAAATAGCTGAACTTTGAATGGCTATGGGTTCGGCTAGAGGGGATATATCTTGAAAGATGGATTTGTTCCTGGCAATCCATACTCCCCATGAAATGATGGGAGGGAGATTTCTCCAGGTCCCCCCCGGGTTCTGATTCCACCAAAGCTCCCAAGCTGTCATAATGGAAGCCCCTTCCCATCGAAGATTCTTCTTTAAAAGGCCTTGCACCACTTCCCACACCTTTTTTGTGAAAGGGCAAAAAAGGAACAGGTGGAGAATGGATTCTTCATCATTTTTGCACAGTGGACATCTGCCTGGACCTTGTAAGAATCTAGCTTGTAAAACATCCCACGTTGGGGCCTTCTTCTTCAGAACACACCAAAAGAACAACCTAGATTTTTTTGGGCATTTTAATTTCCAAAGAGATTTTTCCCACCAAACTGGTTCATCCCAACCTTTCCTTGACATTAAAAAACTATACCCTGCTTTTGGGGCATATGAGCCTGAGTCAGCGTGGGCCCATACCAACTGATCAGGTCTATCCGAGATCCTTACATTAGATCTTGACAATTCCTGGGTAAAGATGTGCCATTCCTCCCACCAGGTAGGATCTAGATCGAGGTCTTCACCTGATTTCCACGCTTGCCCCCATATAGAGGAGTGACCAATTTTCTCTATCTGGTGTAGATGGAGAATATCTTTTGACTCCAGATGTCTAATGAGGCCCGGAGTTAAGGCATATTGCTCGCTACAGCCCACCCAAGGGTCCCTGCCAATTTTTACATTTTCGCCGCTGCCCACCTGCCAGGACAACCCTTGTTCTATGACTTTGAAAGCTTCAGAGGTAGCTTTCCAAATGACTGAGATATTCCTCCTCTGTTTATTTGGTTCCCGGATCCAATTTTCCAGAGGCATTGGATCAATATACTTGCGCTTTACAACTCTTGTCCAAAGATTCTCCATGGATATTATCCTCCACCCAGATTTGGCTGCCAATGAGGTGCTAAAATCATTAAGATTCTTTATGCCCCATCCTCCCCATTCTTTTGGTCTGGCAATCTTGTCCCAAGCAACCCAAGGGAGAACCGAGTCTTCCTTTGCCCCTGACCAAAGAAACCTGCAACAGATTCTCTTAATCTTGTGGAGTATACCTTTTGGGATCCAGGTCAAGGCTGCCCAGAAAACCGGCATAGCTTGCAAAACTGACTTAACCAGAGTCAACCTACCTGCTCTAGACAACCATTTGTAGCTCCAGTGGGTTATCTTTGCTTCTAATTTTGCCACCAGCCAGTTCCAATCTTGCTTTTTATAAGAATTTGGCTTGAGCCAAAAGCCTAAGTATTTGAAGGGAGAGTCCATACTGAAAATTTCAAAAGGAAGAATAGCAGTGATCTGACAGCTTTCATTCATGTTGAATCCTTCCATAATAATATGGGATTTTCTGAGGTTGATCTGCATTCCTGTGGCTTTCATGAACAGGTCCAAGATGTTCTTAAGTTCCTTCACTTCACTCAGACTTCCATTAGTAAACAGCAAAATATCATCTACAAAAAGGAGGTGTGAAATGAAGAGATTTACAGCTACTTCCAAACCTTTTATCAAACCTGTCCTTTTTGCTTCCATAATCAGCCTGCTAAGGCCCTCTGCCACAAGGAGAAAGAGAAGAGGCGAGAGGGGACATCCCTGTCTCAGACCCCTTTGTCCTTTGAAGAAGGAGGATGCTGCCCCATTGATTAGAACTGCAAAGCTTACACTGGTGACACACCCCATTATCCAGTTTATGAAATCCAGCTTGAAACCAAGGTGTGTTAGCAGCATCCGGAGATAAGTCCAACAAATTCTATTGTATGCTTTCGAGAGATCAATTTTGATCACAGCCCCTTTCTTGATTGTCTGTCTGATGCTATGAATTGTCTCCTGGGCTACCCCTATGGCTTCATGAATCTGTCTTCCATCCAAAAAACCAAATTGTTCACTTGAAATGTTGTTTGACAAGATTGGTTTCAAGCGCACAGCTAT
The DNA here is from genome assembly GCA_031772625.1 of Pinus tabuliformis. Taxonomy (NCBI): domain Eukaryota; kingdom Viridiplantae; phylum Streptophyta; class Pinopsida; order Pinales; family Pinaceae; genus Pinus; species Pinus tabuliformis. The sequence continues at coordinate 941,842,872 of CM062812.1, forward strand.
GATTTTTGCTATGATTTTATACACACAGTTGCAGAGGGAGATTGGTCTAAAATCTTCAAAAGAGTCAGAGTCTTCCTTCTTTGGGATGAGGGCGATAAAGGTAGCATTGAAAGGAGCAAAAATCTCACCCTTCCTTCTAGATTCTTCCACAACTTCAGTGAGCTCATCACCAATAGATTCAAAGAAATGTATGAAGAGCTCAATGGTCCACCCATCAGGGCCTGGACTTTTGTCTTTTGCCATGGATTTGATAATATGCTCCACTTCTTCCTTTGTCACAACCTCCAATAAACTTTCAGCTTCCTCCTCTTCAACAAATCTTGGAAAACATTGGGCAGTTCTGATAATTTCTGCTAGGGTAATCCCTCCCTGAGCTGAAAAGAGATTTTGGAAATGGGCTTTACCCATTCTTGACAGATCCTCAAAGGAGGATGCTACTCTTCCGTTTTGATCCCTCAGCTTCCAGATAGTGTTAGCGTTTTTCCTACCCCTTGCATAATTGTGAAAGAACTTAGTGTTCTCATCACCAACTTTCAACCATATAGCCCTGCTTTTTTGCCTCCACTCCTCTTCTCTCTCAAGGAGGATCTTACTTCTTTGCTTTTCTAGTAACAAGATCTTGTCCTTTGAGCCTTGATTTTTATACCCATCAGCCTCAGGCTCCTCCAGATCTCGAAGTTCAGCATCTATTTGGGAGAGATCTTCATTCTGAGACACCTTCCGGGCTTTGGCCCACTCCATAGTTGCTTTTTTGAGTCTTTTTAAATTATCCCAGAAATGGGCTCCCTTATCTCCCGGTGGGGTGATGCCCGGATGTCTCCAAGTATCCCTGAAGAGGACGTTAAAAGACTCCTCCTGCAACCAAGCCGCATTAAATTTGAAAGGCGAAGCAGGTTTTGGGGGCGGACTTTTAAATTCCAGTAATATGGGAAAATGGTCTGAGTTCCCCCCTTCTCCAACCCACTGACGGAACATAGGGATGGTGTTTATCAAGTCTTCACTTATGAGAAACCGGTCCAACCTCTTTGCCACCCTCCCCTCCCCAATTCTTCTGTTCCTCCAGGTAGGCTTGACTTTTATAAGATTGACATCAATCAAATTATGAGAGAAGAGGGTGTTGGTGAAGAAATCTGAGAGCGGATCTTCTCTGGCTGAGGGACCCCAGGCTTCCGCAGTCCCAATGGAGAAATTGAGGTCTCCACCCAAGATAACACTCCTATCTTTGATAAGCTCTTTTGATAGTAAGTTATTCCAGAATGACTCACGCCCTTGGCATGGCCCGTAAATATTCAGCAGTAAAAAAGAGGTCCCCATATCAGGGTTTGAGACCTCCAGACCAAGAGCATGGTCCATGCCCCAAGAATGACTTCCTTCATACCATACTTTCCTCCCTCATTCTACAACACAACCAACACTCATACGTGTACTGACCTCTCCTTTCCCTTCTTGATATTCCTTGAATTTGCACAAGGCTGCATGAGCTAAGATTTATATGATCTCACACCATATCCATGACAATGCACTTCCATTATGCTCATAGTGAAATCACCAACAAATAAGGTTCTTGGTGATTTATGTATGTTTCATGATCAAACATTGTAAGATTACCTTTGTTGCATGCCATGAAGGAACTTCACTTACCACCTTACATTTTGATAATTTAATGTTGATTATGGAACAAGAGCCTCCCTTATTGTCATGCCCCTACACTGGTGGTACTCTTCCAACCTCACTATAGGAGGTGCGGCACCACCGACCACTTTCTTTTTAACAATACTTGCGATCATCGACTATGCCTACTTTCTATACTTAGTTTATTTTTCAACTTCCTAAGTATACTTTCATTAACACAGTGGAAACTTTCTTACATCATTCATCATTATTATCTTTTACACATATATGCATAACAGATAATAAACCGGGAGGGGCAACTCCCTGAAATATGAGTCTGCCCGATAATATCAATACTTCACAAATATTTAGTTTTACAGCCTTTGCAGGAAACCCCAAGTTTCCTTGGTACAATATCTTCCAAATCATGCAAGTCAGTCTACACCGTTCGCACTACCTGAACCACTGTTCGGAGTGCCCAAGGATACTTCCGCCCGTCGCACCTCGTTCACCGTCGCACTATTCAACATGTCATTCACCCACAGCTCGTTCAACCAAACACCCTGAACTCGTTCACTCGTTCGGCTCGACACCCTCGCACGCCCTTGCCCGTTCGCTCATTCGGCCCGGCGCCCTCACACACCCTCGCCCGAACGCCTTCGAACGACTTCGCCCGAACGTTCGACCTTTCAGTCGTTCGGCCCGGTGCCCTCGCACAACTTTGCCCGAATGCCTTTGCATGACCTCGCCCAGTCATTCAGACAAACGCCCTCGGACGCACTCGCCCGGTCGTTCGGCCCGACCCCTTCGCACGATCGTTTGGCCTGACGCCTTCGCACACCCTCACATGGTCGTTCGGCCCGACGCCCTCACATGCATTCACACGGTCATTCGGCCTGACGCCTTCACACGCCCTGCGACTCCATTTTCTGCGTTTTCCCCAGCTCAATGTTTTGGCCCAAGAGTCCGCCTACACCTCTGCCTTAACTCCAGAATTCTCCAACTTTGCACTTCACCTCTGCGGCTCGTATGTTTGTTGATTCCCTTGAATTCGCTTGTTTAAACTCTCCACCATCGCCATGTACATATACACCTCCCTGCCATGGTTGACCACGTCGGCCTGCCCAGCTGACCACCCCTTTGGCCCATCGTTCTAACATTCCACACATCGACTCGTTGGTTGGGCACCCCCACCCGAGACCACCTCACCTTATAAACAAACCTCCCAACACTTAGCCAATTTTCCATTTGCCTCGATTTTTCTCCACACAACTGCACATTTTGCTTGGCTCACCCACGCTCCTCCGTCGTGGGCCCGTGCCAACCCCCTCCGACCCATCAGTTAAAGGCGCCCACCCGACACACTCGACTCGTGGGCTTGACATACTCCCCCACTCTAAACAGTTGTCGTCCTCAACAACACCATCATACGACATCACAAAGTGTCGCTAACTCCAACATCCAAATATGCCCATGCTGTCTGCCTCTGCTCTGCCATCGCACAAACCATAAAGGTTCATGTCTCCATAAATCGGAAAGACTCCTCAATCCATGATCATCAACCACCTCCATCGGAATCCCCACACGCTACCCCACCGTGGAAGGTTGACCCCTCCAACTCAAGCTACATGCTCACTGCAACATATATCGTGTCGATTCCATCAGGTATCATCATAGTGTTAACTGCCACCATGATACTCCAACATAATGCTAATACATCTTTGTACACTGCTATAGCCCCCATGACTCGAACTAGTCGGGTGATTAGTCCAACTGTCATGCTCAAACCATGATAATGCACATCCTCATGCCATCATCAGTCATTTATTCTAGCCTCCTATCACTATATCAACTCGATCGAGAATCCATCTCCATCTCCATCAAAATGTAAGCCATGCCCAGGTCCATGAAGTAAACTCCATCTCGTCTGCAACATGCTGCCCATGATGTTTGGTGTCAATGTGCTACATGAAATCAGTTGCATCTATCCCAACATCATCATCCATATGTGTAAAATCCATCTCCTCAAAATGAAGAGATCCTCTCATCAACCCTGACTCTCGATGTGCCACATCTAGGTCCATGAAGCCACCTCCATCATATCTGCAATGTGCCATCCCTCAAATTTGCCAAGGAAACAAGTATAAACTTGTCTCATCTCTCATGTATCAAAAGTGGTTAAGCCTCAGCTCAACCTATGCCCAAGTGTTACCACCAAGGCATCACCATCGTTGCAACTCCATCACTCCAAATCCACCATAATATGAAGTCCCTAAAATTCACAACCTCATGTCATCATGAGCTCCATGAGTCATCTCCAATCAAAATCCTAGTAAGCATACATGTCTCGGCCCAACGGTCTCTACAAGATGCCTCATCTCTCCATGTAGTAGGAATGCTCCATAGTCTGCTCACAAATCCAACCAAGTCCATGGTCTTGTTGTACAAGAGTGCACAACATCTCCATCGGCTCATAAATAAAATATCTCCATGCCACATCAGCAAATCCTCCTGCACAACATCCCTGCCTTGGCACTCCTCATTGGATGCCCATAGGTGACACCTCTATAAGTGCTCCTGCATAATGTCTCTGCATAAGACTGCCATGCTCCATGTCTCCAACTCGATGTCCATGACTCAAGTTTCCCATGTTGTCCAACTAAGTAGAACCATCACAACAATCGGTCATCTTCATTCAAGTCTACAATCCGGTCTAGTGAACTTGGTCACCTAAACCATATCATCATCACATGAGTCTCTTCCACCATGGCTCCCCCACTAAAGGTTCCACCAAGACTTCCTCTTCGTCTCAGCCATGAGAAGTCCACCCAAGTATCATCATACTCAAGTGTGTGCCCTTCCCGATTCCGTCCATGAGTCATACCGGGAACTTAGCCAATTTCTCCATATGGCTAAAGCATGACCCATTCCTCCACAACGATCATCACATTCCTCCCTTGTCACAGGCATTTGCACCTTCTGCCATAAGGTCACAAACAACCCCAACAAGCTCTGCAACATTCAATGGTCCTTGCCTCTCCATACAAGGTCTCATCATAGACATCCATGGTACGATCCTCCATCGCATTGGCAAACTGATTTTGCACTTCCTTGCATATGGTCCATCTACCAAAAGCTCAACTGAAACACAAGTATAAGTAGTACTTACTTCATCATGAGGCTCCTCCATGTGAGTATCCTCATCCACCAATGTCTACAAACTGCACGATCCTGGTCCAACTTGAAAAATTTCAAGTTCATCCTCCATCGTTGTCATATCTGCAACATCCTCAACCATCATGGCTTCCTCTTCCTTATCATCACAATCTGTAGCTTTCTCCTTATCATGAATGAAAGCTATGAACTGCTTTTCTCAAGAGTTAGCCATTCCAGCTTCTTTCGAATCAAGTTCTGCCTTATCTTCAACTCCTTGAGTTCTGCATCAAACAAGTCCACTTTCCCTGCAAGTCGATAGGCTTCATCCCTATTCATGTCAGAGATCCCTTCCTTGACCAAAGCACGAAGAGCATCCCTCGTTTCAAACAAGTCCTTGCTCCATTCTGCAATTCTTTGCTCCAAAACACTTGATTCTTCAAGTAGACTTCCTTCAAATTGACTTGGCCCCGATGTGTGCCCCTGCCATTCTTCGAAGGTCATAATCCCTGCAAAACCCATTTTCTGCAAAATGGACATCTTCCTCGATTCTCTGAATCACCAAAGCCCGCGGAATCTGGAGCTCTGATACCAACTGTCACGAAGTGCAGTGGGATCAGCTTTTTTGCAACTCTGATTCTCTGAATCAGCTCTGATACCAACTGCCACGCCCCTACACTGGCAGTACTCTTTCAACCGCACTATAAGAGGTGTAGCACCATCGACCAATTTCTTTTTAATAATACTTGCGATCGTGGACTACACCTACTTTCTATACTTAGTTTATTTTTCAACTTCCTAAGTATACATTTATTAACACAGCGGAAACTTTCTTACATCATTCATCATTATTATCTTTTACACATTTATGCACAACAGATAATAAACTGGGAGGGGCAACTCCCTGAAATATGAGTCTGCCCGATAATATCAATACTTCACAAATATTCAGTTTTACAGTCATTGCAGGAAACCCCAAGTTTCCTTGGTACAATATCTGCTAAATCGTGCAAGTCAGTCTGCACCATTCGCACTGCTCGAAGCACTGTTTAGAGTGCCCAAGGATACTTCCGCCCGTCGCACCTCATTCACCGTCGCACTGTTCAGTATGTCATTCACCTGCAGCTCATTCAACCAAACGCCCTCAACTCATTCGCTTGTTCGGCTCGACACCCTCGCATGCCCTTGCCCAAACACCTTTGAACGACTTCGCCCGAACGTTCAACCTTTCAGTGGTTCGGCTAGGTGCCCCCACACGCCCTCGCCCGAATGCCTTCGCACGACCTCGCCCGATCGTTCAGACAAATGCCCTCAGACGCCCTCGCACGGTCGTTCGGCCCGACTTCACACGGCCTCGCACAGTCGTTTGGCCTGACGCCTTCGCACGCCCTCGCACGGTCATTCGGCCCGACACCCTCGCACACCTTCGCACGGTCGTTTGGCCCGATGCCTTCGCACGCCCTACAGCTCCATTTTCTGCATTTGCCTCGCCTTAGTGTTTCGGCCTAAGAGTTCGCCTACACCTTCGCCTTAACTCTAGAACTCTCCAACTTCGCATTTCACTTCTGCGACTCGTATGCTTGTTGATTCCCTTGAGTTCGCTTGTTTAAACTCTCCACCATCACCATGTACATATACGCCTCTCTGCCATGGCTCACCATGTCGACCTGCCTAGCCAACCACCCCTTCAACCCATCGTTTTAACATTCCACACGCTGGCTCATTGGTTGGGCACCCGCACCCGGGACCGTCTCACCTTATAAACGAACTGCCCAACACTTAGCCAATTTTCCATTCGCCTCGCATTTTCTCCACACGACTGTCCATTTCACTTGGGTCGCCCGCGCTCCTCCGTCGTGCGCTCGTGCCAACTCCTGCCAACCCATCGGTTAAACGTGCCCGCCCTGCACACCCGAGTCATGGGCTTGACACTTATGGTTCCATCCCCTCCCATTAATCTAAATGGTAAATTTATAGTTGTGTTTGCTAGAGACCTCACCACTATGTCTCGTTGCCTGTGAATATGTCTTGTGTGGAAACTAACAAAAGATAAAAAAAAAATATTTTTATGCATTTGACCAAAAAAATTAATTAACAATTTATTCGATATGTTCCAAAAAAATAAGTGCCTGATTAAATTATTAAAATCTCCTAACAATTAAAAAAATATTCACATATAAATGATTTATTAAACTTAAATCTTAAACATAGTGTACATCTCTATTTAATTATTACTCATTACTCCTCAACTTCCCTAATATCTTAGTTTTAATTTTTCCATAAATAATCAAAATACTACACTTACCAGAACCCTAAAAATAAGAATCATTTTCAAATATTATATTTCTATCAAATTCTTTAATTAAAACATAAAAGATATATAACCACTTCTTAAAAGGAGAAATTTTGATGACTCCTCCATGTGCAAAAGTCAATCTTTTTCTAGCCATGTTTTTCTGACTCCATAAGTAGGGCATCTATCACAAAGAGAAGAACAATATTCTTAGATGGCATGACAATAATTTTTTTCTCGAAAATATCTAAAAACTTCTTTATAAAAATGCAAGTTGTACAACTTAAATGACAACTCACTCCTTAAATCCTGCACACTAAAGCATGAAAACATTACCACTTGTGTTTTAAAGATGTAATTACGATTTAACCAAACCATAATAATATACATTACCACTTACCACATCTCTTTTTAAATGTAATTAGGATTTAACTAAATCATAGTAGTTTTTTTTAAGTGCGATTTTTTGGATCTTCTGGTGTGAAATTTAGTCAAAAAAAATTTGGTGAAATTTTGATTTATGTTATTTAAACTATGTTTTTTATTGTATATATGAATTTAGTATCCTGGAAAATTTCTAGAACACTTGAATTGTGCAAGGGTCACTCATCAAAATAGTAATTTCAATAAATTCTTACCAAATTTTAGAAAAATTAAATTATAAAAATCCACCAAAAAAACTCCAAAAAAATCACACTAAAAACCATTTCTATTATTATTTTTAATAAAACCTATATAAATTCAAAACAATTCCTATTATCATCATTCCCGTCGATAAAATTTCTAGGCATAGCTTTTCATCCGCATCTCTTTCACATAATAATATATAAGGAATAATAAAATTAAGATTTGAGGAAAAACTACTCATAAATAAAGACAAACATATCACACATCACATGGGACCCATTAAGAAAGCGTTTGTCCCGTTTTTATCGCCACTTCTCCAAACGTGATCTTAAAGATTCCACAAGTCACGGTGACATGACTTAACGAATAAGAATAGATAACTTTTAAAAACAATCCTATTTAATTATTTCACGATGGCCTGAAACGAATACGAACAAAAAAGCTTTAAGAAATTATTTTATTAATGTTTCGTTTATTGTTTGTTAGGATGATTGTGAAGATTTCCTAAACAACCCTGAAATGATTTAATTAATGAATTTTTTTTTTTTTTGATGGTTAATAAGTTAAATGTTACGTCAATTTTTTAGAAAATTTATAAAGTTATTGAGATTGTAAATTTTATTGGGCCCATCACTAGGTTGTTTTACGGAGCGACATTAAAGAGTGTAATTTAATTCATAAATGAAATTTGAGTTTGGAGTATGTTTTTTAATGGTTTCGTTTTGATTGAGATTTCGACATTAAAGAGTGTAATTTAATTCATAAATGAAATTTGAGTTTGGAGGATGTTTTTTAATGGTTTCGGTTTGATTGAGATTTCAACATTAAAGAGTGTAATTTAATTCATAAATGAAATTTGACTTTGGAGTATGTTTTTTAATGGTTTCGGTTTGATTGAGATTTCGTCTTGTTTTGATTTAAGGTTTGATTTTTAAGGTTTGATTGAGATTTCGTCTTGTTTTGATTTAAGGAAATATGCTATTATGGAAATAAAATTTTGTTTCTTTAAGTATTATCAATCCAAGATCCAAGCATTTTTTAAGTGAGTAATTTTAGATGGCTTGATTTGATTTTCCTTGAATAAGGGTGATGAGTCAGCTTGCATTAACAAATAGTAACTAATGATGACTATCCCCATTGTTAATCTGACAAATAAGATCTACTAGGTTTTCCCATGGTGAAAATAAATAAATAAAAAAAAAAAAATAAAAAGATCAAAAAAAAAATTCTCAATATTTTTAGTGAATTTTACACTAAATTCAGTGAAAATTTTTAATTAATTAATTAATTAATTTTTATTTTTGTTTTTTAGGCTACGAAATGACCTTTTTTCACGACCAATTTTTTGATTAATTTTAAATCAAAAGCCAACAAAGATTTTAAAAAACTTGAGTTTAAATTGTTTAATCTGTATCATTAGAGTGCCCTAGAGTTGTGCAAAGTACTAAATCTATTTATGCATTCAAAAATGTATTTTAAACATCAAAAAATATTGAAATTGTATTGCCGGATTTTGGTGAATTTCAGTGAAAAAGTCTATTTAGTTTATAAGTTAGACTACAGTCGTTTAATTTGCTAAATTCGAGTGCTCGATAAATTTTAGAGTGCTGAATCCATTTATGGATTCAAAAAAACAATTTAAATAATAAAGAAATCACAATCTCCCTTAAAATTATATTGCTGATTTTCACTAGTTTTGCTTCTAATTGAAGTAAACAAATTACAATTTCATCAACAAATATAATGGGATTTTAACAATAAACATTTAAAATTATATAAAAAGTAAGTCAGTTTAATTATTAGATGTTTTGGTTATTGTTTGGAATCTTTTTTCCCCATTTTATCCCAAATTTGAAACAGATTTATTAGAATTGTAATGTAATTTATATAATTTAAAATGCTTTAAAATTTTCAAAGCACTGAATTTATATATTTAAAAATATATTGTAAATAATGAAAAATTACAATTTCTGAGATAAATTTATCTTCAATTTTAAATGAGAGTGTGATATAAACTTATCTTCAACTTTAAATTAGTGTGATGTGGACAACTGTAATATAAATTATTGATGATACTTAAGTTTGAATAATAAATTGTGACCATTTTAAATAGGATATTTCAAATAGTTGTAGTTTATTTGTGATATGATTTGGAGTATTTTTAGGCATATTTTCCAGTCAAATTTGCTCAAAATTCCAAAATAATTGGAATCACAAATTTGAATTGTAAATATTTCACAATCAAAATACTCCAAAGTTTTTTTTGAACATTAATCCAATTAAAAAAAACCTCTGGACCATACAAATCAAAATTTAACCCTTTTTTGGTCTGAATTCGGACAAAAACACGGAAACATTTAACAAATAAACAACGCCCCTTAAATAAACCCGTGGCTCACAGTTAACGAATTAAAAAAAAAAAAATCATAAATGAAATCATTTATAAGGTGCCACTGTCCAAACAGATCTTGTCATTGGAAATGTAGGGTTAGGGTTAGAGTTAGCGTTAGGGATTAGGTGAGAGGCCGAGTTTGTATGTACTTTATATGTCTGAGATTTGCAGAGAAGAGAGGAGGGAATCGTGTATCCAAGGAAGGAAGAACAGCTATTGGTTTGTCGATTTTGAGAAGGGATCTGTCATGTGGATGGAAGTCTTGAGGAGTGGGAGGGTAGGAGAAGGCTCTGTGGTGAGGTTTCAGTCATAATCTCATCAGTCTTCCCTATTCCTCCCATTCCTATTGCCTCCCTTCACAATGTAACACAGTACACAGCCTGTTAAAGAAACGAATATGGCTAAATATCATTCTGTTTTGTGGGTATTATGGGGATGTCCTGTAGTTTTAAGGCCATCAGGTCTCTGTGGGTTGGAAATACTTACGCAGTAATTTATGATCTGATGACATCTATGCACTGTAACAGTCTTCCCAACTCCACCGAGACCCATGACCTTCTTATCTACACATCCCTTTTGTGCCCGCTCTATTAACTCTGGCGCTGTTACTCTCCAGATCTGCAAACATTGCACAGGTTTGTTGTTGGTTAGGTTATTATTTTGGACAAGTTTTTCCTTTTTATTTCTTGACTCCACAGTTAATTATGGCTTCTCTTGATTAGGGGCATGGCTGCAACATACAGTTGATTGTAAGCCTGTCCCTGCTTTATGTCGTGAATTTATTTATTTTTGCAGGGGACATGGAGCTTATTATACTGTGACCAAGATCTGGATTTGGGTGTATGGCTTGGATGTTAGAACAAGAATTAGTTCTGGATTTGGGTGTATGGCTTGGATGTTAGAACCAGCATTAGTTTTGTGTTTCCTTTCTTAGAGTACCATGTAATAATTGTAGAGAAGTCAATTTGACTGTATAAATTGTTTGATAGTAGGGATGCCTGTTTAGAGAGGATTATGGTATGTAAGAACCTTTATTTTAAGGTCTCAACCTATCATATTAAGCTGTTGAAATTACTAATAACAGATCTCAAGTTCAGGCAAATAAAAATGTCTCCGGTGATTCCATTTTTCAATAGCTTGTATGGTTGTTCTTTTGTGTGATAGCAATGATCTCTTTTCAAGTCAAAGTACTATGGTTGCAAGCAAATATTCAAGCTGCATATGAGATCCAAATATTTGAGATTAAGTGCATCTGGTCTCAAAATTATGTAGAAAGCTTTGAAGGGTGACTCGGTGGAAAGCAAAATTGATCTCATTTTGTCTGAAGGCCAGTCATGTTGTGTAAGCAGTTTGGTGAAAAAAATTGGCATTTAATCCGTAATACTGTGCATATATTGGGATCTAAATCTGTTCATAATTCATTAAAACTCTTCATGTGAAACACTGATGGGTAGCAGAATCACAGTGGAATGTGTAACAGAGGCATCGAGGACTAGCGTTATCCTATATTATTAACACTATAATTCAGAGAAGGGCAAAACATCATGGTATATAAATTTCATTTTGCACTCCTGTGATAATATTATAATGTTTTCACAGCCAGAGCATCAACATATTTAATTCTTGAGTTTGCCTTTATAAAACGAATTCTTTTTGTGATTACTGGTATGATATGCAACAAAATGCAATCTTGTTACAAAATGTATCTCAAAGTGTCCAATTATTTGTTCCATATAGTGAAAGAAAACAAATTAAAATGAAAATTAATATATGTAAATTTGATGAGCTTTTTTTAATTAGTTAATTCATCACAAAAGATTTTTTCTAAATTTTTTTATAATTAATAAATTCATTATAATCATAAGAATTATCATAAATAAGAGGATTACATTATTATAACTAATTAATTAGTTATTATTATCAAACTTATAAGAAAACTGATCTCATCATAACCAAGAATATTAGATTTTCATAACTCATTAATTAATGAAACTTAGAAAAGCTTCTCTTAGCAAAACCAATGGCTACTTTATCACTTTTTTCTTAAATCCCAATAAACCAAAATGAATCTCCATAATCAATTCATATAGGTTTTGTTTAATCATTGTTATAATCCATCGGACTTGGGAAAGCTTCTCTCCTAGCGAAACTAGTTCTTTAGCATTTTTATCCAAGCCCATATCAAAATGAATCTCCATAATCAATTTGTATATGATCTGTTGTTTTTCTACAAAATTTGTACACTCAAGTGAGGATAATTCTTTGCTGTTGGATTGCAATCTTTTTCCATATTTGGCTAGGGTACTGCAATACTCTTTCACTTGGCTGGTAAGGTACTTAGAGGTTCCACAAGGCTAAAAGGATCCAGTGGTGATAACAAGTAGAGTTGTTGACATTTACATGAGGCTTGTTGTTGTGCTCGGGAAGCAAAGATTTTATCATGGTAAAACAATCAAACACTTTATCAAGCTCAATTTCTCAAAAGACATTGACCCTTTCTAGGTTAATTAATGTTATTGATATTCTAGTTTAGTGCACTCTGCAATGTATTGGTTATCTTATGTTTGGTTTTCAATATATAGTTCTATGTTATTATGTTAGGGAATCAAAGTAGTTTGGTTTTTTTGTTTTGTGTTTTTTAGAAGGAATGAGGTGATTTGTTTTTTTGTGAGATCATAATGTTGTCATTTAAATTGCAGTTTTGAATGTAGAAATGGATTCAAGAAAACTTTTGGACCATTTGGATTTTTTGATCTAACCACTTAATTTTTCCAATATATGACCAAATTTTAGGGAAAATCTACTAGGAAATTTGCCAAGAAATAGTTTAAAAAAGTCACCTTATCACATTATTGCAAGACTAAATCATGGTAAAATGTTCAGAGAGATTTGGATTGGATCATTATATTATTTTTCATCCATCTTGATGCTTTTTGAGGAAAAAGTGAAGGAAATAACTTGCAATCGTGGTTTTGTTGGCGGGACCTAGTGTGGAGTATTGAGTTTTGGAATTTACTAGGGCCATTTTTTTGGCCTTAAATGATAATTTTTTGGGGTAAAACTTTCTTGCTGCCTTAGACCTCATGATCCAAGAAAGTTTTTGGTGTTGACTTTCTTGCTTGAGAGGATGCCAAGATAGTGCTAACTACACATGGAAAAGGGTCTAGCCATGTGAAGACTACAAGGAAGACTTTAAAATGGTCAAAGTTGTAACTCTAGTTGAGAGTTGGAGTCTAACTTGACCCCTAGTTGGCTATTAGGCTATGTTATGACCAAGCCACTATGAGGGAAAAAAGGTTCCATTCATTTTTTATTGTATCTTGTTCCACAGTAGAGCAAAGCAATATAGAGTGAGGGTGAGAGAGCATAACACACGGGTATTAGAGTTTGTAGCAACGAAGTAGGTCGCAAGTCTCAGGTAGCTCCATATAAAGGGCATTCTCCTTTCTAATTGCATTATTTCCATTTCAAAGAAAGGGAGGGTAGAGTACCCTCACATTCTAGCTCAATTTTCTTTTGTAAGGGTTTTTAAGACCATATCTTGTGTTCATTGTGGTCAATGTGTGATTGTGTTTTATTGTTCTCTATTTTCTACATATTATCTATTACATGTCTAAGAAAAAAAAAAAATTGGCTAAGGAAATTAACCCTCATAATATGTATTTCAGTATATTTTTATCAATTTTGTTGTGATGAACTGTCCAGTGAGATATCCGCAACAATTTACGAATCACTAAGATTCTCAAAGACATTGGCCATCTAGAGGTTTGTTAATGCTTTGCTAATTTTCCCCATTCGATGCATTTTGTTATCTATGTTTGATTACGAAGATGATGCTCATTGTTGTTGTGCCATGTCAGTGAAACTTTTACCTTTGTGTTCAAACACACCAGATTCATTGTCCTAAGTCTCTAGGAAGATTCACAAAGATATAAAGCCTTTGGAGGTTAATTGAATGTTGTAATAATATGCTCACTTTCATGAATTTTATTCGCTTATATTTTGTTATGAATATATAACTCTTCTAGGTTTTGCCATTGATGATCCAATCCCTTCCCATGGGAGTTAAAGGGACAATTTCATGTTGCCATTTAAAATCTTGCTTGGAAGCTTGACCCATGCTTTAGTTTGGGTTTTTTTGGCTTTGGTAGGTGAAATAGGTTCATGGAATAGTGGGTTGTTATACATAGCTAGGAGAAGGATAAACATGGTTGTTATACATTGTTAGGAGAAGCTACACTTTTATGAGACAAATCCATGGCATTATGTCAATCCTTGCAGCAGGATGTGTTCCAACTAAATGGATTGGATTTGAAGAGAATGCAACTTGATCTATTATGTGGGTTCTCGATTGTTTTGGATACACTTTTTTGATACAACATCCATAATATTATGTTGGCCCGAACAATAGTATGTGCCCAACTAAGTTGATTGGATTTGAAGAGAATGTGACTTGATCTATTATGTGGGTTCTCTATTGGTTCTAGATTGGTGCCTTTGTTGTTTTCTACATTAAATGTGTGTGTTAATCATTGAATCTATTTTTCCTCTTTGAGATAAATGGAGAACATTACCAGCGTCTAGTGTTAAGAGGTTTTTGAAGACCCATTCAATTGATGTTACAATTTTTGGAGCATAATAATATACTTAAGATCAAGTGTTGTTGGTTACTAGCACTAGAAAATAATGATGTGTTGGTCATTGCTATGTTATATCATTTCATCATCTCCCTTCTCTAATGTCTTCACTTTGTCATCAAATTTCAAACTTCCTTAGGGTGCTCTATCATAAGCCTTAGCTAGCTCCCATTTCAATTTGCACCAAGAATATTCTTTATAACCTTGGTTGAAGATGGGTCCTCTTATAGATTTCATCTTGGTGTGTTGTAATGTATCCAACCATTCCCTAGTTTAGTACACTAGCACACACTGTCACTTATCAACTTTGAATACCATATTATTTAAACTTTATTCTTGGCTATTAGTTACCATATTTAACAACTTTGGTACCAATTCCATATATGCCATGTGTTAGTGTCAGTCAGTTTTTCCTTCCACTAGTGATCAAACATCTTCTTTCAGAATGTCCATTAGGGTTTAAGGTCAAGTTTTTGTCATTTCACTAGGTCTTCCATTCAAAAACTTTGGTCATTGGTTAGTGTGTCTAGGGTTATTTCCACTCTAAGATTTCCATGTCCGGTCACTGCCATCACTCAATTGGATGTGCCATCATTAAAAAAATCATCATCATCACTTCAGTGATATCACCATCATGATTTCATTCAGTTGAGTGTTTCCATAGGTCATTAGGGTTTCAAGGTCATTAAAGCTCTCATTTCATGCATAAACCCGACAAAGGAGGAGTGGTAATAAACAAGTCTCTTTAATAAATTTTGATATCAAATGTAATTTTGTGTTTTCATATGTAATAACTACTTCAAAGTCCAAGTTCCAAAGGCTGCAGTTCAGAGTTCCAAAAAAGATTCAATGTCTCAAAAAAAGGCCATAAAGTTACCAAGTTTCAAATATCAAAGGTCATAAAGTGTCAAGGGTCCAAATTTAAGTTTAAAAGGGTAAGATGAGTTGTTTTTTAACTCATTTGCACTTTCAAAATTTCAAGCATCTCTCAGTTATCATCGTGCAGGAAGAAAACTTTGTGAAAATTGAGGGTTTTGTTGTATTCTTTGGGAAGAGTGACCTTTCTGTGAAGAGTGCGACCTTTCTGTGGAAGAGCGTGACCCTTTTAAAAGAATTGCGACCTTTCTAAGCAAGAGCGACCCACAACGCCACTCTTTGGGAAATTCACAATATAGGGATTTTTTCTTGGTTTCAAGGGGATTTTCGATTTCTTCAAACTTCCAAAGATCATTCAAGGACTCTTAAAGCCTTTGCAAATAGTAAGTGACCATCTACACCATCATTTCAAAGATTTTTCTCAATGTAAATTGATTGTTTCTCAGGGTTTTCTCCAACAATTTTTTGGTGAATGAAACCTAGCTTCTACTGATTTACCACTGTCATCTATCATCCATGAAACCCTAAATTTAAAATCTCCTATCATTCCACCACTCATTCTGATCCGAACTTAAACAGGACCACAACAACTCATAGATATAATCATAAACACAGAGATGCGACAGAAAAACACTTCATTTCATTAATGGAAAAATATTGAACTATGCTTACAAACAGAATGGAAATAAGATAGCTCGGGCAATGGTAGCTTATCTCTAAGGAGAGATGTGGTGGCTACATGCCTCTGAGTTGTGTTACAATGAAGCTCAAAGGCCTATTTATTATTGAGAAACAATGGAAAACCCTAAACATCCAAAAACCTAACCCTAGGAGATGAAGTACTAAAACTGTGGGCCTCGTTTGGGTAAATTGGTACATCGACTTCCCGGGGTCGTAACATTGGCATATGATCTCCGTTTGGCTATCATCATACCTCATTTCGAAGATCTCGAAGAGAAGGTCAAAACAAATGGACAAGCCTATTTGAGACGTTTTCGATCCCTTCGTTTTCCCTAAAAATACCATTTAGGGCCTCAAAACGAATCCGGAAGTTTAGGACCTGAAAAACTGCGAAAAATAATAAACAATGCTACAATTAAGGAACCAAAAAACTGAAAGAGACAATGTTGGGGGTCCAAGTGGAATAGGTAGGTGGCCACCAATATCCACTTGGATCATTCCTTCCCCCTTAGGAAGCAATGGTCCCCATTGCGTTGAGTGCCTCCATGAGATGGGGAAAATTTTGCAGAACTTGGTCCCTGGTGAGCCACTTGCCTTGGTGAAGGAGTTGGCCAACTTTGACAACCTGATATAGTTGGATCTTCTGCTGGCGAGTGCTCTTGATCTGTGTGTCCATGATCCGATCAGTGGTGGCCTGTTCCATGCAGTTTGGGTTTAGCTTTGTTGGTGTGAGTTGTTCTGCAATGTCAGATGTGTCCAACAATGGTGGGAAGTATGGTCGGAGGCGATCTACATTGAACAAGAGGTGCAGAACAAGGAACGGTGGGATGTTGAGATCAAAGGCATTGTCACTGACGGCCTTGGTGATGGTGTATGGCCCATATCGGAGCAGGCGAAGCTTGCGGTGGGGCCCAACAAGGTGCTCTTTCTACAAATGAAGCCAAACTTTGTCGCCCACCTGGAACTTGTGTGGCACTCGATGTTGATCATGGCGCTGCTTGTACTTAGCATTGGATCTGTCCAATATATCATGGACCTGTTGGCGGATGTGTTGAATGCACTCAATGAAGCTATTAGCCCTTTCAGCTTTGGATTGCACGTGAGCTGAATCTACCTGAGTGGCTATAAATGGTATGGCCACATCAATGGGGCATAATGTCTGAAATCCCATCCCTACTTGAAAGGGGTTGTGGCCTATTGAGCTATGCAGAGCTCTGTTGTAGCTGTGTTGGACATAGGGGAGACTTTCATCCCATGTTCATGGATGCTTCGAGTTGTACTTGCATAGAATGTGTATGATCATTCTGTTGACAACCTCTGTTTGGCCATCAGTTTGGGGATGGAAAGTCGTGGACTTAGTGAGTTTTGTATCCATCATCAACCAGAGACTTGACCAAAATGCACCCAAGAATCTGCCGTCCCGATCTGAGATAATGGATTATGGGATCCCAAAGTGTACCCACACCCGCTCAAAGAAGAGCTTAGCAGTGGCCTCTGCTGAGATAATCTTCTTGTAGGCCACCATGATGGTCATCTTAGAGAATCTGTCGACACCCATGAAAACGCAATCGTTGCTATGCTTAGTAGAAGGAAGGCCCGATATATAATCCATGGAGACAAATTCCCAAGGCCAGCTAGGAGTAGGTAGAGGAGTATATAGGCTTTGCTTGTTGATGGTTGGTTTGGCAATGGTGCAGGCAGTGCAGGATCTAATGTACTTCCCAACATCCTGATGAAGTTTCGGCCAATAAAAATACTTCTGCAATACCGTCACTGTTTTCTCTACTCCGAAATGTCTAGCAAACCGATTGTAGTGTGCCTCCCAAATCATCTTGGCACACTCACTTGAAGGAACACGTATGTGTCCCAAGTGGCATAATAATGCATCCTGAAGGTGAAAATTTGGAACTTTCTTCCCTTCTAGGAGTGTCTGGTATATGCTGTCAAATTCTGGATCGCTCTTGTAAACATGTAGCCATCTCGATGTCTCATGTCCACAGGAGTTGAGCACAATGATCAATGCCATGGCCGATGGTCTACTAAGGCAATCAACAACATTATTGGTGCTGCCCTTCTTATACTTAATGTTCAAATGGAACTATTGCAGATAGGTGGACCATTTCTAATGGCGATTGTTCTGCAACTTCCCTTGTGTCTGTATGAACTGTAGAGGTCAGTGGTCTGTGTGGATGACCGTTTCTTTACCCAGAATGTAATGCTTCTGTTGACGATAGACCTGCACAATGGAATACATTTCTTTCTCGTAAGTGGGGTAATTTCAGACTGTGTCTGAAAGTGTCTCACTGTGGTAAGCCACTGGATGCCCATGTTGAGTAAGAACTGCCCCAATGGCATAGTTGAAGGCATCTGTCTCAATCTCAAATGGTTGTTGTAGGTCTGGTAATGTGAGCATTGGTGCAGAACATAGGCGATTCTTCAATTCGGAGAACGCTCATCGCTGGGTTTCCGACCAAAAGAACTTTGCTTTCACTCTGCCCTTGGTGACTTGACTTAAATGCCAAGCGATATGAGAGAACCCCAACATGAACTTGTGGTAGAAATTGGCAAGACCTAAAAAACTACAAACTCTGTTAGAGTGGTTGGGGCTGGCCAATATTAAATGACTTGTATCTTGGATGGGTCCACATGTACACCCTGCTCATCAATGATGTACCCCAGATATTGAACCTGGGTCAGGCCAAAGGTGCATTTCTCCAAATTAGCACACAACTTGTGTTGTCGAAGGTTTTCAAGGACCTGTCGAATATGGTGTAGGTGTTCTTCCCAACTCTGGCTGAAGATCAGGATGTCATCTAGATACATCGCCACAAATGCATTGGTGAAGGGCCACAAGATGTCGTCCATCAGTCTCATGAAGGCTGCAGGGGTATTTGTCAATCTGAACGGCATGACCAACCATTCGAAAAGGCCCTCCTTGAATTTTAAGGAAGTCTTCCACACATCGAAGGGTTCGATTGGAACCTGGTGATAACGTGACATCAAGTCAATCTTGCTGAAATATTTGGCCCCCTTGAGCTGGTACAGAAGGTCATCAATAGATTGGGTATCTATTCTGGACAAAGATCTTGTTCAGCGCCTGATAGTCAATACAGAGTCTCTAGGTCCCATCCTTCTTCTATACAAATACAATCAGGCTCCCACAGGGTGATGAGCTTGGCCCAATGTGCCCTTTCTGCAGTGTTCTCGAATCTGCCTCTTGATCTCATCGTTCTACAGAATAGAGCGTCAATAGATTGGTCTATTGGGCAGCAGCGCGCCTGGGGTCAGATCGATGGAGTGCTTGAGCTAACAGTTCAGAGGTACCCCTGTGGGTGAGGTGAAAATGTCCCTGTACTCCTCCATGGCCTTGTCCATCTGTTGCTGCTGTGTAGAGGAGCCCTGCCTGGAAGTCGTGGCCACAACCTTCTTCTTGCCGTGGGGGTGAATCATAATTAAAAACAAATTTCCTGTTTTGGGAAATGATCTTATTGCATTACTTTGCAGTGATCAAAGAGATGGCAGTAGGCAGGGCTACCTCCAGTATCCTGTACAACTTATTAGCCAAAGTAATAATCACAGAGCGAGGTTTAGACTCATATACAACATGTCACTTCCACAAGTATGGTTGTCCTAACAATACATCAAAAACTTCAAGAGGAGCAACATCACACAATACCTCATCCGTGAAGGGCTTGATGCTATAGGGAAGGCGACACTGCTGGCTGACATGAAGATCTCGTCCTTGGTGAAGCCACCTAATGGTGTACAGTTGTGGATGTGATGTAGTCTTTAGGCCCAGCCGCTTCATGACTTCTGCTGAAATGAGGTTCTTTTGGCTCCCGCTATCGACAATGAACTGCAGCGGAGAACCCTTCACCCACATTTGTGAGTGGAAGAGGCGTTCCCCCTCCTTTGGATCTTCAGGCTCAATTTTCTAGATCTTTGTGGTGGCCACGGTGGCACTGGGTTCCGCATAAATGATCTTCTTCCCTTTCTCAGTCCCCTTAATGGGTTTTTATTCAGAGTCGAAACCTACGTCTGGTTCAGAAGCCTTCAGCTCGGTCACTAGTGATTGCTTGGCCCGAAACTCACTTGTATTGTGAGTGGAGCCCTTATGGAACTTATACCATTTTCCCGTGTTCTTCTTCATCTTCGTGGTGTTGTTCTTTGCTTGCGGCTTTGATGGGTTGTCCTGGGTAGCCCCACTTTGGCTTGGTCCCTTGTTTTGTGGTTTGGGAGCACCTTTTCCTTGCTTTGGATTCGCAGCTCCAAAGTCCCACTTCTTCCGTTTAAACTTCTGCTCAATCTTTACAGTGAATCAAAATGTTGTATCGAGCGAGGAAATGTCCAAGAACTCCATCTCGTCCTAGATGTAATTGTGTAGACAACTGCGGTACTTGAGAACCAAATGTCGCTTAGTATCCTTGATACCCAGCTTCGTGAGAAGGGCATGGAAAGTATTTGTGAACTCCGACACATCTTGGTCCCTTCCCTACTGTAGCATGGTCCGCTTTATGTATTTGTCTTCATAGCTCTCGATAGGGTAATACTGGTCCTTGATGGTGTCTCAGAAAGAATTCCAAGTGGGTGTAACTGAAAAAAGCAAGGGTTCACTCTCGTCCTTTTGTTCGCAATAGGTTTCCCACCAGCCCTTGACATGTGGGGCGGCTTTGAGAAGTGCAAACGTAATCTTTTCCCGATTGGAAAAATCATGGACTGAAAATATCCTTCCAATAGATTTAACCATTCATCTACGATGCTTGCATCTATTAGGCCTTCGAATATGGGAATATCGAAGTTAACTTGTACCTTAAAAGGAGTGGTGCCTCTAGAGTGTCTACTGGATGAAGATGCATCGCCTGTGGGTAGCCATTAAAGGATCTGGGAAAAGTTATCCATCATCGCGTCCCTCTATCGCTTGAGAGATTCTTCGAGAAACATTTTGAAAGGATCTCCTGCCCCCTCCTTTTTCTTTTCATCCGCCATGGGAGGTCGTCGGGTTTTGCATGGCTGGTCCTGCAACGGTTCAACTAGATTGAGCCCTAATTCCTTATACCCTGACCTCGTTGGGGACATGCAAGGAAAAACAAAGAAAGAGCAGACCACTATGTTACCATTGATCCAAACTTAAACAAGAACGCAACAACTTATAGATATAATCATAAACACAGAGATGCGGTGGAAAAACACTTCATTTCATTAATGGAAAAATACTAAACTGTAGAATTTCCCATTGTAGATCAACAGATTATGCAATATACTAAAGCAAAATACGATATCTACTTCTACAACAAACTTGCAGAAGCTTAATCGAATTTGAGCAAGATCAAGTAGAACACATATCACTGAGAATGAGAAATCAATCACACATGAACACAAAATAATACTCTGGGGAAAACCTCAGCGAAAAACCCCGATCTCTTTATTATCATACAAGTGGAAATATCTTATGATTACACAAAGCTTTAGCTCACAAGCTACCCCGCTCTCAGTACAATCCAACAATACAGTTCACAGACTAAATAGACACAAGATATGCCTTCCCTTAGCCCTCCAAGCCTCCTATTTCCTTGCACAGTTTTCCTTGGGGTCCAATGCTGCCACTTGTGTGAATTGGCCTCATCACACACTCATCAAACCCAAAAGTAACTACGCAATCTCCAAGGAATGAATTCCTTCTACATGCAAGAGATATCCTCCATGGAATATTCCTGCAACTGATAGTACACTATCCCATCATCTGATCTCAACTGGGTCTCTGTCTGAACTAACATGCATGAGTTATTTATGAGAGAATATTCAGTTATCTGAAGTGCAACAGTTACATGCATGCATGCATTAACTAACTGAACTCACAATTAGTTCAACAAACTATTTGAACTAATCTAACTGGAATTAACTCAGTTAAATGAGTTAACTAATTACAACTCAAAGTACAACTCATCGTGATCTCCTTTAATCAAGGGATAACTTCCTTAATCAATGGAGAAACTGTTGCATGTCTTCACATAGACTTCATGTTTGATTTTCTACAACTAATTAACTCAATATGAATTAATTAATTATTTTACAAACAAATTCTAAGATCAAATTCGAATTTTAATTCTCAATTTTAGTTTAGGGACTAACTAAAATTGGAATGTATCCCGAAATGCTATTTATAGCAATGCTAATTTTAGCACTTCTAATTAATTTTAGCATTTCTTGTAGCTAGTTTCAACACTCCCTCTCAACAAGAAAGGGATTATCAGTAACCCCAATCCTGTCTCTGTGAAACTTGAACTTGCATTTTGACAATGCCTTAGTCAAAATATCTGCATCATGTTCCTTGGTCAAAACATACAACAACAACATGATTCTCTTGACCACACAGTCTCGAAGATGATGATACCAGATATCAATGTGCTTGGACTTGTCATGAAAAATTGGATTCTCAGAGAGTTTGATACAACTATGATTATCGAAATAGATCACAGTTGGATCCATCCTCTGACCAAACAATCCCACTAGAATCTTCCGCATCCAAATGGCCCCGCATGCTGCCTGAATGGAAACCATGTATTCTACCTCTGCTGAGCTAAGTGCAATTGACCTCTGTTTCCTGCTGTACCAGGAAACTACCGCTGAACCAAGGTTGAAGATTCTTCCAAAAGTGCTCTTCCAGTCTGATGGACTCCCTGCCCAATCTGCATCTGTGAAGCCTTGAAGCTTCACTCCCTCTGTCCATCTGTACCACAATCCATAATGAGATGTGCCTCTGAGGTATCTCAACAAATGCTTTGCTGCCTTCCAAAACAGCTTGGTAGGCTGGTCGTGTGTTCACGACAAAGAATAAGTTTGGTTGTGTGTTCACTAGATACATAAGTGAACCCACAAGCTGCCAATAAACAATAGCAACTACTACCTCACCTGAAGTAGCATCCTCCTTCCTTCAGTTCCCAGCTAGAGGAGTCTGCCTGGGCTTGCACTTCTCCATGTGAAAGCGCCTGAGTATCTCATTGGCATACTTGCCTTGAGACACAAATACTTCCCCATCTTTCTGCCACACTTCCATGCCTAGAAAGTAGTGCATAAGACCCATGTCTTTCATCTCGAACTCTCTTGCAAGGTCCTCCTTGCAAGACTTGATCAATTGATCATCACCTGTCAAAATCAGATCATCCACATAAAGAACAATGATCAATGGCTTACCTTCTACCATGATGTGGTAAAGGTTCACATCTGCTTCACTTTGGGTGAAGCCCAACCCGGTGAAATAACTGTCGATCTCGGTGTACCAAGCACGAGGTGCTTACTTTAGCTTGTACAAAGCCTTCTTGAGTCGGCACACATGTGACTCATGATCGAAGGTCTCAAAACCTTTCGGCTACTCAATGTACACCTCTTCCTCAATCTTCCCATTGGGGAATGTTGTCTTCACATCTATCTGATGGATCTTCCAACCCATATGAACTGATAGTGCCAACATCGATCTGATAGATGAGTACCTCGCTACAGGAGCAAAGGTCTCATTGTAGTCGATCCGCTCGACCTGTGAGAAACCTCAGGCAACAAACCTTACCTTATGTTTCTCAACACTGCCATCAGTAGCCTGCTTTACCTTGTAAAGCCATCTGGAACTAACCACTGAATTGTCCTGAGGTCTTGGGACAACATCCCACACGCTGTTCCGAATGATAGAGTCATACTTCTCTACCATGGCATCAACCCAGACTGGTTTCTACACTGCATCCTCAAATGAAGAAGGTTCAACCTCTACACACTCCCCAACTAGGGCCATGTAACCAATGTACCGCTCGGGTGACCTCCTCTGTCTGTGCTGAGAAGATGGTTGTCCCACATTGTCTCGCACATCCATCATCAACCTGTCAGCTTCCTTTGAGCGTTTCCGCCCATCTTTGGAAGACTCAGCATGAGTGGATGTCTCCACTCCTGGATCCCCTGCATGCGGCTGCTTCGCATCAATCTGAGGCTCCTCCTCCTTAGGAACTGAAAATTCCTCCTCTGCATGCAACTTGAGCTCCTTCTCAAGTGATACTCGCATGGCTTTCTGCTCGTCGAACTTCAGATCTCTACATACCACTGTCCTCTCACTAGTAGGCAGGTACACTCGATAATTGTGGGGTGTATCAATGTACCCCACAAGTATCCCCAACTTAGCTATTGGATCTAGCTTCCTCTGAGCATCTTTGGTCACATGGCAATAAACAAATGATCCAAAGATCCTGAAGTGACTCACATGTGGTCGCTTCTCGAAAAAGGCCTCCATAGGTGTCTTCATCCCCAATATACGGTGCGGGCTTCTGTTCTGCAAGTATACTGCTGTATTGCATGCCTCAGCCCACAAATGAAGTGGTAGGCTTTGGTCATGCAACATCGCTTAAGCTGCTCCCACAATTGATATGTTCTTCCTTTCGGCCACCCCATTCTGCTGTGGATTATGGGGTGCCGTCAACTCCCGTTTAATTCCTTCTGCATCACAGAAGTCTTTAAACTGTTAGGAGGCATACTCTCCACCATTGTCACTACGCAAGGCTTTTATTTTCTTTCCAGATTCTTTCTCTACCAAGGCTTTAAACTCACAAAACCTCAAGAAGGTCTAATCCTTCTTTTGCATAAAGTAGATCTACCATCTACGAGAAAAATCATTAATAAAAATAACATAGTACCTTCGTTTAGCGGTGGAGGTTGTAGAGAATGGTCCACAAACATCTATGTGAACTCACTCCAAGATTGCTCCAGCTCTACTGTCTCGATCCTGAAAGGAATATTTCACATACTTACCCAAGGTATAGCCTTTGCATGTATTCGTCTACTCTAGTTTTCCCTTGGGAAGTCTGGTAGAAATCTGTTGCATGATCTTCAAGGCCCCATGGTGAAAGTGGCCCAATCTTCTATGCCATAGCTCGCCAACATCTTGGCTTTGCACCACCTCTGCTTTGGAACTCAGTGCAGCACAGTCGTCTACCTCCAGCTTGTAGAGATTCTTAACTCGAATCCCAATCCTCTTGGTCTGTCCAATGCCAATATACCTCAGAAATACCTTTCCTTTACTAAAGACTACATCGTAGCCTTTATCTTCTAGCATAGCGACAGACACCAGATTCTTCTTCAAACCCGGTACATACTTTACATTAGTCAGGGTGAGAGGAGCTCCATGCTCCCTCTGAAACACAACCGTACCTTCACTTAAAACACGGTACTTTCCATCATCGCCCATCTCGATCCGCATCTGGAGATCCTTCTCCTCTAGGGTACTGAAAATATTCTTGTCGCCGGACATGTGGAAAGAGGCTCCACTGTCCAGGTACCAAACACATCCCACCATGGATGAAACCATGCATGCGATGAGAGAGAAATCCAACTCAAACTGTGAGGCCAGTGCATCACTATCTGATCCCTTCGAGGATCCATTCTTGGATTTCTTCTGTGGACAATTCGTATCATAATGGCCCACCTCATGACAATGAAAGCATCGCACTTTCAATTTGTCAAACTTCTTCCCACCATGGGAAGAACTGGATTTGGGATTGGACACCTTCCCTTTCCCTTTCCTCACCTTAATCACTAAGGCTAGATTTTCTTCATCATCTTGTTTTGATGAAGATCCATCTATGGTGCTTCTTCTTATCTCCCCCTGCATCAGATCCGACCAAAGTCGTTCCCAATCTGGCAGTTTCTCTCTTCCACTAACCAAGTCTTGGTAGCTATGCCAGCTCTTAGGAAGACCGAGGAGAGCGAAACTCACCATGTCATCATCAACAATCGTGATCCCTACACTTCCAAGCTCATCCCTGCAGGTGGTGAGCTTGTTCAAATATGTAGAGATCATGTCGCCATTTTCACACTTGATTTTCTGAATCTTGTCTTTCAGTGCTAGCTTCCTCTGATCGCTGCTATTCTGATATAGATCTTTCAATGTTTTCCACATCGAAAACGATGTCTCCTTCCCATAGAGGCTCAAGATAATGTGGTCTCGAACTCCCTTCAGGAGGATTCTCCTCGCTCTAGCCACACATTTCTTCCATTTCGCCAATTCTGTAGCATTAGCCACTGCTGGCTTAGGGACTTCTTGATCAATGAAGTCCTTTAGACCGTTGTCCTCTAATACTACTTCCATGCAATCCTTCCATGCTATATACTTCGAGCTGCCATCAAGGGAATACTCGAGTCTTAAACCGTTGAACGCCATTGGGGAAATTTGAGATGTAATAAGAATTCGAATTCTATAATCAGGAACTTGAAACTTGAAACTTCTCCCTTCTTTGTATACTGTTCTTCGCTTTCATCACATTTGCTCTGATACCATGTAGAATTTCCCACTGTAGATCAATAGATTGCAATGTACTAAAGAAAAATACAAGACCTACTTCTACAACAAACTTGGAGAAGCTTAATCGAATTTGAGCAAGATCAAATAGAACATATATAACTGAGAATGAGAAATCAATCACACATGAAAATAGAAGAATACTCTGGGGAAAGCCTCAGCTAAAAACCCCGATCTCTATATTATCATACAAGTGGAAATATCTCAGGATTACACAAAGATTTAGCTCACAAGCTATCCTGCTCTCAATACAATCCAACAATACAGCTCACAGACTAAATATACACAAGATATGCCTTCCCTCAGCCCTCTAAGCCTCCTATTTCCTTGCACAGTTTTCCTTGGGGTCCAATGATGCCACTTGTGTGAATTGGCCTCATCACACACTCATCAAACCCAAAAGTAACTACGCAATCTCCAAGGAATGAATTCCTTCTGCATGCAAGAGATATCCTCCATGGAATATTCCTGCAACTGATAGTACACTGTCCCATCATCTGATCTCAACTGGGTCTCTGTCTGAACTGACATGCATGAGTTATTTATGAGAGAATATTCAGTTATATGAAGTGCAGCAGTTACATGCATGCATGCATTAACTAACTAAACTCACAATTAGTTCAACAAACTATTTGAACTAATCTAACTAGACTTAACTCAGTTAACTAAGCTAACTAATTACAACTCAAAGTACAACTCATCCTGATCTCCTTTAATCAAGGGATAACTTCCTCAATCAATGGAAAAACCGTTGCATGTCTTCACATAGACTTCATGTTTGATTTTCTACAACTAATTAACTCAAGATGAATTAATTAATTATTTTACAAACAACTGCTAAGATCAAATTTGAATTTGAATTCTCAATTTTAGTTTAGGGACTAACTAAAATTGGAATGTATCTCTAAATGCTATTTATAGCAGTGCTAATTTTAACACTTCTATTTTTAGCATTTCTTGTTGCTATTTTCAACATGAACTATGCTTACAAACAGAATGGAATAAGATAGCTCGGGTGATGGTAGCTTATCTCTGAGGAGAGATGTGGCGGCTACATGCCTTTGAACTGTGTTACAATGAGGCTCAAAGGTCTATTTATTATTGAGAAACAATGGAAAACCCTAAACATCCAAAAACCTAACCTTAGGAGATGAAGCACCAAAACTAGTGGCCCCGTTTGGGTAAATTGGTACATCAACTTCCTGGGGTCGTAACTTTGGCATATGATCTCCGTTTGGCTATCATAATACCTTGTTTCGAAGATCTCGAAGAGAAGGCTAAAAACAAATAGGCAAGCCAATTTGGGACATTTTCGATCTCTCCATTTCCCCTAAAAACATTGTTTAGGGCCTCAAAACGGCTTCAGAAGTTTAGGACCTGAAAAGCTACCAAAAATAGTAAACTGTGTTACAATTAAGGAAACTGAAAAACTGAAAGAGACAGTGTTGGGGGTCCAAGTGGAATAGGCATGTGACCACCAATATCCACCTGGATCACATTTGCCATTGACTTCATCAAACCCTAGCCTTCCACTATGTTTTCACATTTGAGAAACCTCCCACTTTAGTTTTATTAACATCATTTGGCTAGTGTTTTTCCCTTCAAAAAATTTAATGGAGAGTGAACGAGAGAGTGAAAAGAGAGTGCACAAGGGAGGACATCATTCAAGGTTTGAGCCATCCAACCTGAGAGAAATCAATGCTTCTCCATTTGCCTAAAAATGTTTTAGAAATGTTGGTTGTATGAAGTTTTGTGAGTAGGTCGCAGAGTTTGGTTCTCATGTCCCTTTGACAAGCCTCTTTGCCCAAAATTTCAACATAGATAAGGTTGTCATAGCAGGTATTGAGTTTAGTGTCTCAGCATTTCAGCCACAAGTATTCCAAATCATGTTGACACTTGGTTCAAAGGCATGGAATTGCCCCTTGATGATTTTAAGATGTTCCTAAATCCTAATGTCAGAGAGACTTCTGAACATGTTTTTCCTTTTATACATCTGCTTAACAAGTATGCCCCTTTAATGAAGCTTATTATGAAGTATTTTACATGTGAAGGCAAATTCTCTAGATTATACAGGTATCATGTTAGGTTACTTATGCACTTCACCTCTACAAGAACACTTAATTTGTGCAACTTTCTATCTAAGAGTGTGGTGAAGATGATTGAAAAAATTCACACGAGGGGAAAACCTCATATCACCAATTTGTTTCACCATAGCCTGATCAAGATTGTGGTTATGCATTAGCGCTCAATCAAGCAAATCACTTGGGAAACCATTTTGGATAAATTAAAAGTTGCTCCTGTCATTAGCCCCACTGTTTCTTCCAGTAAAACAACACCATCAGGGTCAAGGTCCACATAGTTGATGAAGCATGGTTCAACAAGAAAACAGGCAGAAGTTTTAGAGGCACCTAGACCTAAGGTAACTAAGACATATAAAAGAGGGAACATGCTTGTGTTTTCTCCATAGATTGTGGAAGGGGCCAAGCCTTCTACATTAGCACAACAAGGATCACATTTACAAGATGAGGAGACTATCCATCATGACATACACATAGTGGACTTGGAGTCCCAAGATGATCATCAAACCCTGAAACTAGTTATCAGAGAGAAGGATTCTCAGATCATGGAGCTTCTGGACAATGTGGCAAGAGCCAAATTCATCATTTCCTTCCTTGAGCAAGAAAATGAGCAGTTGAAGGCAAAGCAACTGCTTTTAGAAAAAGATTTGTTTAAAACTAGTATGCAAGAGTCCAAAGGTAAAGCAGTGTTGGGGCATGATGAACAAGAAAAGCAGGTTGGAAGGAAGAGGCCTAGGACAAAGGGTCTCAAAGGAAAATTGCAGAAGAAAAAACACCAAAACCTACTAAATGAGGATTTGTGTCTTGAAGACAAAATTGCTATGGAAATCAATGAAGATAAGGAATATTGGCTAGGAAAAGTCAATGGCCATCTAGAGGATCTTCATGAAAAAGCTAACAGAGACAATCAGATGTTGAGGCACATGGCCCATCACTATCAAACAAGGAATCAAATTGCACAAATCAGAATCAAGAAATTGAAAGAAAAACTAAAAGAGGTCCAAGACAAGCAAATGGAATCAAGGAAAAGGGGTAAAAGAAT
This sequence comes from Pinus tabuliformis, assembly GCA_031772625.1. NCBI lineage: Eukaryota > Viridiplantae > Streptophyta > Pinopsida > Pinales > Pinaceae > Pinus > Pinus tabuliformis. The sequence continues at coordinate 941,872,592 of CM062812.1, forward strand.
AAAATTTATGACTAAAACATCCAAGAATGTTTAGGCTATCATCCATAGTAGCCAAGGAACAAATTTTGAAAGTTTTGGAGCAATTTGGATTTTTTTAAAATTTTGCAGGAAAAGGCACATAGAAGCGTCGTGGTGAGGCGCGACCCTTTTTCCTTGGACATCCAAATGAAGTTTTTCCTACATGGATGGATGCATTATGATGAGTAAATTCAAAATCTAATCCTAGTTTTTCATGAAAGCTTCCCATTTTGATTAGAAACTCAAAAACCATCACCTTTTTCATGCCTCTGCCACTAAATCTGGACTCACGCAACGCTTTTGATAAAGGTTGGAAAAATGAGTTTTTGGAGGCCTTCCCATGGGTAATTTTCCAAAATTCAAGATGTTCTGGAAACTAGACAAACAAGTATAGTTTAGAGTTATTTCATATTTCCATTTTGACTTTGGGAATATACCTAAACATGGCTTCAAACAGGCGCGACCCTTCTGCAAAATTTCTTGTTTTGGTGCATGCTGGTGTGACCTTTTTGCTGACTGGCGTGACCCTTCTGGTTCTGGCGCGACCCATCTAGTCTGGTAACTTCTTGAGTACTGAATGATGGAAAATTCGAGATATTATGATCTATTAATGTTACTTTAGGTTTCTTAGTTGGTTTTTGCCTCACTTTATGAGGAAAATTGTAATTAATGAGGAGATATGCTCTCCTAAACTTTAGCCTAAATTGTGGAAACTATCTCAACTATCCTAGTTTTAGGTGAGGACTCATCAAAGCCAGTTATGATGAGCCTTGAATAGAATTTTTAACCTGATGAGATTTCATATGTTGTATTTTCCTATATAAGATGGAAGGGAATCATTTTCCAAAGGTTGGACATTTGAGGAGAGAACCATTGTAGCCTGTATTTGACATTTTTGGAAATCAAAGGACACAGTTTGCAGCTATTATCTAGGAATTCTTGTGCAGTAAGTTTATGATGTTGTTTTTCCTCTATTATTACTTTATATGAATTATATTTATCTTCCTTTTCCATTCATCATCTCTTCAATAGTTTTCCTTGCAGTTGATAAACATAATTCTTTTCACTAAGCTTTGTTTTGATGGAAAATTATTTTATGTTATTTTCACTCTTGCTTAATGAATTCATGTCTCATGCTCATTAAGACCTTCATGCTTCATCTGAACACCATACTACACTGAAAAAACCTAAAATACATCACAAAAGTGTTGCTACCTTGCTCCTTCATATCTTTGCTGTTGTAATCCTTTGACCCTCTGCCATAGCTACCTAGTTTTTCTCCCTTATCTAGCAACAAAACCCTAAATTTTCAAAAACCTACCTGAGCTTAGCTATTTAGCTTAAAATCCTTTACCATCTAGTCATCTCTTGGTTGTGATTCCATAGAGAGATCCCTCTTTGGTTTGGTAGGGCTAACTACCAAACTGAAAGCTTGGTCTGTGGTTACCTCCGTTGATTTCCTCATCAGCCTGAGACATTGTGGGGGATAACACCATGCATATGAGCAAACATGCATACATAACATTCTATAATAATGTTCATAAATCATGCATAATAAATAGATATAGATAATTGTTGGGTCTAAAATGCGGATGCAAATTAGAGTTTCATTTACTCTCAATCCGGGTAAGTAAACTTCGAGGATCATCCAATATATATGGACTCAGGGACAAACTAAACTAAGCTAGGTGAAGAAATATTAAAGATCCCTTACATAAGACTATGTATTAATATTTATAATCAACTATTTAAACTAATGAAATAAAATCTATTTAAACATAGTTATGATTGATTGCATGAAATATTAAAGCTATCTTACGAGAGGCTATTCGTTTATATCTCAAGCATATAAATCAGAAACTTAAACTAATGAAATCAAACATTAAATAAGAAATCAGATTCATTGAAGGAAACATTAATAATTTCTTACGAAAGGTCATTCATTAATATTTCAAACATATGAACATAATAATTTAATCTAATGAAATTCACAAACATAAAATGAAAGCTTACCAAAACAAAAGTGTACTTGCTAGGCAATGGGGATCCTTCCAAGGATTCACAAGCACACCAAAAGAGAAGTCAAATGTAGAGGATCAAAGAAGCTCCATTTTATTCATCATGATTTTCAAAGTACAATGGCTATAAGCTCATATGATCCTAACCAAAACTATTCTAAATTCTATCTAGATTAACATTACTAGATTACAATGAAGGACTAGGTTCTAAGATTCTAAAAATCAAGATTACAAATTAAGATTAAGATTACAAATGAAGGAGATAACAATCCTATTTATACAAAAGCTATGATAACAAACTCATAAATGTAGATCCATTATTCCCTCCTTTGATCCACATATTTCTCAACCAATGGTGACACATAACCCTATCCTCCATGATCTCCTCCATGAGGTCCATGATCTTCTCAAATTCGAATTTGAACATAGAGTGCCACATAAAGATGCCTTGGAAGCTTCATTTGTACCTACACATGTCAACAAACTCTTTCTAATTGTTAGGTATAAGTATATGGATATTATTTTCTAAAGTTTAACCACAAATTCACTTAAATATACTAAGAATTAATAATGTTTTGGAAAACACAATGGTAATCCATTTAATGATGAAAGTGAAGCTAATGTGGTGACATGGTGGTGGAATAGAAAGTGAAGATCAGGAGTTTTGGAGAGCTACGCGGAGATAGGGTTTCTGCCCCTGCTTCCGTCGTTGGGTTGTGGCGGGCGGGCCGCCCCTGGTTCTAGCGACCCATCCTATGCTTTTGTTTTGACATCGACGCCATTCTCATTTGCTGGTGACCTTTGCTGCATATCAGTTGGGGTTTTTGCGCATTGAATCGCCTGTGGCGGCACTTCAATCGGCCCCTGCTTCCTCCTTTCGACTCTGTGGTACTAGTTCGGCGGCCCACTCGTCTTGGGCTCTAATCGGTAGTGATCCAAGGCTCTCTATCGCACCTGTTGGGTGGCTGCGGCGTGCCTTGTAGGCTTCGGTGGCCCTGTCTCGCTTCGTCTGGGTGACTCTTCTTGGCGGATTTGCACTGTTTTTCTTTGGGTTTTTGACTGCGCGGCGGATCGGGGGCGAGTTTATTTTGGTCTTCGGATCATTTTTCGTGGGGGCGAGGTGGCTGCCCTAGCCGCCTCTGCCCCCGGACCTGCCTCTGCTCTGGCTGGGACCGGCGGGGTTCCTCTGCTGGGGCAGTGGATGCTTTTTTGATGGCTCGTTAGCTCTGCGGTATTGACGCGTTGAGGGAACTGGCTTTGTTTCGTGCCGCATCATTGCCGTTTTTTGCTGGTTTTTCTGCAGGCGGCTGATGAAGATTTGGCAGTTTGGTATCTACCTCTGGTTTGGTCGGGTTTCAGGAGGAGAGTTTGAGGGGGCGGGGGAAGCGTGACTACCATGGCTGCACTTTCCTCATTTCGTGCCTCTCCTACTGGCTTGGACAACCAGATTTAGATGTTTTACTGTTTCATTTTCTCCCTCAGCAGCTATGTTCTTGCTTTTTTTGCTGTTTTCGCGGTGACGGGTATGGGTATCCTCCAGTTTTGGGGTTTACATACTCTTTACTTGCTGCCCTGTTTGTGGGCTTTTCTAGAATACTTCTCTTGAAGTATTTTTTATTTTATGTGGCTCTGCCCACACTTCTGCATATGCGTTTCACATCTACAACATGTAATTTTATGAAATTAATGGAAATTACGACTTTTCTCTTCAAAAAAAAAATGGTGGTGGAATAGAGGTGAGAAAATGTGTGAATGGAGTGAAAGTGGATTGTATTTTAAGGATAATTATTATGCCCAAAATACCCCCAAACTAAAGGTATTGCATGTCCTCATGCAATTTATTACATTACTTTTTGATACTTGAGCTTTGGCTTAAAATTTGCATGATATCATTTACTTAACTTTTGCAAAGTGTTTTTGATGAATTACAAATTGGTTGGTTCTTTTGTTTCAACCATTTTTTGTTTGTTGACTTCAATTTTAATGTATGAACTTTGCACAATGATAATTTGATTTTTATTGCAAATTATTTTTGTTGGAATGCGTCATGGTTGGTTCTTGTGTAACAACCATGATTGTGTTGCATCCAATTAGCTTTTAAGTACTTTTTACAAAGCCATTTATATGCTTATGTAATAGTGAATATATTTTGAAGGTATGTGGGTTTTAGAATGTGATATATGAATATGAAAAAATATGAATGTGACAAAGTATGAATGTAAATGTATCCCCCCAAACTGATGGTTTTGGCAATTTTTTGAAATGAGGAAAGGAAGTTTTTCCAAAAATTATCATTCTAGCTTTCAAAGAATTAAATGGTTAAAAGTTAGAAAATAGAATACCTCAACTTACCCTTAGAAAAATGTATGAGAGTTGTGCATGTGTGGCTGCAAAATTCTGATCATAGTCTTCTTCACTTGGTTGTGAAATGGTGGATGAAGTCGAAAAAGTGAATCTTTTATTGTTGTTGCATCTGCTGCTAAATCTGTTGCTGGATCTTCTATTGAATGTTCAGACACTATTTTTGAATGTGGTTGAGAATGTATAAGGCTTGGAAGGTATACAAAATTTAGAATTTACACTTCCCCCCAGCCTTATTTGTTTACTTGTCCTCAAGTCATTTACATCTAAAACTGAAAAGTAATGAAAGTTAATCTGCTTCCTCTGCTACAAAATGATGGATCTTCAAGTCTTCAACCCTCATTGGCACAATTCTTGTCATGTGAATAAATGTTTCGGTGTCGAACATAACAAGAAATTTTTAACTTAGTGGCCATTAATGGATGCCACTAGTCAACATGAGAGCTCCCATCTTAGGTGTGGGTGAGAGTCAAGATGCTTCTAACACATCTGTCTAAGTATGAATGAATTTGTTGTTGTCGAATACTTAGAAGATCCGATGAACAAGGGACATTGATGTATTCCCTTTGTTTATCGGCATGATAGCTTTCCCTTAAGGCATGCATGCTTCAAGGTGTTTTTAGAAAAATATTTAGACTCAAGGACTATGGACTCAATGGAGTATGGAAGCAAGGTTTTATTTGCAAGGGTAGGAAAAAGGAAAATGACAATGAATATTTAAGGGTTAGGATTGAAGAAAATGTAATGAAGTGTATGTGGATAATGACTCTTGCTGGGAAAAAGTGAATTATGGCATGAAAAATATCAAAAATAGCAAATTTTCTCCTTAATTCTGGACTTTGTGCTAAAATAGCTGAGTTTGACCATCATTGACCAGCCACTTGTAGACGTCGAATTCAAGTGTGGATAGGTATTTCACCATCCTTGTACATTTAGGAACACCCCCAAGTCTTCGAATTTGCTACTGTCATGCAACATATCAAACCATTAAACCCTTACAAGAAGTTACAAGAACTTATAATTTTCTGGAAATGTCATTCTTATGATCATGGTCTTGTTTTTTAGAAATTTTCATGAAAATAGTCTTTTGAAGACCAATTGTCATCACAATTTAATTTCCTTAATGATCAGTTGATCACCCAAAACCTGCTAAAAAGAACTTGGCATAAAGAACATAAGTTTGTTCAAGAAGAGATGGCCATTCCCTTCCTGATTCTTACTCAAAAATTGTATGGAAAAATTAAACAGATTAAGGAATTAAGGAATACCAAAAGCACAATTTTAGTCTAGTTCATGATGTTAATAACAATCTATTTTTAATCAAAATAACCATGAAAAGTAAATCAACTCCTTGTTCCATTGTGGCTCTCTTTTGTTAAGGCATGAAATGCATGATCTATCTTTTGATTTTTGTAACAAGATCTGAATTTTCTATGAAGAATGTTTGGTTATAACCTTCTAGAATGAGCTTGACCTAGTTTATCTATAGTTTAAATTTCTCTTAAATTTTCCGTGACAATGTGGCTTTACTATTTTTCAACTTATTCAGGTTGTTTATTGCGAAGTCTACCGACAGATGTTGTATTTGATTATCATACTGTTGTTAGCTTTACCTGTGACTTGAGTGATAATATTGATGCTCTGTGGCCTTCATCATCTTCTCTGTCATCCTTGTCTACTTGTGCTTCAGGTATTCCCGAGTGATGTGATGGAGTTGCATTTCATTATTGCAAGATTTAAAGAGAAATTATCTAGCTGAATTTGCCTATTGTAATATTCCTGCAGCAGCTTCACTGCCAGCATTTCCCACTTTTGAAACCTCAGGTGATTGGAAAATATTATTTGGCTGCTAGTTCAAGATGGAAAATGTTTTTCATCAAAGCAGTTTTCCAGAAACACGTAACAATTTTGACACATCATTTTGAAACTCGATTTCTGGCCAAATAAAAACAAATTTCTAAAAAATAAAATGTGGTTTTTCTCAGAACAGGGTTAGTTATAAAACCCAAAAACGTTTTTCTCCAATTTGTAACCGTTTGGGAGATATGCGAGGTTCTATGGAGCCTTATTTGGCAAACTGCGTGTGAAAAAACACGACTTTTAATGGAGAGACAGTGGTGATCATTCAGTTTTCTCCTGCAAACAATCTGCCAAGAATTTGTCTCCCTGATCTATCAATCTAGATGTGCCCCCTCCATGTGTGCGTGTCTTGATACAGAGTATGGCTTCATGTTTTATAACCATACTGGCTCACCAACAATCCGAACTTAATGGTGGTCTAATGCACAAATTAGAGTTCAAAATCATTTCATCTAAATATAAGAGATATGATAACAGGATAGCTACAAAACGATCTGCAGTTCCCTTAGAAAGGCGAAAAACTAGTGTTGTAGATATTGCTGGAATGCTGTTGAATGTAGTTTGACCGAATGTATTTTAGACATTGGTTGATGGGCTGATCCAAAGAATACACCTGAGATAACAGAGGTATGATAACTCCTTTAGTTGTAGATTGGTTCACTAAAGGTTGGATATGCAACTATTTTTCTGTTTGTATTTTCCCAATTACTATAAGTATCTCTATAAGTGTGATTTTGTATGCAAATGTTTCCTCTAGGTTTGAAAATTTAATTTTATTAGCGAATCTTTGGTCCATTATATGGTAGAATTTGTATACAGTGATGTTGAATTAATTTATTTCTGTAGATGATGTATTTGTAAATTTGTGTTGACTTTTAATGCTTGTATTTATACGCATGAAAATAACCTATGAGATAGACTAAGTTAACTAGTCATTTGTTGTCGAGTTTGTAATGATTTGCATGCTTATTGTATCAAGTGATTATACCTCTGACAAAATTAAAGTCCTTCCTCAGGTTAAGGCTATTTACATGAGTAACTTGCCTGAGAATGTGACATAAGAGCAGTTGAAAGAACTTTTCAAGTGTCATGGGGAAATCACTAAAGTTGTTCTACCAGCTCCAAAGCCTGGACAAAGCAAAAGAGAGTTTGGATTTGTTGACTTTGTTGAAAGGGAAAGTGCATCGAAAGCTGTTGAGCAGGCAGAAAAATATGAACTTGAAGGTAACTGTGATGTTTAAGAATATGGATGCACTCCTTGTATTTCTTGTCAAGGAGCGGATGCAGTCATCAAATTAATCCAAAATGCAACTGTGCATTCATCATTGTTCGCTTTCTCTAAAATTCTCTCGGTACCAAATATTTTGGAGCTTCAGGGAACTGAGTTTTCTAAATTTTTGGATCTGCTTCGCCTGTTTGCACATGGAACATGGACTGATTACAAAAGTAATGCTGCTCATCTTCCATCATTAGAACCTGACCAAGTGCTCAAATTGAAGCAGCTAACAGTGTTAACATTGACAGAAACTACAAAGGTGTTACCTTATGATCGACTACCTAAGTGTTCAACACAATTATCTAATCACAAAACTACAGATTTAATTTTGAAATTGAAAATAAATAATTTCTTAAAAAAATTGATTTTGATTTCTTATAATGCTTGTAGTTTTAATGTTTTGTGCAAATTCCTAGCAAGATATTTTTATTTAATTTTGAAAATAAATCAAGAGATTTTTTGATCTTCCTGATTGCTCGAAGCGCAGGAAGAGAGCATACTAACCTATTGATTTGTTTTTTATTTTTATTTTTGCAGGTTAGCGTGGATGAAGTGGCTCTTACTTAAATTTATTCATGAGAAATGTGGATGATTTTTTATTATTTTTATTTTTTAAAAACAAAACTAAAGGAAAACTTTATGAGATCTCATTTTATTTTTTCTAATCTATTCTACCTTTAACTTGAAAGACTTTTTTTTTTTCCTAGGTAAAAGAATGCTTCCAGTGAAGCCATCTACAAACTAAAAATTCAAAAATGCTCACATCTAGATTTAAAGTTTTTACCTTATGATTTGCAAACATGTGAGTAACCTGTCTTATTCTTGGAGTTGGCGCAAGGTTCTTTTGAAACCAGTCCTCAATATTGTCCTTGCTCTCCAAGAAGTACCTGTTCAACATCTTCAATTTTCTCATCCATAGATGGATTAGTAAGAAATGGGGGTTTAAAAACTGAATTTGAAACTAACTAAGTATGAAAAAATCAAAAAGATCAAACTTGAACTCCTTTATGAAGATCCTGCTGTCACCAGGTTTCACAAGTTAGTCCATAAAAAGAAATTGCAATAAAATTAACTTCCTAAGTCTATCTCCAAATCATCCTCCCCGACAATGGCGCCAAAATGTTGGGTCTAAAATGCGGATGCAAATTAGAGTTTCATTTACTATCAATCCGGGTAAGTAAACTTCGAGGATCATCCAATATATATGGACTCAGAGACAAACTAAACTAAGCTAGGTGAAGAAATATTAAAGCTCCCTTACAGGAGATTGTTCATTAATATTTCTAATCAACTATTTAAACTAATGAAATTAAATCTCTTTAAACATAATTATGATTGATTGCATGAAATATTAAAGCTCTCTTACAAGAGACTATTCGTCTATATCTCAAGCATATAAATAAGAAACTTAAACTAATGAAATCAAACATTAAATAACAAATCAGATTCATTGAAGGAAACATTAATACTTTCTTACGAAAGGTCATTCATTAATATTTCAAACATATGAACCTAATAATTTAATCTAATGAAATTCACAAACATAAAATAAAAGTTTACCAAAACAAAAGTGTACTTGCTAGGCAATGGGGATCCTTCCAAGGATTCACAAGCACACCAAAAGAGAAGTCGAATGTAGAGGATTAAAGAAGCTCCATTTTATTCATCATGATTTTCAAAGTACAATGGCTATAAGCTTATATGATCCTAACCAAAACTATTCTAAATTCTAACTAGATTAACATTACTAGATTACAATGAAGGACTAGGTTCTAAGATTATAAAAATTAAGATTACAGATTAATATTAAGATTACAAATGAAGGAGATAACACTTCTATTTATACAAAAGCTATGATAACAAACTCATAAATGTAGATCCATTATTCCCTCCTTTGATCCACATGTTTCTCAACCAATAGTGACATATAACCCTATCCTCCATGAGGTCCATGATCTTCTCAAATTCGAATTTGAACATAGAGTGCCACATAAAGATGCCTTGGAAGCTTCCTTTGTACCTACACATGTCAACAAACTCTTTCTAATTGTTAGGTATAAGGATATGGATATTATTTTCTAAATTTTAACCACAAATTCACTTAAAAATACTAAGAATTAATAATGTTTTGGAAAACACAATGGTAACCCATTTAATGATGAAAGTGAAGCTGATGTGGTGACATGGTGGTGGAATAGAGGTGAGAAAATGTGTGAATGGAGTGAAAGTGGATGTATTTTAAGGATAATTCTTAGGCCCAACAATAATGCAACATACTCATAATAATAATAACATCAATTTTAAATGTAATCTCACATAATTAAACACTTTAAATCATACACAAGAGAAAGAAACTTATCTTTTACAAAAAGAACAATTGACTATTGACATGGTACATTTCTCCTAGCCTTAGGCATTATTCTTCTAAGAGTTAGCAAAGGGCCACCACCTAGTTGGAGCCATGACACTAGTCACTCAACCAACCATCCCAAATCCATCCTTTTTCTTCTCTCCAACCCACACAACCCAAGAGGGGATTCCCTCCTTTGCAAAGTAGTACCTCAGGCTATCTCACTTCTTCGAGGGCCACAATGTAGGCTAGCTAGGGGAATCTCAATTGATGGTCACATGAATGTATCAATGAAATTTTAACATTAGTTCTCACACAATTTAGCACTATGTAATGTTCAACCCTCCCTTAGCTTGGACAACCATACAAATTTGGTAGCATAAACTAGAAGAACGAACATGAGATATCCCCTCAACGCACAAGGCAATATTTAAGTGTGCATGATTTCAACTTGACACTTGTCACATGGATAATTCCTTACCCAACAACTTTATAAAATCCCAAGGATTACCCCCTTAAAGTCAAGGTACTTTGGATAATAATAAAATATTATTATTTATGGCTTTGGCTACCTTGGGTCTATTTAGCCCCCTTTTGTTCCCCTCGTGTGGATTCATAGCCCTCCATACTCTTTTCATCCCTCTATAATGCAATCAACTATGCATTTTTATTAACAATATGGTTCACACCTGAGCTCTGTGTAGGCCCCAGAAATGCTTGATTACACTCTGCAATTCCTCACTAGTTTAGGCTTGCAATCCACCACAAACCTCCAGAAAAATAACCAAGGGAATGGCCCTAAAAAACCTGGAACCAGATCTGCATGGGAGCTACCTCTCCCAGGTAGTGCGTATTCTTTTCTGCACCTAGTCTGCTCCAAAAATTAATTGAATATGCCAACAATTGTCCCCAGAAAAACTTCTACACGATGAAGTGGAACTCTTCTAGAGTGGCACTCGAAGTCCCATTAAGAAGAGGTGATATTCTCTCCCAGAAACCTTTTTGCTAAGAGGCACAAGTTTACTTGATGAGCAGCACAAGAAAAATGTAATTTAGATCCAAAAAAAATGGAAAAATGTCCCAAAATGGATGCATCCCCTTATCTTTATGATTATTTCTCCTCCTTCCCCCTTGTGGGCTACATAATTCAACATCATTCTCTCGCATTCTTCCCTCCAAGTCGAATTCCTCAAGGGAGTTCGAATTCCTTCCTGGAGTGGCCCCCACATTCCACTTTGCAATTGTTTTTTCCTTTAGCTTTAATGTTTGCAACCTCCTTTCTACCAAATTTAATTTGATGCCACACACCCTCTTTTCCTAATTTTTTGGCCCAAAATTGTTCATGAGTAAAAATTGAAAATTTTTAGAATTTACCTTAGGAAAATTTTATTTAGAGGGAATATTATTGTCCTCCCATCCCAAATGTTGCTTGTCCTCAAGAAACTGAAATGTTAGGTGCTGTAATATTTTCACCCCCTCCCATATGGCATCCTCCTCAAGCAGATCCTTCCACTGCACCAAAAACTCCTTAATGACTCTACTCTAGAGTTTCCTCTCTCTAGTCTCCAAGATGGCCTCAGGTACCAAAATTAGGTGCCCCTCATCATCCATAGGTGGCAACTCTATTGTTGTTGTGACTTGTTGATCCAAAGACATTTTCTACTTGAGGCATGTAGTGAAGAAGGTCATGGGTCTTGGTGGGATGTCTGAGGAGAGGCATGTAACACAACAATCTACTTGCAGAACTAGAATCCTGATTGGATTCTTTGTATGATTACACTTTAGGAGGCATTCTCAAGGGGAAAGTCACATGTGTCTCATTTCAATCTATTTACTGCCATGTCTCCAAAGATTTGAGGAAGAAAATTGAGCCGACAACAGAGTTGGGATTTTTTGTGGGTTACACCGAAACTCCACACAATTACGAGGTGTACTTACCTCCCCTCAAAATGACAGTTATCGAAGGGATGTAAATTTTTATGAGGAGAAAGCAATGAGATGCTCTCTTGAGAGGGAGCTTCAAATCCCACTAGAAGAGGAGATTTTATCTCCAAAGGAAGAGCCTCAAGAAGTTATGGAGAAACCACAATGGAGGAGCAGAGAGGAGGTAGAGTGGATACATCCACTCAAGTAAAACCATCCAGAGAAGTTAGAATAAGAACCAGTGAAGCTAAAGTCTGGTGTAGGATGCAAGGGAGAATGTGGGATCTCCTTCAAATTTGTGCAGGCAAAGGAGGTCATCTGAGAGGTACAATTGTTACATCATTCTAATGACTAATATTTTAGAGGTTGAGCCATCCTCTTTTGAGGAAGAAGTTGAGCAACCAGTTTGGGTTGATGCGATGGTGGAAGAATATGAATCCATCCTAAAGAACAATGTTTGGGAAGTGTTCCAAAGACCAATAGAAAAATTAGTTGTGGGTTCGAAATGGATCTTCAAAGTTAAGTATGCAACAAATGGAAGCTTAGAGAAGTATAAGGTTATATTTATGGCCAAAGTATTCTCTCAAGTTGAGGGAATTGAATATGAGGAAACCTTTGCTCCCGTAGCAAGGTATCCATCCATTAGATCAATTATTTCTCTGGGTACACAGATGGGGTGGAAGATCCACCAGATGGATGTAAAAACAACATTTCTCAATAGTGTTCATGAGGAGGAAATGTACATAGAGAAAACAAAAGGTTTTGAGACATTTGATCGGGAGTCTCATGTGTGCAAACTCAGGTGAGCATTGTACAGTCTCAAATAAGCATCCCGAGCTTGGGACACTTGGATTGATAATTATCTCACTAGATTGGGTTTCACCAAAATTGAGTCAGATCCAAACCTCTTTCATATTTTTGTAGAAGGTAAATTTATTATCATTGTTTTATATGTTGATGATTTAATATTAACAGGCGATGAGCAGTTTATTAGCTCTTGCAAGGAGGACCTTGTAAGGGAATTTGAGATGAAAGAGATGGGTCTAATGCGCTACTTTCTCAGGTTGGAAGTATGGCAAGGTGATGGGGAATTGTTTATGTCTCAAGGTAAGTATGCCACCAAGATACTGCAAATATTTTGCATGGAGAGTTGTAAGCCCATGGAGACACCTATAACAACCAACTAGATGAAGGAGAATGTCACTTCAGGTGAAGAGGTTGATGCTACCATTTACTGACAACTTGTGGGTTCACTGATGTATCTTGTGAGCACACGAATATATATGTGGTATTTAGTTAATGAGCTGATCCAAGCTATGGTTAGGTCGAGAAACTTGCATTAGAAGGTAACAAAGCATGTTTTACAATACCTTAGAGGCACTACCAAGTATGTATTATGATACAAGTGGACAAAGGGAGTGAAGTTGCATGGCTTCACAGATGTAGATTGGGAAGGGATTCCATCTGAGCGAGGAGTACATTAGCTGCAATTTTCAGTGTTTGGTCCAAAACAATTTCCTGGTACAACAGGATGTAGAGGTCAACGACGCTCAACTTAACAAAAGTTGAATACATGACTACAAGTCAAGAAACATGTGATGTGATCTAGATGAGAAAGATACGTGTGGGATTGTTTGGTTAGGAGATGGATCCAACTCCAATCTATTGTGATAACTACAGTTGCATTAATCTCTGTTAGAATCTAGTATTTTATGATTGATCCAAGGATATAGATATTCAATATCATCATTTACGGGACTGTGCGTTGAGGAGGATAATGTTGTTGCAATACATTTTGACTGAGGAACAAGATGCTGACATCTTGATAAAGGATTTATCAAGAGGGAAGTTCGAATTCCATAAGTGCATGATAAGGGTGGTTGATAATCCCTTTCTTGCTAGGAGGGAGTGTTGAGAAGTGTAGAAAGAGGCTAAATTTGGCCTAGTCTTGGTCAAATTGAGAAAATTCGAAATTTCCACATCAATAGACAACTTGGAGGCAGTTAACTGAGATGACATGGCTCTTGTCACTCAGTTAGCTCAGTAAATTCAAGTTAGAGGGCTTGGAGTTTAGTTATGCATGTGTGATTGCTAATTCATATCAATCCAGTTCAACTATTTCTAGTTGTACTCAGTTAAACTAGTTCTAACAATTAATAGAACTAGTTAGAGGTCAATTGTGTAGTGGGATAATAGTCTAACTTAGAGATCATCTAGTTAACTTATCAATCAACCAATTATAGCTCATGCATGCAAGGAATTCAAATTTATCAGTTGTGGTGGAGATTCCAAAGTAGTGTAACATCAGTGGTAAACTAGTGTTGAGTGTACGGGTGTTGCATGTAATCAATGATAAATCCTTGGGAATTGCGCAATCATTTTGGAGGAAATTCCTAAAGAATAGGGGTTAAATTTCCTCAGGATTTGATAAAGGGAATAAGGATTGTTTATTGAGTAGGAGAACAATTATTCTTTTGTAGGTTGAGCTCATAGTTAGAGCTAGCAATTGTAATAGTTTCTCAATTCATTTATTAATGCAAATAGGCTTGAGGGGTTCCCCTAGAAATCACTATGTATTTGTAGTTTTTCTTATTGCATGTCTATGTATGTTTTTCTAACTTGTGAATTTCATTCTGCATGTCAGTAGAGTAGAATTGTGTCTCATGATTTTAGATTAAATTTCTTGAGTAGTTGCAATTTCTATCAAATTTCTATTGTATGTTATCTCCGGAAGTGGGATCATGCAACCAACATCAATATTTCCCAAGTAGCTCCAATCCTAAAGCTAGAATTCAATAAGGGAGATCCCACTAGACTAAGATACACATTTAACCAACAAGTTAGACAGAGGGTACAAGAGTACAAACCAAGCCCATTCTTTCCACCGAATCCCCCAACTAATCCATGCCCAAAAGTTTCCATGATAAGTAAACAAAAAATACCCAACTACATAATGAAAGCAATACATTTGGACTTCAAAGGCCCACCTTCAAACATATGATCATGACTGATAGGCCAGAGATCATAATAACTAGCTGAAGTGGCAGAGATGGTGGTACATCGAGCTATCTAGTAACAACAGGAGGCTTGTTGGTTGTCGACTGAGGACTATCTAGGAGAAAAATTATCATATGGATATCACCCACATGTGGTGGGTAACAATAAACATACAAAGCACGAAATGGAGACGTATCTATAGAAATGTGATAGGTGTTTTTGTAACATTACTCTCCAAGGTGAAGCCACTTCACCCATGAACATTTCTGCCCCATTACATAGTTGTGCAAGTAGCCCTCGAACCACTTGTTCACTATCTCTATCTGACCATCTGTTTGAGGGTGATAGATAGTGCTAGGAGTGATCTCAGTCCTCATTAGTCGAAACAACTCCTGCCAAAAACCTCCCATGAATATGTTGTCCCTATCACTAACAATGGTCTTAGTTTTGGCTTAGGGGGTCTTGACCCAGGTTTAGAGTTAGTTGCACCAACCAAAAAAAACCTACACTACTGGCCCTTTTAGCAGCAACCCGTGTAGTGCAGAATACAATCTCACCCGAAGCAGTATTGGGGGATGCAAGAACCAATTTTTTGCATCCAAAGATTAGTGTGATGTCTTCCAAAGCCTTGGATCTGCCTTCATACAGATCGCTATGCTTCAAAGGCTTATTACTGTAACTAAGTTAAAGCTACCTTCTGACCTTTGAGAAGGTCTACTATTAGTCTCTGCGGACCCTAAAGAGTCAATTTACCTACTTTCACGCATCATAAAGTAACCCTAGATTAGATTTCACAGAGATCTACTTAATTTATTAGATAACACAAAGGAAATAGTTTCTAACTTCGCGGAAGTCGACAATTATTCATAACATGAATTAATAAGGCAAATTAAGTACATTCACTCAGTATTCAGTAATTATTTCATAAACATATCATTCAATCAACGAAATATAACATAAACATATTTCATGGAAATACATAGTAATTCTTCGTAAAGCCTTCTTTATTGATCTTCAGGTTACTAATTATAGACTCTTTTATGCTGCGCAAATAACTGTAGGGGTCCGCGCACTCAGCTACAGACTCTACCCAGGCCTCCACGCGCTCAACTGCAGAGCCTTTCCTTCTCTACCTAAATGTAGGAAGTAGAGCCTTCATGCCTT
This sequence comes from Pinus tabuliformis, assembly GCA_031772625.1. Classification (NCBI taxonomy): domain Eukaryota; kingdom Viridiplantae; phylum Streptophyta; class Pinopsida; order Pinales; family Pinaceae; genus Pinus; species Pinus tabuliformis. The sequence goes on from CM062812.1 coordinate 941,888,559, forward strand.
AGCTCTGGCTCAAGACAAGAAAAACTCTCCAATGTACCCCAATCTCTATCCAAAGTTACCTAAAACTCGCTAAGACTCAATTATTTATAGCTTTCTTAGTACAATACCATGGCCCTCGACTCATGGGTGAGTCTTTAAAACCAACCAAAAATAAGGGGATAAGGCCCCTTTGATTCTATTCTATCTGCGTGCTCTACATCTTCATTTTGCGGAGACTTTAAATCTTTTACAAACTTATTTACAAAAATAACTAAGTTTAATTCAAATCTACCCCTGGGGACCCCATCCCAATAGGCCCCCAACACAAAGATCATGACTCACTCTCAAGTCACTGACCTGGTTGTTCCACTTTCTCGCAAAGTTCGTTGAATGCCTTGGTCAATGCCTTGAGTTCCGCGATACTCTATTTTGCTTCTTGTTGTACCTCCTAGACCAACTTCTATGTGGTTGCCCCCTCTACTGCAAGTTACGTAGTCCTCTGTGTCTGTTGCATGGCCTTGAGATTCTCATGAATGTTCTGTGAAAGCTGGCAGGCTTCCTCAGTCCAAGGCTCAAACCAAGATCTGAGCAAGGACTGCTTTTTCTGCAACTCTTGGATCTGCATCAATTTTTCCTTGCGTTCGTGCAAGCGTGCAAAGCACTGGACTTGCACCAATGTCCACGTTGTTGTACTGATCTCATTATACTACTACTACGATTCCCTGCTTTTTGTGTTCAACTGTTGTAGTGTAGGATCCTCATCCAATGTATCCCATAGGCCCATTTCCTAAGTGAAGAGATGGAGCAACCCTAAACTGTGACATCTAGTTGAGCCATGGATTCTTTGATAGCCACTCCTCTTTGTTCTTGAACCTCTGGTGGTGTGGTCAGCTGCAACTTCAACTGCAGCTCATCTATTTTCATCTGAAGATAAAAAGTCACCTTATCAACCTTTTCCTTTGATGCGCGCACTACAACAACAAATTTCCTCACTTTAGCTAAAGCCTCTGCATCGTCAGGTATATTCATCTCAGATATGGACTTGCAGGCTTGCTCAATTTCCGTGACCAGGTTCTGGCGTTGTGTCCACAACTCCTCTTGTTCCTTCAGTGCCTCAGTTTTTTTTTGCAAATAGTTGCTTGTTGTTGACTTTAAACTCACTAATGACAGTGAGCACACATTGTTCTCTGATCTTTATCTCATCTGAGACCCCTTGATGTAGCACATGAAGAGAGTGGAGTGGTAGCACATCAAGGTTCAATCCCATATCTTTCACTGTGTTGAGCATCACGCGAAGCTCATCCGATTCCACACGGACTAACCCCTCTGTTAAAGGAAAGACTCTGAGATCCAGAGTCTGTTCAATCTCCGCGACTACACTACTTCCCTGCGTCAGGCTAACTTGTGCACTGCTCGCCTTCCTGACATCCACCTGAATCCTATTTGCTAGGATCTGCATGTCACGCAGATCCTTCTGGATGCTTCCTGGCATTTGCATGTATTGCTACTCAAATTACTACAACACTTATGTTGTTGTATCCTGCACTTTATCTCCAATCTCCTCGAGATCGCCTTCTATCAATATCATTGTGTTATCGGGAAATCTAGTGTCCACTCGGAGCTGCTAGTCCCACTAAGACTGGTATCTATCTTAGAAAAAAACAAACTAAAACTACTTTCACTTTCCTTTATGAGAAGTAGATAAGAGGGGAACAAAGGACACCAATCTCAGTCTTGTGCTTAGTTCCTTGCTTGGTTCCTCTCCCTTCTGACAGATCCTTGCCGCTTTTCTTTCATCTACCCAGCTTCAAAGAGCACATATGGAATCAAAGCAGCATAATACTATCAAAGGACAGAGATCTACAATCATAAACAATATAGGACTAGATATATATTGACCACACAAATGCATATATCATCAAACATACAGGAATGTGGAGGAAAACTTGAATAACTTTATTAATATCAAGAATAGCTAAGAGGATTACAACCAATTGTTCTGGCCCAGCATCATCCTCCCAGCATGAAAGCCCTTCTTCACCTCATGAAAAGCTTAGATCACCGAACACTATGATGTTCCACCAAGAAACCATCAACACTTCCTTACAAGATACAAAATTCCAGCCTCTGAATCTCTAGGATGAGGGATCCATATATAGATGATTGCAGGGGGGTGAGTCAGCTTCTGGGATTTTTATTAGTGTCCTCTCTCTGATAGTTCTTGATTCCACTTGGAGATTGATGATCTCTTACTCATCCCTGGGTGAATTCAGAGAGGCAAGTGTCATAGGAGAAGTTTCTGGAAGATTCCATGACGATCCACCTTGCAAAATGTCTCTGCCATTTGTCTACTCTCACCCATCGCACCCTACAAAAGGGATTTCCAGTATGCATCACACCCTTTACACTGGGCAGGTGAGATGCATCTCAGCCTTTGCACTGGGCAGTCTGTATGGTCCAGCTTTGACCAGTTCTGAGCAGTTTTCTATGGAGAACTTCTGGGAGATGATGTAATCAGCTGACCTTATTCCTTTAGGGTGTGAAGCAACACTTTTAGGGACTTAGGAGCCCTTGGTTTATGGACATGTATGATTGGGGTTGCAGTGCCCAAAAATGTCTATAACAGTTACCCCCTAAAACATGAGCTCGTTAATATTTTGATGTCGGGTGAAATGCTTTATCAAGAGGATCTGAAGTTTTTTCGAGCTAGAAGGCGACGTGTAATGATATACAATACAATAGATTATCTTCATAATATTTTTCATGATCTAGCTGAGGCAGGCATTCCCATGCTCAGCTTTATAAATTCATTTTCATGTCCATAAGATAGACAACCGTCTGTGTGGTAGACTGATGATTCTGATAGAGTCATCATCCTTTGATTCGGATGATCATATGTGCAGCAATGATGTACATTTGATGTCTTTATTTTCCTGAATATATCGCAGCCCGGATGGATGAAACTAGATCCGGGGTCTTCAAAATCGTCCAATCTTCACTCGGAGTACAAGTCAATCCATGTGAAAGATGTTCTGGAGTTGAACATGGAAAGACATCGCCTGATTACCAGCTAATGATGTAAGATGTTAACAAGCGCGAGAGGAATCACCGATAATGATGATGACCCTCAAGGTACTACAATACAATTCGCGTGGTGTGAAAAGGGACTTGGCATCGAACACCATGCAAAATCTTTCGGTCGAAGGCTCTTGATGTAAACCTGTCGCCGGAAATGAGAAACTTGCCATTGAGGCATGCAAGCTTCAAAGTACTGAAAGGGTTGTTCCTAAGTCGACTTCTTGGATAATGATCTGATGTCAACAAGAAGCGACCCATCGTAGGAGGGCCTTCATGAATCCCACATCTACGACACAGAACGGAGTAAATGATTTTGGAGGTGAAAACGATCTGATGATACAGGGTTTAGGGTGGCAGTCATGAAAGAATGGAGCGTGAATGTATTGCAGCGGATGAGACACAGGTGAATTCTCTGAGCGACTTCTCTTGAACATACCAGCGACACTGACATGGATTGGTAGCGTTAACCCCAAATATGGATGGTGCGATGGACCAATGGTGATATGACCGGTGAACGGAATAACCCAACCCGACTCGGATGTGGAGTGAAAGTGTCATGTTCAAGAGTGACTTGCTACCAATAAAGTTTCTTCAAGTTTTTTTCCCAATTTTTCGCCAGTCATTGCTGACCAGTACCTCTTTATTTTTATCAAGCTTGAGGAGGATAACATATGCTTGTTCTATAATTTTCCCTTCGGGCAAACCCGTCGCTATGTTTTAACGAGCCTAGCGATAGTGAAACTCGTTCTTGTCTATATGGACAAGTTTGTTGCTATTTGGTTTTAACGAGTTTAACGACAAAGATAACTCGGTCCTTTTCAATTTTAGAGAGTCTGAAAGGGACGTAAAGGAAACTCCAATAATCCTTTTTCGTCATAAAATCCCTTGAGTCCAAAAAAGTATAAAATAATATGAAAGGGATGAATTTTTGGTAATTTTAACGAGCCGAACAAAATAAGTGCTCGATCTTTTTGTGTAATAATCCCTTAGGTCCAAAAATATTAAAATCTAGAGGAGGGATAGCACTCCTGGTAGCTTTAACGAGCTAGAGAGGCCAATTTCTTGTCAATCTTTCATAATTTACGAGTCAAGTGAAAAGAGCTTAAAGGAGACTCGTCTTTTGAGGAATGAGTGATAATTTCAGGTAGCAGCTGATTCCAGGTAAGGTTTGGAATTTTCCAATCACGGCAGTGTCACAAGAATGGCTAACAGGATCACTCTTTGCAGTTGTTACTCAAAAGGGGTAAACAATCAAATCAAGGTGAATGATCGGCTAAAACAGAGTGGAGGTGATGGTGAGAACACGACCAAGGCTCAAAAGCTGATGATAATGCATTCACGATGGTTATTTACCGGAAATTGGTTCATTTTTTTTTAATGAGCTTAAACTGTGGGGGAAACATTTTCTCATTGCTTAGGTTTAATTTTTAACGAGCTTGAACTCCACATAAAAACTGCTCGTGATAATGGTCATTGATTATTTGATTTCACCGCTAACCACTTTGTTCCTTCAAAGGTTGTACTATCTATTAAATTGCTTCATCAAACCAATTAGAAATGAACTATACATGCTTGAAAAACAAGTTAAAACACTAATATTTTACTTGAATTACGTGAAAAGTAATTTAAAAGTGGTTTTTACCGCTCATTTTACCATTTCATTTGAACTTTGTTTTTTGGAGCTCTGGAGGTGCCTTTCCCCCTTGATTTTCACCAGTTGATTCTTAGAGATTCTGTGGATGATTGTTTGCGCCATCTGGACCAGGTAGGAGCTAAACCTGAGCTCTTCAGTTGCATTCCTTCCTTTTTGAATTCTGAGCATGTTTCCCTGTTTTTCTGAGCCCCTGGAGTTTGAAAAATTCGCCCTAGCTCCATCGCACCCTTCCTATATCAAAAGGTGCGATGTATACTGGCTTGGCCATTGGCCAGTCAGTATGCATCTCATCTAGTACACTGCTGGGGTGTGATGGGCGCGAGAAGGGAAACTTTTGCACTGTTTTCTCATGGAATTTTTGCATGTTTTTTGCCAAATCAGGACCCTGACTCTTCTCTTACTTGTTTTGCATAGATTCATCGGAGCAAAATGGTTGTTACATGGCGAGAATGCGAGCATGATGAAGAGGACATGGTTGCTTTACATGATCCGGTTACGGTAACTGCACTGCGGAACTGTGGCCTGTTCAAGTTTTTCCGCATCTCTAGCATGAGGCAATAAATCAACTTGTTGCAATATCTTCTCGATGCATGGGATCCTACCAACCAGGTGTTTTAGATCAGAGGCAAATCCATCCCCTTGACTGTCATGGACATCTATTTTTTGACCGGTTTATCGAGGTGTAGTGCCCCTCTTTCATTATCGGGTTTCGCCCGTGGGGGCGAATCCGTGAGAGATTATATTCACCGGTATTGCAGAGAGGGATCTTAGCCAAGTAGGGACGGCAAGATCAACATCCGAGATGTCACTGACCGGCCCTTGAGGATCATTTTGTTTACTTTTTCTAGACTGGCTGGTAGTGCAGCTCTTCACGTGGCTAACAGGTCCTATATGAAGTACGCCTTGGAATGCCTTGAACCAAAGGTGTTCAACTAGTGTGACGCAGTACTCCTTGTGATGAAAGAACAAGTGAACAAGGTAAAAAGTGGAAAATCCAAGAACTTCGGCTATGGTTCTATTTTGACTGCTTTCGCCTTGGAAAAGATCCCACTGATGCAGCCGCAGTACATTTCACTTAGCTTACCTCCACCAACTCAGCCACGGATGCAGAGATGGGTCAACCTTATGGCCCAACATACTGGTCAGTCCTAGGTTTCCTTTTCTGATACCTTATTCGAGTGGTTCAACTGTCAAGAGATGGTTTTTCTCGAGTGTCCATATGCTGGTATGGATTTTCGGGGTGACTCGGATTTGGTGCTGCCGGCTGGTGAGCAGTGGAGTGCTATCGGTAAATTCTCTGACCATATCTTTGTTTATCATTTTTTATAATGTTCTCATGCTTTCTTCTATCAAGACTAATCAAAACTCACGTGTTCATGCAGATATTGGACCATTTCGGCCAGCAGTACATCTGAGAGCACCAACTGTCGTTCTAGCAGGAGAGGCTGTGGGGAGGGCTATCCTTCGCGACCTTGATGTGGCTGAGACTTTTTCAGCATTACAGGATCAAGTCGAGGGCTTCACTCTTGGTATTCTAGACGTGAGGACCGATGGGCTGCCTCTGAGGTTGCAACGACATACTACTGGCGTGCCGAGTCGATGGACTAGGTTTTTACGCATGATTGCATAAGCGGTGACTTGTTATCACCAACATCATTAGACTAGGGTGCCCCCTAGCATTTTGAGTTTTGGGTCATTTGACCGATTTTTTCTTGGTTACAGAACATTATGTATAAACCATAAACAGTTATATATATATATTTTTGATTTTTGGAGCCTTATTTTGGTTGAGTTACGTGATCTTGATGCAAATATTGATGAGATGCTGCTTTTATAAATGTTGCAAATGTCTATCTAACACATAATTTGCTAATGAGTCCGTTAATGTGTTTAAGTTTCTGGAAATATGCTGATATTGAATAGAATCAAACTACTTTTCCAAAATCTTGACCCTTAGGAACATGCGATAGATAGCTGGATTCCGTATGGAGTAGATAACAGTGAGCTGTAGGATGATGAGTTGTGAATCTAGCCTGATGACGAGTCGGCATATGCCACGCGTAATGTAATCAGAGAGGAGCTCTATCAACGCGCTGTATTCAGCAATATTGTTCGTTGACTGACCAATACATACCCCTCTGAAACTCACTAACTCGCCGCTTGGATCGAAGATGGCCCAGGCCACAAAAGATAGGTTCTGCGAACTATGACTTGCTCCGTCGGCATATCCAACAAATGATTCCAATAGGTCCGACATCTGCAACAAATGTGAAAGTGGATCACTTAACCAAAACAATTACCCTTAGCGAAAACAAAAATGTAACAAAAGCATAAGGGTTACTAATCCGAGTCAAGCATAATAACGCTTAAGGTACAACCCGTTGCGGGGTTGCGCCAGTGGAATCCCATCATAATCCACTAACTCATAGGCTCCTTTTGCTAATACATGCTTAACAATATAGGGGCCCATCCCTAAAGACTTCAACTTACCTGCTCCCAATTTATCGGATTCCTGGTCGTAAAGTAAGACTAGGTCACCTTCTGAGAAGACATGGGGTTTGACATTCTTGTCAAACTGTGCCTTGACTCATTTCTTATGGGCTTCGTTAGCCAAAGTGGCATCACGATGGGTTTCATCCAATTTTATTAGTTCCAAGAAACAAGCCTCCTCTTCTGAAGTTCCGGGGAGAAGGTCGACCGCGAGTTTGAGGGACGAGATTTCACACTGAACTGGTAAGATTGCTTCCAGGCCATACACCAGTTGAAAGGGTGTAAACCTGGTTGCATTCCTTACCGACGTCTGGTATGCCCACAAGGCTGAGTATAGGATCAGGTGCCAACTCCTTTTATGGACTCTAATCATCCTTTACAGCATCCGCTTGAGGATCTTGTTGATTGCCTCAACTTGTCCGTTAGCCTGCCGATAGTAGAGTTGTCATGGGACAACCCTAATTTGGAAGCCAACTCAAACATCATGTGATTGCAAAAATGCGATCCATGATCTGTAACTATGGCCTGTGGAATGCCGAATCTGGAGACTACATGATTGAAAAAGAAGAGGGCAGCCATTTCGCCGCTGTGGTTTAATGTAGGCATTGCCTCGACCCATTTGGTAAAATAGTCTACTGCGACTATGATATACCCATGCCCCCCGGTCGAGGTGGGTTTACATGTCATGAAATCTATGCCCCATTTGGCGAATGGCCCAACAACAACTATTGGTTGCAGAGGTGTGGGTGGCATTCTGGTTTTTTGATCGAAGATTTGACATGCATGGAAACTTCTGACTGCGGTTATGCAATCTTTGAACATTGTTGGCCAGAAGTATCCTGCTCGTAAAATATTTTGCACCATAGCGTAACCAGATTCCCCCACATGCGCCTGAATGGAAATCGTTCAGGACTTTTTCGGCCTCCTCGTGGGTGAGGTACCTCCTCAGAACTGTATCGACACCATGACGGTAAAGTGTATCACCGACGATCATGTAGTCTTTTGCTTGGTATCAAATGCATCATTGTTTCGAGCAGGAGGTATTAGACCTATATGTTTGGGTTTGGAGATAGATGATTATGTCTCCATACCACGGATTGCTTGAAGATATCAGAAACAAAGATTTGTCCATGATTGCTTCTTCTGATGTTGCATCGTTGGACGATGATGGGAGATCGCATAGTAACTCCGCAAAAGCCAGGGATTTCTTCGATTTGGATTTTATAAACTCCATATCAAACTCTTGTAGAATTGCTATCCATTTTGAATATTCCCCCCCCAGCAACTGTCGCGACAATATATAAGTCATGGGGTTGCAATTTGACAAAATGGTAGTTTTTCGAAAGAGGACATAGTGTCGAAATCTCTGTATCGCTTGAACAGCTGCGAGAGTTAGCTTTTCAACGTAGGAGTACTTGCATTCTGTATCATTTAAGTTTCTACTCAGATAATATATAGGATGTTCAATTCCATTGTCTTCTTGAACTAAAACCATTGTGATGGTTGTATCCGCTGCAGCCAGATACAGGTTGAAGTCTTTTTGATAATTAGGAGCGTACATTAATGATGCTTTTATTAGGGATTCCTTTAAAGCATCAAAGGAAGCTTGCGTGACCTGATCCCAGACGAAGGGTACTTCTTTTTTCAATAGATGAGTATAACCTTTAGCAATTTCAGCGTAATTTGGAATGAACCTCCTCAAGTGTCGACATAGCGGATGGCGATTGGGCCAGATCCTCCACTATATTATAATGCTGTGCTGCTCTGGCACGAGGATTAAATGTCAATTTGTGTACTACTCCCTTTGGCGGATTTATCGTTAGTTCAGGAATGATGGGTGGCATAACTTCGGTCAAAGTTGTTGTCGAACTACTAGGTTGATCATTGGCCTTGTTGTCCGACAGCTGTGGATTCCCGTAATCTTTATTCCTTGTCGATATCAAAGCATCATTTTGCTACTTTGAAACCGACAACATTAGCACTTGGGACAGGGAAGCATTGTCACTAGCAACCAGATTTGCTCCTGGATTTGGAAACGGATCAGTCAATACCGCCGAGGTTTTTGAATTCTTGAAGAATTTTCTAAGCTCAGCTTTATATGGACATTCTCTTTTCCAATGATCCTCATCACATATAAGGCATGGATGATTTGGTTTCCTATCTCCAGAAGGGTTTGCAGAAGACTTTTCAGGGGACGACTCCTCCTGTTTGTTCTTCTGCCCTTTCTTTTTCTTCTTGCCTCCTGGTTTCTTGGTTTCTTTGCCTTTGTCAGTCGATACGACATTTACTTCCGAGGCGAGAAGTTCTTCATTTGCATTTTGACCTAAAACCGTACGGGTCTTCTTCAACTTATCCTTTACGGTTTTTGTGCTGGCGTTCCTATCACGCCGTCCCTGACATGAGAGTCTTTGTTTGATTTAGGAGAGGGAGGAATGGAAAATTCCAGTCTAGGAGCATTAGGGATTTTATCATAGAGCATGCCAGACTGAGTATAGATCAAATCTAAATATTGTGCATGAGAAATGACTTGCTCTTCAGTGACGACTCCTCCCTTTGCCACATGTTCTGTAATAGAAGGTAACAATGACTCAATAAACCATTTAGCCAACAGTTGATCAGGAACATATGTTTTTACCATTCTATGACGACGTTGCCACTCATGAATATGATCGGATATGTGAGTGGCCGTCGTTTGCTTGAAATTGGTAAGAAGCTCTATTCCCGTTTCGTACCTTATGGGTAACTGAAAATGGGTTAAAAAGGCTGTGGCTAGGGTACTAAAGTTATCAAACAAAGCTCCAGGAAATTCGATATACCATTTTGCTGCCGGACCAGTTAACGTTCGCTGAAAAAGGAAAAGCCTAATCGAATCATCATTTAGAGTGTTAGACGAACACCATAGATGAAAGGTCATCACATGATTCGATGGGTCTTCACCCGGATTTCCATTAAATTTAGGAATATCTGACGGAAGTTTATGAGGAATCGCTGGCCACCAAGGGGCCTAAGCAATTGGATCGTTTGTTAGCCGATTTAGATCTGGTAACTCTAAAGTTGCCACGAAGGGCAACTGTTGATTCAGGGTCGGCGAAGCATACCCAGGATAAGATGCGATTGCCTGAGCAGTGGGTCTTTGCATACCAGCATAGTGCATTTGATGCTGATAACTTTGGTAAGGTTGATGGGCATAACCATTATGAAATGGTTGATGTTGACCGTTTTGAATATACGACTGCCTGTTACTTGAAAAGAATGGGTGCTAAGATCCTTGGTAAACTTGTTGGAATTGTGGTTGTTGATATTGCACCAGCCATGGTTGTGAGACCATTTGTTATTGTCCAATACTAGCTGTTTGACCAAGATGAGGGGTAATGGTACCCGTTTGAGCCTGGGTCACTCCAGTTAAGGTGCCACTAATCGATGATTGTGGTGGCGTCGTAGAGACAAGAGGCTGTTGATTTGCGACTTGAGAGACTTGAGGTTGGCATACAACAGGTAACGCTTGTACTTGCGACAACGTCACAATAGCTAGTGTAGTGGGGATATTTGACATAGGAAAACTTTGTTGCATTGAGTATACAACTCTTGGTTGTTGAGGCAGTATTCGCATCCAACCACTGGATGTAATTCCAACATAACCTGAATTCTGTTGCGAACTTGATGAGCCCCAAAAATGTACAATTATTTGGGCTCATTCAACCTCCTAATTTGACTTAATCCACCATTCTCATTGGTTTATTGCATGTTTTTGATTATTTTTATGCTAATAGAGTGAATTTGGTTAGTCATTATGCCAACAAGTCTAATGGGTGCTTTGTGTAGCCTTTTTGGTCAATTTGGAGACAAAATTGAAGGTCTTAATGAGCACTTGGCAGCCAAATTCGTGGGAAGACAAGCTAGAGGATTTGTAGGAAGGTGTCCCCTTCATTTATGGGCCCTTGCCTCGAATTCTCCACCATTAGCTCGGAGTTCAAGGGCCACCGAATCAATCAACACAAGGGCAGCCAAGCAAGTCAAGTAGGACTGCTGTTAACTCCAAGTTTTGGGCAGCCGAGTCCCTAACTTTTAGGAGGACTGTTGGGTCCTCAAATTGTATAAATAAGAAGGCTTAGGGCCTCATTTGGGTTAGCCAGTGTAGCCAGTGGATGTTAGCTAGTTAGCCAGTAGATAGTAGCTAGTAGTTAGTCATTTCGTAGCCTTGTTGTAGTCATTTTGTAATTCGATTTGTATGCAATAGATTAGCTTTGCTTTCAACTCATTCTCAAGCTCTCCTTGTGGACAGTTTTGATGTAACTCTTCATTCTTGATTAATAAAGATGAATTCAGCTTTGCACCAGCTCTAAATCTCTCTTGGGAGGTTGTAGCTCTTGGGGTTGGGCCCATCTCAAGCGCCCAGTACCTCCCTTGTTTATCTTTATGTGTGTTTGCTGCGTTCTTAAAATAAAATCTGCTCTTTAGATCTTGCTTTGTTATTTTGGTTGTTTTTGTTGGTTAAAGTAGCTTTTTCTGTTTGGGAATCGATTGGTAGGAGTTTTTCATGCATTTAGATCTTTCAGAATGTTCTTGCTCACGTGATGTACATGGTTCTCTTTCCAAACGAGGATGCTGTTTATTCATTTCATTGACAGTTAGATTAAGTTAGATAGGACTTAGTTTGTTTGCAAGAATTCATTGATTCGGTTGAATGTGCATTGTGCAGGGCATCTCTATCACTCACTCACATGGTCAAGCTTCATCAGAGCCATCTGATTCATCCCATATCTAGGCTTCTCGCTTCACACCCATCCTCTTGCCCACGTAACCCTACCTTCTTCTCCATTGTTGTCTCAACTACCTTAAAGCCAAATCAGCCTTCCACATATCATCTCACCACTCCATCCATCAGTTCCTGGGTCACTTCAGACCCCCATCCTACCTCCATAACCACCCATGCATCTTCCATCAATCACCCATCCTCAAAAATCCCATTTCGAAACATCCTGTAGAAGAATTACAGAACATCCTGTAGAAACCCCTGCAGACTTCCTGTAGAAGTCCATAACCTCGGTTGCATAGCATCCAGACTTTGTGAAACTCTCGGAAAGAATGTTAGGGATCCCTTAGACCCTCTCTGTACCATCCCAACCTTTTCCAAGCATTTCTCCTCCTTGATCCATCCCTGCACAGTGAAAAGCCAGTTAAAAGCACATGCATGATAATTCTAATAACTTAATCAAAAATACAAAAAGACGTTTTCTTCAGATAGTGATAACTTAGACACATGCATTTTACCTTCATAGAAGTAATGGAATCTCTTTCAGTAGTTTGCATGCTCTCCTTTGTGTCAGTAGGACTAGCTGGTAGAATTAGGGTTTGCTAGGGTTTGCGTTACTTTTTTGGCTTTCAGTTTCTTTCCGCAAGTAGATTAGCTTCCTTTGAGTTAGCTTTCATCCATCAATTAAAAAGATTCTTCTAAGAGCTCATAGAAGTTGGCTTAAGCTCCTAGCGGACTTGTGCCAGCTGACCAAGTGACAGCTGCGGCAAGAGATAGTACTTGTGCATACAGCACCGTCGCTTCCAAGTTTGTTACGAACTACCGGGTTGATAAAATTAAAGAAGGGAGTTCCAGGAGTTGTAGCATTATTGCTACAATACTGGGGCCCACCATCTTTTTGGCGCCGTTGCTGGGGAAGCGGCAGAGTATTGGTGATTGTTGCTATTCTTCTATTTTCTACTACAACCTTCTGTTAAGTAGTTTATTTCATTTCCATTATGCAATTTCATTTATGCAAAAGTAGATTAGCATTTCTTGCTTTCATAGATTAGCATTTCAATTCCGCAATTTCATTTCTGCAGGTGTAGATTAGCATTTCAATTCCGCAATTTCATTTCTGCACGCGTAGATTAGCATTTCAATTCCGCAAGCGTAGCCTAGCATTTCCTTCCTGCAATTTCATTTGTGCAAAATAGATTAGTCCTTTCATGCTTTCATTTCAATTCCGCATTTTCATTTCAACAAGCTAGTTAGTTGCAGTTCAACCTATTTTAGTTTTGCAGGTACAAGAAGAAAAAAATACAAAAATCAACCAAAAAGATTTCTTTTCATGCCTTGTAGGAGTAGAGATAAGTTAGAAAAATGATTGCACAACACCCCCCATTGCTTCACACAGCCAACCTTCTCTCTTCTTTGATGGCTGTGACTAAGAAGAACCCCTGGATGGACATCAAGGCATATTTAAAGAACCTCTAGGGGAGAAGAAGAAAGAAACATTCCTCTGAAGCAAATGGCTACAAGCAGAAATGTTGGGAGTAGTCCCTTGTCCAAAAACGAATTTGAAGATCAGATAGAAGATTTCAAGAGTGATATGAGGCAGTTTCTTGCCATGCAATTGGATACCCTGTGGATCCAAAAGAAGCAAGAGGAAGCCAAGAGGGCTTTGGTCATCTTTTGTCCCAGGTGCTCTAGAAAGCATCCTAGGAACGAATGTCCAATGCACTCCCTAGAAGTGTGTTTCATCTGTGAAGAATACCATCCTACAGATCAGTGCCCTTCCTTACCCAAAATCAAAGCTACATATCAAAGAGCCAAAGGAACCACTGAATCACTCTATTATATGAACCAAAGGAGGCCGCATGGACCTATATCTTACCAGCAGGAACTGCAAGGGACACCCAAGACCTATTATGACCCTTATCAAGCTACCTTCATGCCTTCTTGGGGTCCCCCTGCTCATCCTTCCTGGTTCACACCTCCTCCTTATTCCTTCACAGATCCATATTATGCCCAACTAGCTGCACATTCATTTCACTCTTATGCTCAGCCACAGCCTCAGTGGAATGCACCTTATCAGGGGTGGAGGCCCCAGTACAACTCTCATCCCGCTCATTTTCCTCCACCACCTGCTCATCCACAACCATCGCCTCCTCCTCCACCAAGGCAACCCCAAATGCCTACCCAACCACAATGCCATCCATCTCCATCTCAATTTCACACCTCCACTCAACTACCCGTACCATTTCCAAAGCCATACAATGGAGTAGCTCAACCCAATTGCAAAGCTGAGGCACAACATGTGCAAATGACTCCTTTTGAGCTCAATGATGTTCACCAAAGCTCAGGAAGAGTGTTGCAAAAGAGAGAATCTATTGACAACATTGAAGGACCAAAGGAAAAAGAAGGTTCCAAAGAGGAGATCAAAGAACCATGGGCTGCACTTGATGAAGAGAAGAGATCTAAATCAGAGATCGAGAGAGTTCCCTCATGGTTATCATCAAATCCTCCATGTACTCAAGAGAAAGATCAAGAAAAAGAGGAAGATCAGAAGGTCATGATAGAAGGTGACATGAAGAATGATCCAAATCAGCAAGACGACCAAGGATATAAAAGCTATATTGAGATATGGTTTCAGAAGGTCACTAAGTTGCAGCGGTACTTTCTTCCTCAGTTATGTTTGATCCCTTCAAAGCCAGATCATTTGGTCTCTGAGATCCGGATACCTGTCAAAGCATGCATTTTGAGCCTTCACATCATTTTGTCTCTAATCTCGATGTGCACATGGCTCCATTGGAAGTATTCTTATACTTGAAAATGATTTTGTTTTTCAAGTAGGGTAGGGTAAAAAAAAAAAAAAAAAAAAAAGAGAAAAAAAAAAAATGAAAATAAGAAGAAAATAAAAATCTAAGGTGAAAACCTCCTTGGAGGCGCCTTAGATTGGCTCATTGATTGAAAACCTCCATGAGGCGGTCAATGGGTTGGAAAGAAAAGAAAATAAAAATGGAATAAGATCCCTGTGTGAAAACCTTCCTTGGAGGCGCCCAGGGCAGGCAATTAGGGTGAAAACCTCCATGAGGCACCCTAGTTGTTTTTCAAAAAAAAAAAAGAGAAAAAGAAAAAGAAAAATAAAACTAATTTCCATTGGCTAATTGCAGGTTGCAAGAAGGACGTTTCATGACAGGAGGAGCACTCAAATCAAGGTCAAAGGAATTTTTCTTGTGCCTTCTACAGGAAGCTCTGTATTTCTACAGGAAACATCCTGTAGAACCTTTGGACGAACCAAATTCAAGTTTAAAATGGAATCTGATGGTGGGAATCTGTTGATTAGGCGTACAAGCACTTGTGTGTCTATCCCTTGCCTTTCTCCATCATTTTTTTCCACCTCATTGTGCTTCTCATTGTGCTTCTACAGGAACTTCCTGTAGAAATTGTGGGAAACTAGACATGGATTTCAAAAAGTGGTTTGGCGAACATGGTAGCTCCCTCAAGGGTTCAGAAGCCCTCATGCAATCTTCCAACTCCTCCTCCATCATCTCCATACCTGCATCACAGCCCAAGCTCACTTTTCCCTTCCATGCAAACACTTGCAAAATGCCTTGAATAAAAAACACATGGAACAAAATTTGTTTTTGCCATAACTTGAAAACCATGCATCCATTTGAAAAACCGTTCTATGGGGAATTGTACAAGGGTGATGGAAACATGCTTGAGCAGTTTCAGCCAATTCCGGTGCACGGTTTCCAAGAAATCAGCCTCCATCACCATCATCCATTTTTGCATTTTCTCCATAACCGTGCATCCGTTTCAAAACCTGTTTCATGGGGATATGCATATGAGTGATGGGAACCTACCCAAGCAGTTTCAGCCGATTCCGATGCATGGTTTCCGAGAAATTGAGCTCTGAAATCTTCAGCCATTTTCCATTTTTCTCGAAATCCGTGCATCCATTGATCACGATTTTGCTATGGGAGATGCATAATGATGATAGGAACATGCTCACCGAGTTTCAGATCAATTCGGTTTACCGTTTGAGAGCAATGGCGAAAACAAGTTCTGGTTTTGTGACCATGCAACAGCAGCAGCTTGAAGGTGCAGATCTGAACGTGGAAACAATTGCATGCAGCTCAAATCCAGCCAGAGGACACCTACACAAGGAAAAGCAATCAAAAATCATCAGCCAAGCCCTCATGCAATCAAAGGATGCAAGCATGCAGCAGCAGAATCAGAGCATGCAGCAGCAAAAAGCTTCACAAGCAGCCGTTTGACTTCAGGTACGTGACTAAACCTTGTTCATCTATTGCATGAATCTAGTCTAAGCATTGCATGAACGAATGGAATGGTGAAATTAAGCCATGAATGTAGCAAGACACCCAGTTCTCTAGCACTCACGAGAAAGTCACGCAGCATGCATGGGTCAGTCATGCACGTGAAATTTAAAAAAACACGGACATTGTGGGTAGTCTAACTCCAGTGCAACTGATGGATGAGATTTCAAGCAGAAAACAAATAGTAACCACTGCAGTTCATGATAGCACAACAGTTTGCATGGGTCCAACGTGTAGTTGGCCAGCTCACCCTTCATCAACGAAAATCTTCATAAACATCCAATCGAACTCTCACAGCTATTGTTTCTAGTTTATCATCGTCCTTGCAGCTGTAACAAGCTCCATAGCAATGTCTGGAATCCGTGTTGTTGCGTGCATGGACTCTTCGTGCAATGTCTGGAATCCGTGTTCATGGTGTGGCACCTCTGGTTTCAATGGCTCTTAAGAAATGTGCTATAGATCCTTCTCCTTATGTGAGAAGGTGTGCTGCAAATGCTATTCCAAAGCTTTATGATTTGGAGCGAGAGGAACCTGATACTGCCCATGCAAGTTTTACCTTTCCAGCTTCTGATCAAAATCTCCTTGCTGGTGTACTCGTGAAAATTGTTATTTGATCATTCCCATTATCCAGAAGAGAATGAAGCCCTGCATTTTCTTTCATGAAAGTGTCAAAACTGAGTAATATTCATGTCATCCCTTACTGGTAGTGACCATGAATGCAATGGAATCCTTGTGTGTCAATTCCATCACACGCAGATGAATTCTGTTCAGTTATTGTTGTCTTCTTGTGTGCAGTAAATATATATATTTATGGAGCAGAGATAAAAGGGTTTAAAATCAGAAACTAATCAGAAAATCTTCGGCTCTTTCGGTAATCACTGGACACTGGGAGCAAGCAGTCAAAAGCTTCCCTTATGAGTTTCTTGAGCAATGCATCCTGCTTTTGTGGGTACCTGTGTGCAGAGCCTGGTTGTTCAGAGAAAATAAGAGAAAGTGTCTTGTCCAACAAAGGAGCCATAGTAAGCATAAACTCGACAGGGTCAGGGATTCTGATTCACAGAGCATTAGTGCTCACTACTCATGGAACTCTCCCATCAATAACTGCTGCAGAGGACTCGGACATCCTGGTGACCCAATGAAGCTTGTTTCTGCACCTCAGAGGAAAAGAATTTCTGCTACTGCCTTTTGGAAGATTATGTAGGGAAGGCAAACAATGTTGGTGCCGATAAGAGTGGGCCTGGAAATGATGATGGGTGTTTAAAGGAAAATGCCACTGTAAATACTCAAGAGGAGAAAGATGGAAAGGAGCCCATTAAAGCTGTGCTTTTGAAAGGGACACAAAATTTTCACACATCGAAAAAGTGCATAAAGAGAGCATTCATGCTCATCAAAATGAAATTCACAATGTCAGCCATACTGGATCAGAAATGCAGCTTCCGAAACAACATTTTAATTCTGCCATTCCAAAAGTGGTATGTAAAGAAACTAGCCCTTCACATCCAACTATTATTCAGAAGAAAAGTCAGCAGCATATGGAGATAAGTTTCCCTAAAGTGACGCATGAGGAAATCATTCCTACACACTTGACTGAGGTCCAGAAGGAAACGTACCAGCTCTTGGACATAAGGTTTCCTCTTAAACAAGATAAAGGTAAGGAGAAACAAATTTCTCTTTCACAACTCAAGGAACATATGTCAAACATTTATGCAGAACTTGATAATACAGAGGGCATGAAATGGGTTGAAGATTATATATCAGGTATGCCAGATGGCCAGAGTGCAGCTCAATACGAATTTAAAGAAGCTGGTGTTTCTAATGAACATGAGAGAAGAGAGGAAGGATCTCTGCTTTTTTCAGCATTGAAGGATCCCTTGTCGGGCATTCATATGCTTAGTGATCTGGATGAAAAGAAACATATGAAACAGAACCCATCAGATATGGAAGAGGTGTGGTGGAGACCTACAACTGATTATGCAGAATCTAGTCAACATGAGGCAAATAGGGGAAAATTGATTAGTTGTGCACAGTTAAAGAAGCCAGTGCCAATTGTTTGTATCAAAGCCAAAGCATAAGGAAAGGAAACACCTTTATCATATTCCTGTTGCTTGGAAACATAACCATGGCTTATCTTGTGGATTTAACCAACTTTCTTGTTACAAGACATACGAGTGCCCTCACGTTGCAGGTTTTAGGGAATGCCAAGGGCACCATTTCTTCCATATGATTGCATATACTTGTGCACTCATACCAAGGCTGAGGATTCACTATGAAAAGCAGCAGACAATGAGGAAGAAGAGCAGAAGGGCGAGAAGACGAAGGCTGCCACAACCAAGCTGAAAGGAAAAGCACCCTCAGCCAAACAGGCTAAGACAGTGCCGACTGTTTCTACAGGAAGACAGAGAACTGTTAGCAGACTGTTTCTACAGGAAGTTAGTAGACTGTTTCTACAGGAAGACAGAGAACTGTTTCTACAGGAAGTTTGAAAAGAGGGAAGCCAAAGGAGAAATCAGCCAAGATGTTAGCCAAAGAAGCCACCAGGGCCATCAAAGACGAGGAGAGAGATTGGTTGCTCAGAGGATGAGCAACACTTTCAGTAGGGGGGTGATGATGAGCCCCAAAAATGTACAATTATTTGGGCTCATTCAACCTCCTAATTTGACTTAATCCACCATTCCCATTGGTTTATTGCATGTTTTTGATTATTTTTATGCTAATAGAGTGAATTTGGTTAGTCATTATGCCAACAAGTCTAATGGGTGCTTTGTGTAGCCTTTTTGGTCAATTTGGAGACAAGATTGAAGGTCTTAATGAGCACTTGGCAGCCAAATTCGTGGGAAGACAAGCTAGAGGATTTGTAGGAAGGTGTCCCCTTCATTTATGGGCCCTTGCCTCGAATTCTCCACCGTTAGCTCGGAGTTCAAGGGCCACCGAATCAATCAACACAAGGGCAGCCAAGCAAGTCAAGTAGGACTGCTGTTAACTCCAAGTTTTGGGCAGCCGAGTCCCTAAATTTTAGGAGGACTGTTGGGTCCTAAAATTGTATAAATAAGAAGGCTTAGGGCCTCATTTGGGTTAGCCAGTGTAGCCAGTGGATGTTAGCTAGTTAGCCAGTAGATAGTAGCTAGTAGTTAGTCATTTCGTAGCCTTGTTGTAGTCATTTTGTAATTCGATTTGTATGCAATAGATTAGCTTTGCTTTCAGCTCATTCTCAAGCTCTCCTTGTGGACAATTTTGATGTAACTCTTCATTCTTGATTAATAAAGATGAATTCAGCTTTGCACCAGCTCTAAATCTCTCTTGGGAGGCTGTAGCTCTTGGGGTTGGGCCCATCTCAAGCGCCCAGTACCTCCCTTGTTTATCTTTATGTGTGTTTGCTGCGTTCTTAAAATAAAATCTGCTCTTTAGATCTTGCTTTGTTATTTTGGTTGTTTTTGTTGGTTAAAGTAGCTTTTTATGTTTGGGAATCGATTGGTAGGAGTTTGTCATGCATTTAGATCTTTCGAAATGTTCTTGCTCACGTGATGTACATGGTTCTCTTTCCAAACGAGGCTGCTGTTTATTCATTTCATTGACAGTTAGATTAAGTTAGCTAGGACTTAGTTTGTTTGCAAGAATTCATTGATTTGGTTGAATGTGCATTGTGCAGGGCATCTCTATCACTCACTCACATGGTCAAGCTTCATCAGAGCCATCTGATTCATCCCATATCTAGGCTTCTCGCTTCACACCCATCCTCTTGCCCACGTAACCCTACCTTCTTCTCCATTGTTGTCTCAACTACCTTAAAGCCAAATCAGCCTTCCACATATCATCTCACCACTCCATCCATCAGTTCCTGGGTCACTTCAGACCCCCATCCTACCTCCATAACCACCCATGCATCTTCCATCAATCACCCATCCTCAAAAATCCCATTTCGAAACATCCTGTAGAAGAATTACAGAACATCCTGTAGAAACCCCTGCAGACTTCCTGTAGAAGTCCATAACCTCGGTTGCATAGCATCCAGACTTTGTGAAACTCTTGGAAAGAATGTTAGGGATCCCTTAGACCCTCTCTGTACCATCCCAACCTTTTCCAAGCATTTCTCCTCCTTGATCCATCCCTGCACAGTGAAAAGCCAGTTAAAAGCACATGCATGATAATTCTAATAACTTAATAAAAAATACAAAAAGACGTTTTCTTCAGATAATGATAACTTAGACACATGCATTTTACCTTCATAGAAGTAATCGAATCTCTTTCAGTAGTTTGCATGCTCTCCTTTGCGTCAGTAGGACTAGCTGGTAGAATTAGGGTTTGCTAGGGTTTGCGTTACTTTTTTGGCTTTCAGTTTCTTTCCGCAAGTAGATTAGCTTCCTTTGAGTTAGCTTTCATCCATCAATTAAAAAGATTCTTCTAAGAGCTCATAGAAGTTGGCTTAAGCTCCTAGCAGACTTGTGCCAGCTGACCAAGTGACAGCTGCGGCAAGAGCTAGTACTTGTGCATACAACACCGTCGCTTCCAAGTTTGTTACGAACTACCGGGTTGATAAAATTAAAGAAGGGAGTTCGTTATAGACATTTTTTTGCCTTACAGCATTGAGCATGAAATTTCCATAATCAAGGGATCCAAAGTCCCTAAACATGTTGTTCCTACCCCTAGAGGAACAAGGCCAACAAACCACAGCAATTCACAAAAGTTCTCCACCTGAAAACACTAAAAAACAAGCCAATTCTAGATCATGTCAACTGCTCCACTGAGCATCTGCGCTGAATGTCAACTGCTCCACTGTCTACCTGCATTGAATGTCAACTGCAACAAAGGCTACCTGCGCTGAGCGTAACTGGACAAGTGGCAGGCTCATTTCTCAATGTGTCAATGCCCAGGAAGCTTCCAAAATGACACTTGCATCAAGGAATTCGACTGGTGATGAGTAAGAGGTTCCAAATCTCCAAGTGGAAGCAAGAACCTCCAAGTGGACTCAAGAACTGAGAGAGGGAGAGGACACTAGTCAGTTTCATACCAGCCTCAAGCTGACTCATCCTCTCTCCAAAAGATCTATATATAGATCTCTCCTCCATGGGAAGAGGAGGCTGGAATTTTGTTATTGCAAAGAATTGCTGTTGGTTTGAGACTGCAATCATTGAGTGCTTAATGCTTTGAAGGGAGGTGAAGATAGGAATTCCATTCTGCTGGGAAGGAGATGCTGGATTGGAGCCCTCTGGGTTGTATCTCTTCCTGAACCTTGTTATTTATCAATAAAGCTATCTTAGTTTTCTCCTATATACTGATGTATCTTTGATGTATGATTGCATTAGTGTATTTGATTTACTTCTAATCCTGAATCATTTATGAATATGAATATCTGCCTTTCTGTTATGTTCTTCTCTTGTCTCAAGTAGCTGTTCTCTTGTCGCAAGTAGCTGTTCTCTTGTGATCTCGCAGGAATCAAGTAGCTGTTCTCTTGGATGAGCGAGGAGGCAAGTAGCTGTGAACACCCAAAGGAGAAGAGGATCTAGATCGAGGGACAAACGGAAGACACCGGTAAGTCCATTGATCTCTCCTCTTTCACATTTCATAAAGGAAGAAACCAGAATAGCTGTCTCTGTTTGTTGCTAAGGCACTGTCACACCTTAGGTGGATAGGATCGTCCTGCATAGGCATTTTTTCCCACAACAAATTGGCGACTCCGCTGGGGAGATTTGTTTTAGTCATTTTATTTGTGTTTACATCATTGTTTACCTCATAGACTTAACAGCAACAATCGAACTGCTTCTGCAAAGTAGACTATTGCTGCCTTGATCCTTCACTGGATTTTGTCTATGATCTGAACAATGGACTCACAAATGACTTGATGATCCTTTGTGATAGATCTTAGTACCCTCTCAAAGCATCCCTATGATTATACCTTGCTTGTGTTTCTGATTTGGCCTGAAACAGTTGATTTTTGAGCGTTTTGTGACCCAGAACCCAAGGGAAACGAGAGTTTCTCCTTCAGCGCAACTGCTGTGAAGGGAGTCTGCATTTCAACGCAGGTCCCGTGAAGGCTACCTGCGTTGAATGTCAAACCCACAGTGTTGGACTTGCGCTGAACCAGTTTAGCCTTGTGCAACTGGGGTTCTCTGCTGTCTGTTGCCCTGTTTTGATCTCTGTTTTTTGTAGCCTTTAACCAGCATAGGTACCAGTCTGATAACTCCTTTTCTTTGCTTAGATTTTGCCTCCTTTTGTACAAAAGACTGTGAGTGTTTTTATGTGTTTTCACGTCATTTACAGTTTTCCTTTGCATGAGTGAAATAATCATCCTGTAGCCCTTGATTCAGATCTGATTGACTGTGATCTTAGGAGAGAGTTCATTGGCTGTTTACAGTTGATTATACATTCGCTTTTGCTTATTGGTTTGAGTTTGTCTCTTTTAAGTGTCGAAACAAGTATTCATTTCGAAAGTCGCAAAGTGATTGTAATCTCTTCTACCCTTGTTGATTTCAAAAAAGTAAACTTGTTTGTATCAGTCATTTAAAAGAAAAATTCAAAGTTGTACAAAAAGCTTTCTTTGTAGGCATCAATACTAAGAAAGCGGAAAACAAACACCTGCATTGTGCATTTGCATTTTGATAAGTTTTCATGCTTGATTTAGGAAGAGTGCATTAGAGTGTGCTGATTGCTCTTTGAGAAAAGATGGTGTCTTTCTTTTCCCTTAGTAGCTAGGATTTTCAAAGTTGAAAAGATATAAAGCTTGCTTATCATCTTTAGACTGCATTTAGGAATTGTACCATACATCTCGTGGTGATCCTGAAAGACAAACTTCTAAAAAGATCAACTTAAAATAAACTGAATGAACCTAACAACGCTTTGCAACATAACACACAACATAGAGGTCTAGGCTAGAGACGTGTTCCGGCTTCGTTAAGCCTAGTGACTGTCGATCTCGTAGAAGGTGGGTGATTCCTCCTGAGGGACGATAGCACTAGTACGGATTGTGCTCCCACGTACCATCGCGTATATATTGGGAGACCCCTATAGGCATATATCCTTTATCCTTAGGAAGCCGTGTCGGCCGCCCTACTGATCGTAATGCAGTGAACACAACATTCACGAAGATCGACCGCCCGTACCTTAAAAAGTATTCTGTGGTTTTGCGAAAAGTTTGGCACACCCTCTGCCTAGATCTCCAGAGCAGTTTCTTTTGGCCTTTTTCAGACTCTATAACAGAAAAAGTCCATCCGAGCATTTTTCACTTCGGGCTCGTTAAAACATCGAAGGAGACTAGAGTCATCTTTAGCTTTTTCTCGACTCTTTAAAAGTGAAAAAGCAAGTTGTGTCTAAAGTGTCGTTAACAATTTATTTTAAACGGAACAATCACCCATTATTCCCGCGTTGATCTTTAGGTTGAAAAGATGGAGCACACCAACCAAGGAATTCCCCTTGGTGGAAATCCTAGTCCCTTCTCCTCTTGGGGAGATGTTGGTGCACCCCACATGGCCACATTGTCGCTTCCAAGATTGACAATTGGCCTACCAGTCTGGCTCTTTTCAACCAATGTCGTTCAGAATACCACAATTCCTGAACAGTCGAGTCAACAGTTAGACCATACAAGAGTTACCCACCAGCCTTCAACTTCATCTTCCTCTCCTCCTTCCTCTTCGCTTGACGGAACCGGTAAATCAAAAAACCGAGTTCCTAAGGAGAAGAAGGAGAAGAAGAAGAAAGAGAAGAAGAAGAAGGAGCCAAAGGCGTCTGGGGGCAAACAAGTGTCGTCTGACAAGAATCCACACACAGCACTCGTAAGGCCTAAATCGCCATGCGTCATATGCAAGGGAGACCACTTCCACCGAGATTGTCCCTGTATCCCTCGGATACTAAGAGACTGGTCCCCCCGTTTGCACAATTCGGTAGCATCGACCTCTGATAACCATGTCGACTGCTCACCGTCAACTAGTGGGAGTGAAGCCCCAGGACAGAGTGGGAAAGCTAAATTTCCCTGCAGACTGTGTGAAGGCGATCACGCCATCCACCGTTGTCCCTTCTTAGACGAGGCAAAAAGAGTTCTGGAAGATCGCCCAATTTTACGAGCGCATCTTCCTCCTGGATATCAAAAACTCTTGCCAAGTCCCTCGCTAGTTGAAAACCTGGCTGACCCGCCCAGGTGGTCAGCCGAAGCACCTGTCATTGAAGATGAACCGTCTGAATCCATACCTGACGAAATTCTAAAGGTTGAAACGACAGTTGACCCGGTTTTGCCTTCAGAGGCTCTATCTTCGAATGACATCATCACAGAGGAGAATAAAGACGACACCGTCCAAATTCTCTTCATCAGCACTGACTCTGATGATCAAGGGGGCAATGCCACCATTCCTTTATTGCAAGAAGGAAGTTCATCAGAGCGATATCTGGCCGTTTACTCGGTCCCACCACCAAGCAACCTGGTTGTGTCCTTTGACTGGAACCAACTAGGCAGACCCCGCTTGCCAGCTAGCATACCATTCAAAATTATTGTCCAAATATACAAAATGGTAATGGCTGGTACAATTATTGATGAAGGGGCATCTGTGAGTATCCTTTCCTCTATTGCTTGGAAAGCGCTTGGTTTGCCAGCGCTTTTGCCTGAAATGAGAAATCTATCAGGCTTTGATAAGGGAACCAGTCGCCCTTTAGGGATCCTCCCCAATGTGCCCATAACATTGAAAGGGAAGACCATTCAAATGAACGTGATGGTTGTTCAAGGACCCTTGGATTATAACCTACTCCTTGGACGAGACTATATATATTGCATGGGAGCCATCGTCTCATCACTCTTTAGAGTAATGTGTTTTCCGCATGAAGGAAGAATGGTCAAGCTCGTGGACCAACTTTCATTCCCCGGATCACGCATCGCAAATAGTCATGAACCATCCCTAAATGGTCTATTCACGCAAGAAGTGTCTCAACCCACGGTCCGTCCTCCTGATGAGCGCGAGTAATCCAGGAGGATATGATTGGAACCCAGGGGGCATGCGTCCTGGTCTGCTTCGGCAGAGAACTTTGGGTATAGGGTAGGTTTCCGCGGGAGAATATGACTAGTCCGTACCCCATCCGTCTAGGAAAGAGGGTTGTTCTAGAATAAGATTCTTTTGTCAAAGTTATGTGAGAGGATGGAACCCGTCGCTCACCTTTGTCTATTTCGGTAGACATTGCCGAGGAAGTGTTTTTTTTGAAGAAAAAACGAGACAATCTTTGGGTAACCTGAAAGAGGTAAGCCTCTCTCGTTAAAACAAATGTTTTGGTGGAAAATAAGTAGAGGCAACCTTGAAATTCTGTTTTATACCTGGGGGCATGCAAACCTTTTGGAGTGCAAGCAAGGGGCGACTATTTATTTTTTAAATTTTTAGGTCTTCCCTTTAAACCTGTAGGTCTAACCCTTTAAACTCGTAGGATTAGTCGTTTCCGAACTTGCGTAAATAAAGGATGCGGAGCAAAGCGTGGTGAGATGAAGCTCCATAAAAAATAGCGATCTCCAATGAGACACTCTTATCATATGACTGGTATAATCGAGCAGTTTTAACGCGGAATTTATGCTCGTTAAAAAATAGAAAAGCGATATCGAGCAGTTTTAACGCGGAATTTATGCTCGTTAAAAAATAGAAAAGCGATTTCGAGCAGTTTTAACGCGGAATTTATGCTCGTTAAAAAATAGAAAAGCGATGTTGAGCAGTTTTAACGCGGAATTTATGCTCGTTAAAAAATAGAAAAGCGATATTGAGCAGTGTTTTGGCGCATTCAAGCTCGTTAAAAAATGAACCCATCCCGGTAAATAACCATTGAGTATGTAACCTGATCAACCATAAAAGCCTTGGTCGTGTTTTGTGCACCGTCACCTCCACTGTTCATTTGGCCGATCGTTTACCTCCATTTGATTGTTTACCCATTTTGAGGAACAGCTGCGAAGAGTGATTTCACCTAGCCATCCTTGTGACACTGCCGTGATTGGAGAATTCCAACCTGTACCTGGAATCAGCTGCTAACACTGTTTATCACTCGTTCCTCAAAAGACGAGTCTTCTTTAAGCTCTTTTCAACTGACTCGTAAAATATGAAAATATTGCCGAGTTTTGGCCTTCCAGCTCGTTAAAGCGACCGGAAGTGCTATCCCTCCTCTAGATTTTAATCTTTTTGGACCTGAGGGATTATTGCACAAAAAGATCGAGCGCTTGTTTTGTTCGGCTCGTTAAAACGATCGAAAACTCATCCCTTCTGTATTGTTTTATACTTTTTCAGACTTAAGGGATTAGATGACGAAAAAGGAATTTTGGAGTTAACTTTACGTACCTTTTCAGACTCTCTAAAAATGAAAAGGGACCGAGTTGTCTTTGTCGTTAAACTCGTTAAACCACTAAATAGCGACAAACTTGTCTTTAGACGAGAACGAGTTTCACTATCGCTAGGCTCGTTAAAACATAGCGATGGGCTTGCCCGAAGGGCAGGTTATAGAGCAAGCATATGTTATCCTCCTCAAGCTTGACAAAAATAAAGAGGTACTGGTCAGCAATGACAGGGGAAAAATTGGGAGAAAACTAAAGAGAACTTTGATGGTAGCAAGTCGCTCTTGAACATGACACTTTTCCTCCGTACCACAATCGGGTTGGGTTGTTTCATTCACTGGTCACATCACCATGGTCTCGCCATACCATCCATACTTGGGGTAATGCTACCAATCCATCGCATCAGTGTCGCCATATTTTCAAGAGAAGTCGGTCAGAAAGAGTCAACCTGGTCCCATCCACTGCCATACATTATCCTTCATCCATTCATGACTGCCACCCTGAATCATATGTCACAGATCGTTTTCACCTCCATTAAAATCATTAGCTCCGTTCCGTGTCACTGATGTGGGATTCATTAAGGCCTTCCTTTGACGGATCGCTTCTTGTCGACATCGGCTCATTATCCAAGAAGTTGATCTAGGAACACCCCCTCAGTACTTTGAAGCTTGCATGCCTCAATGGCAAGTTTCTCACTTCCGGCGATAGGTATACATCAATGACCTTCGACCAGAAGATTTTGCGTGGTGTTCGACGCCAAGTCCTTTATTCACACCACGTGAATTGTACTGCAGTACCTTGAGGGTCATTATCATTATCGGTGATTCCTCTCGCGCTTGTTAACGGTTTACATCATTGACCGGTAATCAAGCGATGTCTTTCCATGTTCGACTTCAGCGCAATTCTCACATGGATCGACTTGTACTTAGAGTGAAGATCGAACGAGTTTGAAGACCCCGGATCTAGTTTCATCCATCCGGGCTGCGATATATATTCAGGAAAAATAAAGACATTTGACATGTACATCATTGCAACAGATAATCATCCTACTCAAAGGATGATAATTTCACCAAAATTATCAGTCTACCATCAGACGATTGTCTGTGCTATGTACAAAAATGAATTTATAAAGCTGAGCATGGGAATGCCTGCCTCAGCTAGATCATGAAAGCAGTATGAATCATAATGTATTGTATTGTATCTTATTACAGGTCTCCTCCCAGCAAATGGATGAACTTCGGACCCTCCTGGATAAAGCATTTCACCCGATAAACGGCCTCATACTTTAGGGGGCAACTGTTATAGACATTTTTGTGCCTTACAACATTGAGCATGAAATGTCCATAATCAAGGGATCCAAATTCCCTAAACATGTTGTTCCTACCCCTAGAGGAACAAGGCCAACAAACCACAGCAATTCACAGAAGTTCTCCACCTGAAAACACTCAAAAACAAGCCAATTCTGGATCATGTCAACTGCTCCACTGAGCATCTGCGCTGAATGTCAACTGCTCCACTGTCTACCTGCATTGAATGTCAACTGCAACAAAGGCTACCTGCGCTGAGCGTAACTGGACAAGTGGCAGGCTCATTTCTCAATGTGTCAATGCCCAGGAAGCTTCCAAAATGACACTTGCATCAAGGAATTCGACTGGTGATGAGTAAGAGGTTCCAAATCTCCAAGTGGAAGCAAGAACCTCCAAGTGGACTCAAGAACTGAGAGAGGGAGAGGACACTAGTCAGTTTCATACCAGCCTCAAGCTGACTCATCCTCTCTCCAAAAGATCTATATATAGATCTCTCCTCCATGGGAAGAGGAGGCTGGAATTTTGTTATTGCAAAGAATTGCTGTTGGTTTGAGACTGGAATCATTGAGTGCTTAATGCTTTGAAGGGAGGTGAAGATAGGAATTCCATTCTGCTGGGAAGGAGATGCTGGATTGGAGCCCTCTGGGTTGTATCTCTTCCTGAACCTTGTTATTTATCAATAAAGCTATCTTGGTTTTCTCCTATATACTGATGTATCTTTGATGTATGATTGCATTAGTGTATTTGATTTACTTCTAATCCTGAATCATTTATGAATATGAATATCTGCCTTTCTGTTATGTTCTTCTCTTGTCTCAAGTAGCTGTTCTCTTGTCGCAAGTAGCTGTTCTCTTGTGATCTCGCAGGAATCAAGTAGCTGTTCTCTTGGATGAGCGAGGAGGCAAGTAGCTGTGAACACCCAAAGGAGAAGAGGATCTAGATCGAGGGACAAACGGAAGACACCGGTAAGTCCATTGATCTCTCCTCTTTCACATTTCATAAAGGAAGAAACCAGAATAGCTGTCTCTGTTTGTTGCTAAGGCACTGTCACACCTTAGGTGGATAGGATCATCCTGCATAGGCATTTTTCCCCACAACAGAGTTCCAGGAGTTGTAGCATTATTGCTACAATACTGGGGCCCACCAGAACTCTCGTATGTTTGTCCTCCTGGAGGAGACAATGAAAGGGCATATTTCCCCCCATACGACGGTAATCCGGTGCTTAAGGGAATGATTTGCCTTTGAGGACCGGACTGCCCAAATTGACACTGCGAAGGATCAATTTGCTGAGACTCAACATAAGAGATTCCATATATTATTCCGAACGAACAAACGGGAACAGACCACATTGTCGAAATAGCCCCTGGATGGATTCCATCCAGCGATTGGGAGCTAGTTATGATAGATGGTATGTTGGCAAACATTGTTGGAGTGGCAGCAGGGAGTTCTGCCGCTGCTGTGTCAGATGACACAGTCCTAGATGTTGATGGTTGTTTAGACATATCTAGTCTATCCAAAAGATTTCCTAGCGGTTCTACAAGAACTTCCAATAATGGTAGACTAATTTCTGATGAAGAAGGATATAGGGTGATCCCAACTCCAAAATGTGATGGAGTACTGGATGGGGGATCCTCCACAATCTCTTCTACAGCAATCAACCTAGGTGGAAGAGGTAGACTATCAGGTCCATAAAATATTTCCGGTGTCGAAGAAGGTATATATTCTGCAGCAAAGGATGTTTGGGGAATAACACCTTCCGAATCAGCTTAGATGGAGCCGGTTCAGGTATAGAAGTGTTTACCCTCACACTAGGATCAGTTCTACTATCCTCTAGTGGTTGCAGAACTTCTTCCGTAGAGGCAGGGATACCAGAAATGTTTGGAGTAACCAGAGTCTCCGAGGGCATCAGAACACTTGTTCCAACCAGACCAGGGGACTTTGAACCGGTTAAATGAGTTCGCTTTGTCTGGAATAGTTTTGATTCTGGAGACAAAGACGGTTGACTCGTAAGTCTCTGTGAACGACGGGGTTTTGATTGACTTTCCTCCACGATTGCGGATTACTTAATCAACTAAAAATATAGGGGGGAAATGTTTCCGAATTAAATGAATTTTAGATGCTTTGACACAACTTATTTTTTCAATTTTTAAGAGTCAAGAAAAAACAAAAGATGACTCTAGTCGCCTTCGATTTTTAATGAGCCTGAAGTGACAAGTGCTCAGATGGACCTTTTCCTTTAAGGAGTCTGAAAAGGAACGAAAGAGACTACTCTAGAAATCTAGACAGAGGGATTACCATACCAATCGCAAAACTGTAGAATACTTTTTACGGTATGGCAGTCAATCTTCCCGAACGCTGTGTTCAGTGCATTGTGATCGATAGGGCGACAGACATGGCTTCCTATGGATAAAGGATATAGCCTATTGTGGTCTCCCAATATATACTCGATGGTACGTGGGAGCACAAGTCCGTACTGGAACTTGGCATCTCAAAGAGGAGGAATCACCCAACCAAAAGTGAAAGCGACACTTGCCAGGATTTACAACGCCGGAATACGTCTCTAGCCTAGACTTCTAGATGTTTTGTGTTAGGTTCCAAAGTGTTTTTATGTTCATTGAATTTATTTTATAGTTGATCTTTCTTAAGAAATTTTCCTTTTAGGTTCACCGCGTGATGTAGATATACAATTCCTAAAATGCAATCTAAGATGATAAACAATCGTTAAGTCTTCTTTTTGCAATGAAAATCCTAGCTACTAAAGAAAGAGGGATGATATTCTTTCAACATAGAGCAGAGAGCACACACTAGATGCACTGTCCTAAATCAAACCAAGCAGTCTAAATGCAATTGCACATGCATGTATTTGTTTTCAGCTTTCTTAATGTGTGAATGACAAGAAGAATGCTAAGTACAAATCTGAATTATCTTTTCAAAGTGACAGTACTAACAAATTTCTCTTCAAAAACGAAAGGAAGATAATGACAACACTTTTCTATTTTGAATTGAAACTACTTTCGACACTTGAAAAACTGCTAATTCAAATCAAATACAAGAGTAACTGTATAATCGACCATCAAGAACAATAGAATTCTTTTCTTTGACTAAAAAGGACACTTGCGACACTTCCAAATCAAAAGACGACAATTCGATTATGCTACTTTTTGTAAAAGATAACTGTAAATGGCGCACAACACATAAAAACATTCACAATTCCTTGTACTATGGAGGTGGAATCATGCAAAGGAAGGGAGTTTCCACAGTGGTATACTGATCACATACAACAAAACTCTTGAATAAAGCTGAAGAGAGTGAACACAGAAACCAAAATTTAAGAGCAGAAGAGATCTTGTCTGATCAGTGCACCTGCAACACAGGGAAAGTGCGATGCAGCACACCTACTACACATGAGAGGTGCGATGCATCTAGATTCCCAAGAGGAGAAAGTGCGATGGTCTAGGGACGAGACTTCAACTTGGTTCCGGGTCACAGTTTGCAGCTCAGTTCAGGGATTTAGGCCGAGCAAATGATGTTCAGTAAATATAAATCACAGGGGTTGATCTAATGAGGTTACTAGAGCCACCACTAGGGTAATTAGGATTTTTTCAAATCGATTGTTCAGTTTATAAATAAAACTCTGAGATAGACTGAAGCAGCATTGATCTACTTTGCACTTGCATAGCAAATGCAGTTCAAAGGCTAGTTGGCTTAACTTCAGGCTCCGTCTTTAAGTTTATAAAGCAAACAAATATAGACAATAAAACAACCTATTCGCTCCCCATTGGAGTCACCATTTTGTTATCGGGAAATCTAGTGTCCACTCGGAGCTGTTAGTGCCACTAAGACTGGTAGCTATCTTAGAAACAAACAAACTAAAACTACTTTCGCTTTCCTTTATGAGAAGTAGATAAGAGGGGAACAAAGGACACCAACCTCAGTCTTGCGCTTAGTTCCTTGCTTGGTTCCTCTCCCTTCTGACAGATCCTTGCCGCTTTTCTTTCGTCTACCCAGCTTCAAAGAGCACCTATGGAATCAAAGTAGCATAATACTATCGAAGAACAGAGATCTACAATCATAAACAATGTAGGACCAAATATATATTGACCACAAAAATGCATATATCATCAAACATACAAGAATGTGGAGGAAAACTTGAATAGCTTTATTAATATCAAGAATAGCAAAGAGGATTACAACCAATTGTTCTGACCTAGCGTCATCCTCCCAGCATGAAAGCCCTTCTTCACCTCATGAAAAGCTTAGATCACCCAACACTATGATGTTCCACTAAGAAACCAACAACACTTCCTTACAAGATACAAAATTCCAGCCTCTGGATCTCTGGGATGAGGGATCCATATATAGATGATTGCAGGGGGGTGAGTCAGCTTCTGGGATTTTGATTAGTGTCCTCTCTCTAATAGTTCTTGATTCCACTTGGAGATTGATGATCTCTTCCTCATCCCTGGGTGAATTCAGAGAGGAAAGTGTCACAGGAGAATTTTCTGGAAGATTCCATGATGATCCACCTTGCAAACTGTCTCTGCCATTTGTCTACTCTCGCCCATCGCACCCTACAGAAGGGATCTCCAGTATGCATCACACCCTTTACACTGGGAAGGTGAGATGCATTGCACCCTCTGCACTGGGCAGTCTGTATGGTCCAACTTTGACCAATTATGAGCAGTTTTCTGTGGAGAACTTCTGGGAGATGATGTAATCAGCTGACCTTGTTCCTTTAGGGTGTGAAGCAACACTTTTAGGGACTTAGGAGCCCTTGGTTTATGGACATGTATGATTGGGGTTGCAGTGCCCAAAAATGTCTATAACACATTGGATCAACATGCATCAACTTATCATACTTATGTTTCTTTCATGATCCTCTAGTCTGTTCTTGCCCCCACTTCTTCAGAATGAATGGGGTGCTCTGCTCCTCATCACCACCTCCACCCTAGCCTGACAACTCCCATTCTTCTGTTTTAAGAGAAGCTGATTTGTCTCTTTCCTCCGACTCCTACTACTCCTTTTCCACCTCCTATTTAGCATCACGCTCTTTTTCCATTCGAGCCTTCTCTGCAGCTTCCTTAGCAGTTTCCTTCTTATTTTGTTATGCCAGTGCGCATGCAACCTTTTCAACGACATCCTTCTGCTTTTGCGCAATAGATATTTCTATGCCTGTGCTCGTTCTTGCATCTAATTATGTAAGCATGCACCATTCCTGAGGCCAAATCCCCACAACTTCCTGTATATCTGTGTCCGTCACCATATAAGACAACTGGTGCCATTTCTACTTAGGGTCTCTACGTGCTTTGATTGAGAGCCTATGCAAATCGACTTTGAATTCCGCAGGTCAATAGCTGCATGAACAAGGTGGGAGACAACCATGGCTGCTGATTAACCACCATGTGAAGGTCCATCTGCATCAAAAACCAATAGATATTTGTTTCCTTAACACACTCTGGGTCCTTTGTGGCCCACAATGAGGCAAACCTTGCCATCTTAGGAAATTCTTCTTTGTGTGGAGGAAACTGGCTATCCTCCAGTAACTTCCACGCAACCAAAATGATCGACAACAGTAGCCAAGCATAATAAAATGACCTGCTTTCCTCCTAGGCCTCTCTGCAGTTTGCGAGGAACTCCTAACAGAGATACTTGGCCTAGTTGTACTGTACATCTTTCACGCACTGAGCTGCAAGTGATATGACCGGCGTCTGAGCTTCATCCATGTGACATTTTCTCATTAACTTTCCAGCTAGAATTTGGGCATCCAACTATACTGCCAGGTCTTAGATGGACTGATAGAGTATCATTGCTACTTTTTTATCAGACCAAATTCCTTCTTCATCTTATCTGCCAACTATTTTTCTCCCGTTTTTCCTCCAAATTCTTTGGCAGGGTTCGTCCCTTTGTAAGGAAACCTTGTTATCCTGTGGATCACATGTTTGTGATGGCTATAGGCTCACCTATCCATAGGCACCAATCATGCACCAGCGTGAGGAGCTGGCGCACACATATTGTGTTGATGCTGGAGAGGTGATAATGCGGTACTAACAACAAATTGAGCAACCTTGATTGCTCAACAATGCGAACCCACTTCATGGGCTCCAATATTGTAACCCCATGTCATCATAGTAAATTTTATGAATATACTTGTGGGTTGCCAAGTGTGGAAATTTTGCATGGTCTGCGAGGTCCCAATCCTCCATCTTAAGCAATGGGATGCATGCTATCCTAGGACCTTCGAACACAACCTGATCAGGGAGCAAAGGTGTCGAAACTACAAATTTCCTGGAATCAGGGTCCTTCATAACTTTAGCTTTTCCTTTCGGCGGGGGGATATACTCAGGCATCTTCATCATGGGTTCCACCCCTTCGACATCGACATCCTCAATACCCTGGAATTCTTCCTCTTCTTCTAAATCCATGAATTTCTTTGGTTGCTTGTCCTTTTTCTGCTTCGGCTGTGGATCTGTATGCTTCCTCAGTGACATACACACCGACACCAGCTTCTTTTGTTTTTCTTTCATGACTGGTTGCTTCTCTTTCATGGTGGGTTGCTTTTCTTTAATCATAATTTGTTTTAGCCTAGGCGACCTGAACGCCGTGGGCATGACAAGCGTAGTCTCCATGCTAGATATTTCGGGACCTGGCGCATCAGACATAGCTGCTTCTGAACTGAGGGCTTCGACGGGGTTAGTTCGAGTCATTCTTTCAACGAATAGCTCTTAGGCTTTTGCCGAATAGTTCGTAAATGAGGGGTGCGTCACAAATTCCCCCCAGAATGCTCGACTCTTATGCGTCAGACAACAAAATGTTCGAGAAAGTCTTAGAGTGAAAAGTGTTCTTTGTTAGATCGGTATGTGTAATTTATAGGGGGATTTGAATTCAAATCTAATCGTTCCCCAAAAATTTTGATAATAAATGCTGATTTGGCAGTAGATCTTCAAAGATTTCTGCCTTAATTGTCACTTGCCCGCTCCTCTTAATCGCTTTTTGGCCATCAAATCATGAATAGTAACTCCAACGATCATTTTCCTACTGAGCTGTGTGGAACCTTCCCCCATGGCACAGTATTCTGAGAACAACTTCATCTGGTACATCATCGTCACTATTCGCACCGCCGGGTCGCTGCCTTGTCCTCTAAACTGGGCAGTGTAATTTATAGTCCTGCGCTCCCTTGAAACTGCCTGGAGCACTAAGACTATCTTGTTGCCATATAGTCATTGCATAGGATCCCCCATGTACAACTTCAAATTTCTCCCATTCACTTTTCCTTGGAAGGGCTCCCCATGTAGCTTAGCAAGCTGAACTGCGCCACCATCTGTAATTTACTTGACAATATATGGTCCTAACCAATGCATATGGAATTTACTAGGAAATTTAGTGAACTTACTATCATATAACAACACGAGATAGTTTACCTTGAATGTACGAAGCTTGATATGACGATCATGCCATTATTTTTCACATTATTTTTGTTCTTGTTGGTGGAATCCTACCAAAAATTGGTCCTCCTTGATTTGCCATATCTGTCAAAGCTGCTATGCACGAACTATGCATAATGTATTCCATAGGCATTATTGCTTCGATCCCATAGACTAATCTGAACGACATTTGCCCTGTCAACTTCTTAAAGGTTGTCCTATAGGCCCATAGTACTGTAGGTACATACATATCCCAATCATTTCGTTTTGTGTTACAGACCTTTGTTAGCACATTCTCCAAAATTTTGTTAAAAGCTTCGATAGTTTCATTTGCCTATGGGTGGTATGTCGTACTCTTCTGATGGCAAACCTGGAATTCCTCTATCAGTGTGCTAATTGTTTCATTTAGAAAATGTGTACCCTTGCCATTCATCAAAATTTCGGGCATCCAAATCTTGTTAAGGCATGTTCAAATAAGAATTCTGCTGTCATAGCCCCTGTACAATCCTTTACAGGTTGTGCTTCCACCCATCTGGTTAAATATTTCTTCGCAGTGATAATGTAGCGTGCACATGTTTTCTTTCTAGGTGGCTAAATTGGTCTGCTAAAATCAATTTCCCACTTCTCAAATGCCTATAAATATACCTGAGGATGTAGCAGTAGCTCATCCCTTCGCGACGGTCTACCAATCCTTTGACATGCATAGCATGCCTTATAGTATGCTTTGGAATCCTTGTGCAATGTTGGCCACCTAAACCTGCACACAAAATCTTTTGCACAGTTGCTTTTCCTCCATAATGGCCTCTCGTAGCTCCTCCATGAGCCTCAGCGAGGATACTATTACACTCAAAGTCCGGCTCATATCTCCTCAATATTTCATCTGCACCCATTTTGTACAACTGTCCTACAATGACCGAAAAATCCATTGTGCGTATTACAAATTCTTTCTTCTGCTGATTTTTATATCCTTCAGGTGCCATCCCTGTATTTAAGAAGTGAATAATGTCAACAAAATGGTTATCAGCTACTCATATCGCAAAGAGTTGTGCATCAAGGAACCCTTCCTCCAGTTTGCTGGGTTCTTCGCCTGTTTCAATTTGCGACAGATGGTTAGGTCTAGCATTGAACCTCCCCACTTCACAATGACTTCAAATTCATACTCCTAAAATAATAACAACCATATACAAATCTTTCCCCCCAACACAGGTTTTTTAACCAAGTATTTTAAGGAAGAATGATTTTTATACATCTTGAAATGTCCCTCTAATAGATAGTGCGTGAATTTTTGCAGTGCGTAGACCATGGAAACCCCTTTGCGCTCTGTTGTTGAATAATTTTCTCAACCTTAGATAACTTCCTACTTGCGAAGGCTATTGGATTGTCTAGTTCTTCTTCGTATGTTTGTGTGAGTATTGCACCTACCCCAATGCAATAAGCATCCACATGTACATGAAATTCCTTTTTTGAATCGGGAAATACCAAGATTGGTGTAGTAACCATATTTTCTTTCAACACATCTAAGTTGCACTGACATTCTTCATCCCAACATAATGTCGCATCCTTCTTTAGCAGTTTTTCCATGGGCGCAGTAATTTAAGCATAAGCTTTGATGAATTTTCTATAGTATCCCATGTGTCCCAGCATTGTGTGCAGCTGCTTGACATTTGTAGGGGCCTCCAAGTTGACAATCATCGCAATATTTGCAGGGTCCACCATCAATACTTTCTTTCACATGACATGACCTAGCAAGATCCCAAAAGGAACACAAAATATACATTTTTTCAAATTCAGCGTTATCTGGTATCTTTGACATGTATCCAACATAAGGCGTAGGCTTTCCACATGGTGCTTCACTAAGCCAAACACCATCGAGTCATCAAAGTACAATTCCAAGAACTTATGAATGAATTCTTTGAATGCTGCTATGACTACACGGGAAAATATTGCAGGTGCATTCTTCAATCCAAATGGCATAACGGTGTACTGAAAGCAACCCCACTCTGTCACGAAGGTGGTTTTGCTTCTATCCTCTAGGGAAATCTTAATTTGATGATACCCAGAAAACCTGTTAGTAAAGGAATAGGCCTCCTGCCCTCTGACATTATCTAACATGTTGTCTATGAACAACATCGGAAATGGATCGTGAACACATGCGTCATTAAGCTTCTGTATATCTACATGAATCCTTATTTCACCCTTTTGTTTCTTCTCTTGGACCACCATCGAGCTCACCCAGTTGGACTCTTCAACAAGTTCTATGATGTCGGCCTCCAACATTTTGTCCAGCTCTTGGCGAACCTTTTCCTTATACTTAGGTTTAAGGTGATAAGGCCTCTGTTTAACAAACTTCGCGTCCGACTTCAATGTGATCTTCATAATGCCCAAATGACCAAGTATTCCTTTTAAATCCAAAAACTTAGTGGGGAAGAGATCATGAAGTAATTCCACAACTTTGTCTACTATAGCATCGTCCCAATAGTCTCCAATCTTCGCGAACTTTGATTCTTCTTCAGTGCTAATGTTTACTTGCTTCATTTTCAAAGGTGCAAAGATATCTGGATTCTCTACTTGTGGAAATTCTACTTCGCGATGCACTTCTGTCTCCGAAATATTGATATTCCTTGGGTCTTCTTCCTCTTCCTTAGTGGTCACATTATAACATTCCAATGCGTGGTGTAGCTGGGTGCTCCAGTCTGGTTGGGTCCATTCCATTGGTTCCTTTAGTGTCTTGAAGATAACCACTTTAATTTCTTGAAGCTCTTCATCAGTGCTTACAAATCCGTTTTCAAAGTTGAAAGTCAATAAGAAACCTTCCTTCAATACATTCCATTCCGCAGCGCCATGGCAGAGCTCCGTTTCAAGGTACTAGTTCATGGGGATTGTATCCAAGATATGATAAAATATATGTACCCACTCTGGCTATGGTTCTGTACCCCATGCCTTAGTCAACTTTTCTAGGTGATTGTGTGGATCATCCTTCCCATTATACTTCTCAGTGATTCTTGTATTAGCATGTCCAAATCATAACTTCATCATTCTCCTATAATATCGCCATCCAGTAAAACTATCCTTATGTGCACCCCACATGTGTGTGGGCGTAGCGCACAGGGCCAACTCCAAGGCTTGAAAGTGGTGGTCCTCAGGGATTTAATGCTCAAGTTCATCTAAAAACATATCTACATCAGTCAAACCATCATAGTAAGGTAAATTTCTTACCTCCGACAAAACATAGCGTAGTGACTTCGTCATCATATTGCATCGCAATGTAGAAACTTCATGTAAGCAGTTTTTCCAATGCTCTAATTCCTCATCTGAATCATAAGTGTAGGAAATCTCTTGGTCCCATGCAATCCATCCATCTGCTATTGGATTGATCCAATCCTGATCTCGCATTGTTATCTTATAGATTTGATCCATCTCATCGTCACTTTCCACATAATCGCAGAATGGTTTAGTATAGCATGCTCCCTTCCATAAGATCTAGTGGAACTATAACCCTTAGCAATTTTATTTCAAATGACATTTTCTTCTTCTTCATATTAATGACCCCATTCATATCAATAGCCCAGTCAATTCCCAGGAGCGCAGAGTAGGGATCACTGTCATCGACAATTTCTATAACTTCAAAGTCCGCTATTGCACTCGCACCATCAATATCAACCATTACTCCATATAAGCATCCCATGGGGATGATTTTTTGCTGATTCACCATCGTGAGCTGAATTGGAGACCACTGCAACACAGGTCTCCCCATCATTTTCCATGTCTGTTTTGGTAAAACATTCACATCATACCCAAATTCAAAATGACCTGGTCCATTTCATAATCACCTATCTACGCTGTTAGTCGCATCTCTCGCCTTGTTCGCACCTTATGCTTACCGATTTTTCTAACCGCACGCTGCTACGAAGAGTATTTTCCTTATTGGTGCACTTGTTTATTAGGTCCTACAATCCTTCCATAGCCTTCCTATCACACAATAACTTTATACAGGTCTCCAAAAATACAGTGAGTACAAAAGGATCAACCTCTTCTGTTTCACTGGTTTCCTGCGTCTTGTCTCGGCTTCCTGAGGTGGAGGCCTCAGTTAAGCTCTTCTTGGCTTCCATGAATGTTTCCTTAGCACGATTAAGGTCAAAGACGACTTATTTCTCCAGAGATTTGTGGACCCATCCATCATCTTTAGAATGCTTACCCTTATCTGTGCCAGTCATCATAACACTTCTCAGTATAATATTAATGCTCCGATCCTCCTCACAGGGTTTAGCCCTCATCATTTGTAAATTCCGCATAGGCTGTTGAGGCTGCTTTTTCTTCTCTTGTGTCTTAGCTATTAACACCAAAAATTCTTCTATGGTATGGTCGAACTGTCTGCAACATTGAAATGAAGGGTATGTAGGATTCAGGCAATCTCCTGTAAAGTGCCATGGCTATCCATAGTTGTAGCAGATCAACTGACTGCGACCTTTACCAGGCCCTCCTCCTCACCCTCGTCCTCAGCCTTGAAAACCCCCGTGCACTCCTCCAGTGCCTTGATCTAGAGGTTGAGTTTCTGCTTGCATACGGTAAGTAGGGGTTCTTTCCATCATCATCTCATAGCTTCAACAATGGCACTCATCGTGGCCCACTGATTTACAAAAATTTCAGAGCAATTGCAGAGGTGTCTGAATGAACTTCTGAAGCAAGTGGCAGTTATCCATCGCATGTTGCCCAGTGACTTGACAAATGGCACATCATAGCGCAACTCTTGTGCTTGGCCTAGCTAGGGCTTCTGGCTTCAAGGGGGCTAGCCCTCCCCCTATAAGATAGTTCATGTATACTAGACAATGATCTTTATCACGCCCGTGGCCCTTTCATGTCAAGCACCAAACCTCTGTGCACACTCCTAGCTTAGTCTCCTTTTCTTTCTTCAAACTCTATAACTCTAGGTGTAGGCTTGCTAAATGTGAGTGGATCTATTGTACCCATACGTTTGTATCCTGAATAGGTGATGCGTGCATCCTTATCACGATCTCCAAGGCTTCTGCCTGTGTTGCTATCTTCTGCTATGATAGAGAAATTCTTAAATGGGGCAAAAGTGACACAATAAACCAGTCACGATGCTAGTTATCTGAGATTTTCATGTTAGGCTGTCTAATCTGGAACTTCAATCTCTAATCAAAGTCCCAAGGTGTCTCCTTTATATTCATCATGATCTCTTTAAATTCAATTACTGACTACACCTTAGATTTAGGCTTACTAAACTCTTTGTTCAAAGTTGTCTGAGTTTTTTCTAGTGATGCATGAGGATTGTCAGCGTAATACTTAATGTACCAGGTTAGCGTGTGATCTTGCAAGGCGGTAACAAACCGTTCCTTCTTTATATTATCATCGATGATTTGTTGTGCTGTCCATACAACGTTCGTAACAAACCAGAACTACTCTGGATCTTCACTTCCTATTCCCTTGAAGATCGACATCTTCACTACGTTTGCCATGTTGAATGGTGGCAATGGAGGTGGAGGTGTGGGTGAAGGTGTATGTGGTGGAGGTGGAGGTGGAGGTGGAGTGGATGGAGGATGTGTTCTAGGAATACCCTGAGTTATTAGCTAAACAGTGCTTCGCGGTGTAGTCTACACCACCCCTTCATCGTCACTCGAAGGAGGTCCAATCAATGGGATATACTTTGGTCCTAACTCTTCGCGATTTCTAAAGAATCTTCCACTTCACGTAGCTCCAAACATCAAGGTAATTTCATTACCTGATTTTCACATAATATCATTTTAATCCAAGTATTAAATGACCTTAAATACATACCTCATGGTCCTTTAAAGAATCTTCGCTCTACTTCACAATAACTGATTGAGGTGTCAACTGCAAATTTCGTAACAAATCCTCCCAGGATTTGATGAAGCCAATGATTGACAGCCTACACGATCTGATTTTCATAGGCTTCTAGTCATCATACCAATTATGGAGTCCACACTATAGGACTATCGAGTTTCCACCTTCCTTGACTATTTGCTAATCTAGCTAACCATTCGTATATTTCAATTGGGAAAGTGCATAAGAAGATTTTGTGTTCCTCTGTATATAGATATCTATTCAACCAATCCTCCTTCGACAGGCGCGGATTCCTATTTTATTGAGTTGCGAACTCATGAATCTTTTTATCTAACCACTTTTCAATTTCTGTCTTAGATGGATTCCAATGATGCGACATCACACATCTCTTTAAGCAAATCCCTGTCCTACCAATGGAACCAATTATTGGCTTAGGGGGTCTTGACCCAGGTTCAGAGTTAGTTGCGCCAACCAACAAAACCCTACACTGCTAGCCCTTTCAGCAACAACCTACGTAGCATAGGCTGCAGTCTCACCCGAAGCAGTATTGGTGGATGCAAGAACCAAGTTTTTGCATCCAGAGACTAGGGTGATGTCTTCCAACACCTTGGACCTGCCTTCACGCAAATCGATATTCTTTTATGGCTTGTTACTGTAACTAAGATAAAGTTTCCTTTTGACCATAGCGAAGGTCCAGGATCAATCTTTGTGGACCCTAAACAGTCGATTTACCTATTTTCACACATCATAAAGTAACCCTAGATCGAATTTCGTAGAGATCTACTTAATTCGTCAAATAACACAAAGGAAATAGTTTCTAACTTCGCAGAACTTGACAATTATTTATAACATGCATTAATAAGGAAGATTCAATACATTTTTGTAATATTCAGTCATTATTTCATAAACATATCATTCAATCAGCGAAATATAACATAAATATATTTCATGGAAATACACATTAATTCTTCAAAAATCCTTCTTTATTGATCTTCAGATTACTAATTGCAGACTCTTCTACCCTACACACACAGATGAAGGGGTCTGTACACTCAGTTGCAGAGTCTACCCAGGCCTCGGCGCACTTAGCTGCGGAGCCTTTCCTTCTCTACCTAAGCACAAGAAGTAGAGCCTTACTGCCTTAGCTCTGGCTCAAGACAGTAAAAAATCTCCAATGTACCACAATATCTATCCCAAGTTACCTCTAAGACTCGCTAAGACTCAATTATTTATAGCTTTCCTAGTACAATACCATGGCCCTTGGCTCATGGTTGAGTCTTCAAAACTGACCAAAAATAAGGGGCTAAGGCCCCTTTGACTCTATTCTATCTGCGCACTCTACAACCTCATTTTGTGGAGACTTTACATCTTTTACAAAATTCTTTACAAAAATAACTAAGTTTATTTCAATTCTACCCTTGGGGACCCCATCCTAACACTTAGGGAGACCATGTAGCCTAAAAACCTCCTAAAAAATTAACCTGGCCACTTGTGAAGCTAAATACTAAGTCAGAATGGAAAAGAAGTGGGTGAATTTAGTTGGGTTGTCAATTACAACATAAATGAAATCCTTCCCCTGTACTACGGGGAAGCCCATAATGAAGTCCATCAAGATGCTCTCCCATTTCCTCTCAAGAATAAGGAGTGGCTGCAATAGGCCAACCGAGTGTGTATGCTCCCCCTTGTTTCTTTGACAAGTATCACACTCCTAAGCATGCCTCAGTACATCCTCCTTGAGGCCCCTCCATGTGAATCACACTCTAATGGCCTTGTATGTCTTGAGGAACACCTGACGCCCTGCCAAAGGTGAATCATGATAAACCTGCATGATCTTCTCCCTCAGTTGGGAGCCCAGTACCAAATAAATCCTATCCTTGTAGTAGATAACCTTGTTCACCA
Organism: Pinus tabuliformis; assembly: GCA_031772625.1. Classification (NCBI taxonomy): domain Eukaryota; kingdom Viridiplantae; phylum Streptophyta; class Pinopsida; order Pinales; family Pinaceae; genus Pinus; species Pinus tabuliformis. The sequence continues at coordinate 941,931,564 of CM062812.1, forward strand.
CCCTGTATCAGTCATCCCCTACTATGCCATTAAGAATCTTGCATGCATGATGATCCTTGGACTACTCAACCAATAAATGTGCCCTCCAGTCTTGAGAAATGTTCATGAGTGAGAGTGTCACAGATCTCCTAGATAATGCATCTGCTACAACATTATGATTTCTATTGACATATTCTATGTCAAAATCACACGTCTGAATTTTACTAACCCATTTCTATTGCCTCACTTGCATTCGTTTCTACTCTAAGAATAACCCAAGATTGTTGTGGCCATCGTTCTTCACCTTAAACCTATTACCCACCAAATACTATTTGAACTTATGAAATGCATGAATTATGGAAAACATTTCATTTTCATAAATGGAGTACAATCTCTCATGTTCCTATAGCTTCCAAATCTTGAAAGAAATCATGTTTCCTCCTTGCATAAGTGTTTCCCCAATGCCCTCTTTAGAGGCATCACACTCCAATATGAAGGGTGGAGAAAATTTTGGTAAAGATAATAATAGGTAGCTTCTCATGACCTTCTTGAGGTTCTCAAAAGCCTCTTTTTCCACCTCTATCTACACAAATGCCCCTTTCTTAGTCAAATATGTAAGGGGTGCTTCTAGCTGGGAAAATCCCTTCATGAACCTATGGTAATAAGTGAAAATTCCAAGATGGCCTTGATATTCTCTTGGTGAACTTGTACCCCATCCTCCCTAATGAAATGGCCAAGCTACAACATCTATCTTAGTCCAAATTCACACTTGGACATCTTGGTATATAGTTTATACTCCTCTAAGATGTGTAGAACCTCCTCCAAGTGTTATAGATGCTCCTCCCACATCCTGCTATAGATCAAGATGTCATCAAAGAAAACTAGGAAAAATATGTGAAGTTTCTTGTGGAACACATGGTTCACATAATACTAGAAGGTAGTTGGGGTGTTGGTTAGCTTGAAGGGTGCCACTAAGAACTCAAAGTGCCCATAGTGACACCTGAATTCTATCTTCAGGATATCCTGCTCCCTCACTCGAATCTAATGGTACCCTATGCTTAAATCTATCATAGAGAAGTACTTGAATCCTCTAATATCATCCATCTACTCATCTATGCGTGGAATTGGGTATCGATTCTTTAAGGTCCTATTGTTTAGGGCCATATAGTCAATGCACATACAGAGGGTCCCATCCTTCTTCCTCACCAGCACTAGAGATGAAGCGAAGTGACTAGAACTGGGCTTGATGTGCCCCAAAGCCAGCAACTCTTGTATGGTCCACTCAATCTCATCCTAGTAACCCTTGGGATGCTTGTACGATGTAATGATAACTAAATGTACAACCTCCTCTAACTCAATTGTGTGCTCAAACCCTCCATCTGGTGGGCGTTTTAGTAGGATGTATCCAAAAAATGTTGGGAACCTATCTAATATCGCGGTGGTCATGGCTAGGACCTTGCCTCTGATAACCTAAGCTCCACCTCCCACTCTATAACACTATGTCATAGATTTGCCTCCATCCAAGTTGCTGACACTATCTAGGGTTGGTATAAATGCAGACCCCTCAATACCACTATCTTCCCATCTGACCTTATGAACTCCCCATTCTATGGTGACACACCTAAGGGAGTAGAGCCACTAAACTACTATCACCACATTGGCATCTGGAACATCAACTACAAAGAAGTGATCATTCATCGAGTATTTCCCCATAGTCACAATCATGCTAAGTACATATCAAGTACACTGGATGGTCTTGTCTCCAGGAACTAAGACAAAAAATCCCTCAAAGGTATCAGTGCATACCTCTCTTCGCTACACCATCTAGGCATCAACAAAATTGTTAGTAGCCCCATCATCCACCAAGAATTATACCCATTGCCCTTGCATTATGCCTCTAATACTTAGTGTTAATTACTTAGACACTCCTCAAAGTGTAGCATTGACTCCTGTAGTGGGTAAGAAAGGGCCTCCTCTAGGTGGGGGTGGTGGACCTCCTCCTCCAGTATTTGGTGGCTCACTATCACCTCCCTTCACCTCCTACTCTAGATCATCCTATGGCTCATTATCTAAAAACACCTCTTGTAGAAAATATACTGTGTAGGTTAACCCGATAATCCAATATAAATCAAAGAAGAATACAATAACTTACTTCTACTATCAATTTGCGGAATCTTAAAGATCGATCTGAACAATACAACCAGAAGAAGAAGAATCAACGCATAATACACATGAAAATAATTTGGGGAAAGCCTCAGCTAAAAACTCCACTATCTGTATTATCATACAAGGTGAAAATACATAGGAATTATACAAAGCCTTAGTTCTCAGTACAACCCTCACAGATCCTCACAGGAAATATTGGCTTCTCTCAAGCCTTCCTCTCTGCCCTCACAAGCTCCTATTTCCTTGCGTTGTTCCTCTGGGATGATTCTCCCTCAACCAAGTGGAAAACTCATCTATGAAGTGGATGATCACCTGATCTCACACACTGTCATAACTGTACAATCCTCAAGGAATGATCTCTTAACTGTATGCATGAGTTTTCTTAATAATAAAACACATGCAATTGATAGTACACTGTCCTTGACTTTAATATCAAGTGGGTCTTTCTCAGAATAGACATGCATGAGTTTCTGATGAGGGAATATTTAGTTAATTGGAGTACAATAGTTGAGTGTATGCATGCATCAATTGACTATTAACTCTCTATTAGTTCCTCAAATAGTTTGGAACTAATTTAACTGGACTTAACTCCGTAAATTGAGTTAACTGATTAAAACTCAAATATAACTCAATCTTATCTCCTTAATTTAAGGCTTATCTCCTTAATTTAAGGGATAACTCTTGCATGACTTCAGAAAGACTTCTAACTTGAATTTCTCCAACTAATTAAGTCAAAATAACTTAATTAATTATTTCCAAGTAGCTGTTAATACTAAATTCGATTTTAATTCATAATTTAATTCAAGGACAAATTAAATTGGAATATTCTTGTTGCCACATTTCAACACCTCTATGTAATGGGCCTTGCCCTTGGTACACTTGTGCCATAGTTCCTGACATGTGAAACAAAAATTCCTCCTTTGGAGGTATCTCCACATCTCATCATCCAACTTCCCACAACCTAACATATCCCACTATTGCGGGGTTCTAGTGTCTCTACCTCTCCATGGAAAGGTGGGTCTCTAGGTACTTTCGATTTAGCCTTTGGGATTGCAACCTCCAAGTCTCACATTTTTCTCACTGCATCCTGGAGCGTAGTAGGTATGTTCAACCTCACTAGCCCACATAAGGGCTCAGCTAAGCCCTCCACAAATAGGAAGACTCTCTTGGCCTTTGAAAGATCTGGAACAAGCATCGTTACCCTCTAGAATTATGCGATGCAATACTATGTATTGCTTGTCTACTTGATTTGGGTTAGCTCTCTGAAGTGTGTCTCAGGTTCTCTTAGGTCAAAACTCTCCAAAACCTTCCTAGTGAAATCCTTATAAGAAGTTACACCAACGTGCCCCAACATAGACAACCAATGGTACCACTAGTCATGAGTGTCTCCCTGAAAGTGAAACTAGCTACCTTAATTCCTTCCACTTTTGTCTTTTGGTTAAGGTGAAAATAGGTGTCTATTTTTTCCACCCATGCCCTAATGATGCATTTAGAGGAGCCATCAAAAGTAGTAAGGAATAACCTCCTAACTATGCATTGTAAATCAAATCTATGTGCAAATGTTATATTGGTCCCTTTTAATTTAACGTCATGATTGAGATGGAAAAAGTATTGGAAGGTTATAACATCACAAAATTATTTTCCCATAGTCTAATACTCACATAAATAATCCCCTAAGGGCATGTCATCCATATTTGGCAGCCCTACAGTCCCTGTAGTAAAAAATGAGGGCATAATAGTTTGGGTGGTCCACTATAAGTGTGGGTATGACTTTGTGGGTTGGTATTGTCATGATGATGAGATGTGCCTGAGACCTCTCCTATAATGAACTCCACATTGCTTCCCTTGTTATGATAATACTACCTCATCTCAACCAACATCTAACCTTGCCCCCGCGCCATCTCCCTTTTCCCTTGTGCCACCTCATTCATAACCTTCAAAAATCTCCAAAAGGTTGCATCATCCTTACTGGTATCCCCCATGTTTGTCTCTTCTACCTCCTACTCAGGAACTTCCAGATCGGGGCTGATTTGCAATTCCCTTTCTCTACCCCTGTATCTTTTCCTCCAATAGGTTACATTCTGCTTGTCTTTTGGGGTCATAGAAAAGGGATTTTCTCCATAGCTGGCCAAATCATGGCTCTAATACCACTATAATATTCCTAACATAAATATTAAGTGATAACAAAAACAAAATATGGACATGCAGCCAAAAATTTCCACACATGCATAAAATATTAGAACATACCAAAAATTACACCAAAATGTTGATCCATTTTATTAATTTGGGAAGAATGGAGTAAAAATAGATAAGAATAGAGGAACTTGGGCTTGCTACGACAAGAAAGGCAAAACCCAGTGAAAATAATTTATCCCAAGTGTTGGGTAAGCTCCTCTCCAAACTACCATGAATGTCCTATCTCCCAGCTCTGCATGGGTCCCATAAATGCTTGATTATACCTTGAAATTCCTCACTAGTTTAGACATGCAATCAACCAAAACCTCCGGTGAAATAACTAATGGAATAATCCTCAAAAACCTAGAACTAGATATGTATGGGAGCTTCCTCTCCTAGGTAGTGTGAATTATTTTCTACACCCAATATGCTCCTAGAATTAGTTGAATACACCAAAAATTGGCCCCGGAAAAACTTCTACACGTGAACTGGAACTATTCTAGAGTGGCAGTCGAAATCCCCTAATGAAGAGGTGGGATTCCTTCCCGGAAACCTTTGTGCTAAGCAACATGAGTGACTTAGCTAAGAAACACAAACAAACTGTAATTTAGATTTGAAAAAAAAAAGGAAAAAAAAAAGAAAAGAAGAAGAAGAAGAAGAGTCTCAAAATTGATGCCTCCCATTCTATTTATAGTTTTTGCTCGTCCTTTCTCCTTTTGGGCTCTACAATTTGACCTCCTTCTCTCTCATTCTTCTCTCCAAGTCGAATGCCTCAAAGGAATTCAAATTCCCTCTTGGAGTGGCCCCCACATTCCACTTTGCAACAATTTTTTCCTTTAACTTTGATGTTTGCAAGCTCCTTTTCTACCAAAATTTATTTTGATGCCACACACAAACTTTTCCTAAGTTTTTGGCCCAAATTTTTCCATCAATAAAAATGGAAAAATTTCAAAATTTACCTTAGTGGAATTTTATTTAGAGGGAATATTACAAAATATAATTTTTAAAAGCATGAAAACTTAATCGATGAAACCATGGAAATTTAATCTATGAAATAAATTTAAATCTAGTCTATGAAAATGATTGAAATCTAGTCTAGGAAAGTGATTAAAATATATAGCTATAAACAAAGAAAGGAAAGAGTGTACATGCCTGGAAAAGGGGGTCCTCCAATACTCACCAAGCACAATAGAAATAGAAAATTAGAACAACAACATATATTAAGTGAAATATGATTGCAACAAGATTGAAGTCTATCTACATATATATTTATTCAAGTATCCCAATTACAAATTCTAAATTTATTCTCCATTGCTCAATTATTTAAAGGACCATAGATGAAATATTTGCACTATCAAGCAAGTTTTATGTAACAACCCTAGATTAAAATTTCATGTAATAAAAGTTAATAAAGGCAAAATAAGACCAAGGTTATGGAACACGTATTCCAAGCTGAATGTTGGGTAAAAACATCCTAGTGGGTGTTCATTTGGTTTATTATGGCTAAGGGAAAGTGGCAAAGGCTTAAAAAAGGCAAGAGACATTAATTGGCATTTTACTTATTAAAATAATGGAAATAGGAGAAAAGGAAGGTGAAAGGTCACAAGTTTCATGTGAGGAGGAAATAGAAGGAAAAATAATGGAAATTGAAGAAAATAGAGGCCTCATTAATAAAAAGGATTATGAGAATCAGTTGACAACCTTTTGACAATTTTGGGTTTGAGCTCTCTCTCTATTCTCTCTCTTTCATACTCTTGCAGACTGAGCATTCTTGGAGCACTCTAGCATTGGAGAAAAGAAGGAAATGGAAGGACAAGGAAGCAAAGGGAAGCAAATATCAAGCAAGGAAGAGTTAGATTAAGCCGCTATAGTGGGATTAGTTGCAAGTATTGAGTTGTAAGTATTATTTCCTTTTCTAGTTTTGGCATGCATGGTACATACATGTGTGTATTTGGTTCTCTTGATTTCACTGAAATGGGTTTTTCCAGATGTGACAGTGGTTTCAGCCTTGCCTTTCCATTTTTGGATAGCCATGTAGTGATGGGGTTCTTTCATTTGGTTGAGGTGGTCTTAGGAAAATTCACAAGGGCCTAGGAATCCCTTGACCAGTAATGGAGGGATACATGGTAAATCCTAAGGGTGGATACATGAAAATTCCTTAAGGTAAAGGTGAATAAATTTGGAGGCATCCATGCTTGTTTAGGCCTAGTGATCCCTTGACCAGTAACAATGGGATCACGATAAAGCCTAGTAGTGTATGTTTCTTGTTTGGGCCTAGGAATCCCTTGACCAATAATGGTGGGATACAAGCTAAATCATAGTTGTATAGATGAGGATTGCAAGCCTTGAAATCCCTTGACCAGAAATGGCATGATATGCAGTAAAGCTTGAGGAAGCCCTGGTATATTTTGTTGTGAGTCCCACATTCATGCTTTCAATATGGCATTGGGGGTGATTGGCCGAAAGAAATATTTGGTTCATCCCAATCTATGGTCGGGTGGTACGTGGAAGTCACTAACTTGGTTATCTTTTGCATATGTTAATAAAAGTGTTGGGAACAGGTCCCTTGGGGTCAATTTTGGGTCTAAAAGCCCAAGTTTTGGGGCTAAAGGTCCAAGTTTTGTATAAAGTGTTGGAGAGGTAAATCCCCTCTACGGATAGAGGCAATCCCTACTAGCCCAGCAAGGGTCTAGCAACAATCAAACAATGCTGCTATGCATGTTCCTAATTACAATTAAACAAGAGGTAAAGAGCACCTACTTGGATTCCAGCACTGTCGTTTGACGAAGAGATGTTGTCTTCGCTCCTTCGCTTTGGCTGGTCACAATCCTCCGCGATCTCCGTGAATAAATACCTGCACACACGAAGAGGAAACAAACACAAGCGTGAAATCTAGTAAAAGCAACCATACATCAGTCAAAAAAGATGTAATTCACATTTAACCATTGCAAGTACAAATGAGAATGGAACAATAATAGCAGTCATCTATTATTAATCAGAATAGAGAAGAGTACAACCAAATGTTCTGACGTCGGTAACCTTCTCAGGAGGGGCCGATCAGCATGTATCTTAAGCATTCACCTTTGAGGATGATTCTCCCAAGACAAACAACTCTCTCTCACACACAAGTAACACAAAACAACCTTCCCTAAGCAATCAATCACTTCCACACCTAGCACACCAAATACCTATAGTAGCAACAATCTGAGCACTATAAACTCTATACAATCCAAGCTATGTCTAACTAGCTGCTCATGGTAATGGTGGAAGTATATGTAGGAGAAGGAGCCTCCTAAAAGGGTGGAAGGATGAGCTTATCTTCAAGGGAAGTGGTTGCAAAGGGTCGAACAGACATGCCATAGAAGGGAGTTGACATTCACAAAGCTAACAACCAAGCCTGGAGTGATCTGGAAGGCTGGCTGTTTGAACAAATTCGCCCAAACTGGATCAGCGCGGATTATGAGGCAACTGACGCGATGTCGCCGCGTCTACATAACTGGGACAGTCATGTCAGTGCGGAAGAACACGGGAAAGGCGCGCTGGCGGCTAGCGCGGAAAAGTGATGTCCTTTCGAGCTGGCAGCGCACGGAATACACTATGGAGCGCCAGTCATCGCGGGTATTTCGCAAACAGACGCGCTGATGAATAAAACTTTAGAAAAATGGGTTTTTGAGCCAGTTCAGAAGGCACGAACTTAGTGATTGGCACAGCAGGGTGACTGACACAGCAGGGTGACTGACAGGAAGGCAGTGACAAATTACTGTGTAACAGATGCCCCCTAAAGCATGAAGACCGAGAGAGTGGGAGGGGTGAAATGCTTTACAACACACGCCGGACTGGAACACCACCAGGAAGGACCGAAATATCTCTGATAATCAAGTACATGCAGTCTAGGCATGGGCGCAGCCATCCAAAAAGACATGCGAAAAGGTCTGTTGGAATGGACGCAGCCACCCAGCTAAAGAGACCATAATAATGATAAGGTATGGTCGCAGCCATCCATGAAGACTCAGGTATGGGCGCAGCCATCCATCAATGAGTCATGTAATGATCATCCACAAAATCGCAACCTGGACCATAACAGACAGGGATCCAGGGTCTTGCGCTCCGTCCCGATCCGAACAAAGTACAAGTTCAAGCATGTGAATATATGAGTTGGAGTCGAACATGCATGAACATCGCCTGATTACCAGTCAATGATGAGAACTGTTAACAGACGCGAGAGGAACCACCAATAATGACAATGGCCCTCAAGGTACTATAGGTACAATCCGTGGCATGTGAATCAATGAGCTGGTGTCGAACACCCACGGAATCACTTGATCGGAGGCCGATGATGTAAACCTCGCGTCGAACACGAAGAACCTGCCATTAGGGCATGCAGGCTCTAAGGCACCTGAAGGGAGTCTCTAAGTCACCTTCCCGGATAATGAGCTGAAGTCGACAGGAAGTGACCTTGATCGAAGGTGGGCCATAATGATTCCCACATCATCGACGCGAGACAGAGGAAAAATGATTTGTGTGAGATAGCAGATGAGGTTGTATTATTGCAGAGGTCAACTTCTCTTGAACATATCGGCGGCACTGTAGCGGGTTTGGCAGTATTTGACATCAAATGAGCAAAGGGTATAGTGATGATGGTAATGGGCAGATGAGAGGTCGAATAGGATAACCCAAACCCACGGAGGCCAGTGAAAAACAAGATGAGATGGTCCCACCCAGACACGAAGCAGAAGAGTGCCATGTTCAAGAGCGACATACTGCCGACACGACTATGATTACAGTTCCATTTTCCCCACCATTTCTGGCAGGTACCCCGGTTATTTTTGGATGACAAGCTTGACGGGGATAGCATATGCTTGAAGAGTGTCATTTTGACAATGTCCGATGTCATCAAGTGTTTAACGAGCTTGACAAAGGAAAAACTCGGCGTCTTTTCTTGTTTAGAGAGCCTGAAAAGACAGCAGAAAAGAAGACTCCAGGGGGGTCCTTTTTCGTACAGTTGTGTCTCTCGAGCCCGAAAAAGCATAAAACAATGCTCGAAAGAACCGCCCGACCATTACGATCGAGGAGTACTTTTCGTAAATAGTGTTCTTGACCTGAAAAAGTAAAAAAGCGGTCGAAAACACGTCGTTTTAGAGCCGATAACGAGTGCGAAACGACAAACACCCGGCAATCTTTTTAAGTTATACGGTCGGAAAAAGAGCTTAAAATGACCGCCTCTCGTTCCCTTTAACGAGCTGAAAGGAGGCTCGGCCATCTTTTCTTGTTTTATGTCAGAAAAGAGCTCAAAGACGACATTGTTGGGACCAGGTGATTTCAGGACCATGATGATTTTCACCGTCTATTCGAACCTGCACAAGAGCACTACCCGCATAAATCCATTCGATATGTGTAAAAAAAAACATATTAAAACATGCATTCGATAAATCTAGGGCTAAATCTATGGCAAAAGATGGTAGAAACCCAAAAATATGGACATTTATGAGTTTTTACTATAAATAGGGGGGGTGAAAAATCATTTTTACCATTTTACCATTTCTGGACGTGAAGGACGTGGAGAAGCCAGAAAGTTGACGGAGTGATTTCCAGCTCGTACGGACACCATTCTTCGAACCGTTTCTTCCAGGTAGGTTCTCTTCTCCTTGCCCTGCATTTTGATCATATTTTATAGGATTTTAACAGTCGAATTTGCCCAATCGAACAAATTCTTGGCGCATGGATGCGCTCTCGGTCAGCGCGGATTAAGTCGAATACGGTAGTGTCGACAGCGGAGGAAGATTTCGCGTAAATGAGATGGATGGTCTTGACGTTTAGCTGAATGAGCTGGGAGGTCATCCAGGTAAGGCTGTACGATGTGTCGGATATCATGAAAAGCATACGACATCGCACGCTGGAAAGTGGCACCGACATTTTTGAGACCGAAAGGGAGCTTCTTATAAGCGAAGGTACCCCAAGGACAAATGAAAGCTGTCTTGTGCTGGTCTGCGGGGGCTATGTTGATCTGGTTGTAACCAGAGAAGCCGTCCATAAAGGAATAAATTTCACTTCCTGCGCAGTCATCGATGAGCTGATCAATAAAAGGCGTAGGAAAGTTATCTTTTGGGCAGGCACGATTGATGTCGCGGTAGTCAACACAGACCCGAATAGTGCCCTGCTTTTTATTCACAGGGACTATGTTAGATACCCATTCTGTGAGAGGAATGGCATAGATGAAACCAGCGCGAAGAAGCTTTTCAACCTCGGCCTTGATGGCTGTTGCCTTTCGAGGGTGCACAGGACGTAAACGCTGACGAACAGGCTTGGCGCCTGGATAAGTGGGTATCTCATGCACCACTATACTAGGGTCGATGCCGGGCATTTCCTCGTAAGACCATGCGAAGACATCCCGGAATTCACGAAATAAGACGGTATAAAGTTGAACTTCCTCTGGAGTACAAGTGACTCCAATATGAATATGCTCGACAATCCCTGGTTTGACAGAGATGTCGATTGGTTGGGTTTGCGTTATATTTCCCAAATTTCCCTCCGACGACACTTGATATAGCTGGATAGGTGTTTGGAGAGGCGGAGATGGGACACATGAAGCAAACCGCTCGAGACATGCGGCCATTTCCGGATGGGGAGGGAGAAACGAAGAGCGATGGTGGTGATCTGACCAAGGGAGCTCTTCTAGAGACATAATCTCTATAATGGCCTCATCGGACGGGAAAATCTCTTTCAAAGGGTCCGAAGTAGGCTCATCTCCTAACCATGGGAAATGATCATATGAATCGGGAACACTGCTTGGAAAAGCAGGTTCAGGGGGTGGAGCCGATGCAGCGACAATCTCGATGTAATTGAGCTCGGCAGGACTCAATGGCATCATATCGCCCCAAGAGTCTTCCTGATTCGGGGGAGGAAGAACCCATGGATCTGAACGTACAGAGATCATATTGACAGAGGCAAAATTGGGAGGTGGGAGGGGAAAAACTCCCATCAAAGCAGGATCTTTGAAAAGTCCGGCTCCCACACTTTCTAAGGACTTGGAGGTATGCTCCACAAATGGCACATTACCTTCGGAGGAAGAGGCGAAGAAAGAGAGCTGGTCCACCGTGACAATCTTTCCTTGGTGAGGGAAACGAATGACACGGAATAAAGAGGACGCTACGGCCTGCATGGCATACGTCCAGCTGCGGCCGAGGAGGAGGTTGTACGTGAGATTTGCGTCAACGACCTCTACCTCTACTTCGACTGTCTTGCCTTCTAAGGAAATGGGTAAACGTTGGAGAATACCGTAAGGGCGAGATTCTCTTCCATCGAACGCTTCTAGGGTCGTAGGAGACTGACTCAGAGTGGGGGAACCAGTAGCCTTCCAGCAAGCAACTGACATGATACAGGTTGAGGCACCTTCATCAATAATGGTACGATGGATCGTTTTGCTATTAATGATGACCTGGATAAGGAATGCTACTTGGTGAGGCAGTCTCTGGGAAAGACCCTCGAGATCAAAAGTAATCAAATCCGAATCTGCCGGGTCAATGCCACCAATGGCTGATAGCAGGGACTTCCTCTGTGAGGGGCAGCTCTGGAGGACTTCTAACGTGGACATAGCAGACGGAGCCTGAGCTAAGTCCTCGACAATGCTATAGTGCTGGGCGGCACGAGCATTGGGGTTATAAGATGACTTCCTGAGTACACCTTTAGGAGGGGGTTGGGGGATCGTCTCAGCGCTGGGCCGTTCGATGTGAAGGGGACCAGAACTAGACGGAGGAGCGCTGGAGGGAATCTCCGGCTCCTTCCCGGCTGAAGAAGGATAATCTTTTTCTTGAGTCGAAACATGGATGGGAATGGTGCCAGCCATGAACACTTGAGAACCGAACGAGGAAGAGGACTGAGAGGGGTCAGCCACCTGATGCGTCTGTTGGGAAGGGAAAGGTTCTTTCAACACGGCAGGAGGTCCAGGAGCGCCTTTCAATAACTGACTAACCTCGGACCGCCTAGGGCAGTCTTTGGTATAGTGATCTTCCTCACAGATGAGGCAAGGATACTTAGGTTTTCGCTTGGCTCCATCTTCAGATGAATTTTTAGAAGGTTCCTGCTTGGGTTGCTTATTCTCATTTTTCGGTTTTCCTTTCCCCTTCCCTTTCCCTTTCGAGGATTTGTCCGCCGCGGTGGACTGAACGGTGTTAACCTCTGAGGTACTAACAGAATTCGATGGGCCCTGAGAAGCATTTTCGTTGGAAGCATTTTGCTTTTGCTTTCCAGGGTTTGCGGAGGATTTCTTTGACGACGAATTGACAGAGCCAATGACTCCATCTACTGATGGTTTCGGTGGAGCCTTGGTCTGCCCAGGCCTCGGAGCATCTGGCAAATACTCATATAAAGTACCTGACTGAGAATAGACTAAGTCTAGGTACCGAGCTCGCGCGATCGCTTGCTCTTCAGTTACACAAGCTCCCATGGCAATATCTTTTGCAATTTTGGGCACAAAGGAGGTTGTAAACCAGTCGGTCAAGAGTTGATCAGGAATCCAGAATTTGATCAAACGACGACGCCTTCTCCATTCATGTATATGATCAGAGATGTGCGTAGCCGTGTCCTGTTTCAAAGACGTGAGGAGATTAGTCCCAGTCTCGTATCGAATGGGCAACTGAAAATGGGTTAAAAATGCCATAGCTAACGAGTTGAAGTCTTGAAACATACCGCGATTCAGCTCAATATACCATTTGGCAGCTGCACCGGTGAGAGTCCTCTGAAAGAGGCGAAGCCGGATAGAGTCATCAAGCCATGAGTTCGATGAACACCAAAGATGATAAGTCATAACATGTGCTTGAGGATCCTCTCCTGCCTTACCATCAAACTTTGGACAATCACCAGGTATTTTAGTTGGAATCGGCGGCCAATATGGATTATGCAAAATGGGATCATTTGTTAACTTGGACACATCCGGAAGTTCCAATGTCGCTAAAAATGGCAGCTGAGGATTAAAGGACATCCGAGGCTGAGGGTTCGAGGCAGTATTAGGGTTCCAACCAGATGGTGGTTGCCCCCAAGGATCTTGTCCAGATGGACCTGGCCCGAAAGGGTCTGGAGCATAAGAACTTTGTCCCGACGGACCTGGCCTGAAGGGGCCAGGCGCATAAGGACCTTGTCCCGACGGGCCTGGCCCAAAAGGGCCGGGCGCGTAGGGACCTTGTCCAGAGGGGTTCTGTCCATACGGATTTTGCCCATATGCGGACGATTGACCCTGATACTGCCCCCCAGCACCCCATGTATTAGCAGCTTGGCCCGCAGGTGCACCATACTGATAGTTTTGGTAAGGAGTGACCTGTGGTTGCTGATAATTTTGATAAGGAGCAAACTGATTTTGCCCCTGGGGTTGCTGGTAGCCATATGGTTGCTGGGCCCCATACGGAGCCTGATAGGCAGGCGTTTGGTAAGGAGGTTGATAACCTGTTTGAGTTTGAGGCCCAGGGTAATGTCCTTGAACCGGCTGGGGTTGAACCATCTGTCCCGAAGGTTGACTTGGTTGGATTTGAGATGGGCCTGGTTGGCCAGCGGGATAAACTTGCTGGGCACCAGGTTGTCCATGCGCCACCAAGGGTGGTCTTTGCGGAACGGATGACTGAGCTGGCTGGATAGCTGGTTGACGCTGAGGTTGGCCAGCTTGTCCAGCTGGACGATTAGGGCGGACAGCAGGTTGACCTTGCTGCGTAGAAGGTTGGCCCGTTTGCCCCCCAGGGTGACCAGACTGAGCAGAGGGCTGGGCTTGCTGCATAGCAGGCTGCCCTCCTTGGTGCATAGGCTGAGCAGAGGGTTGGCCTTGCTGTATAGCAGGTTTCCCCCCTTGCCCAGAAGGATTCATGGATTGAGCAGTGGGTTGACCCTGCTGAACATAGGGTTGCCCACCCTACCCAAGAGGATATCCCTGCTGGACTGTTGGTTGATTTTGAGGATTATAAACTGACCCAGTTTGTCCAGATGGGTACCCTTGCTGGAAACCGGGTTGGCCTTGCTGAACGTAAGGCTGCCCTGGTTGTCCAGTTGGGTAACCTTGCTGAGTACCAGGTTGCCCTGGATACCCAGTAGGTTGACCTTGATACGAATACGACGGACCTCCAATGGCCGAGGGTTGTCCCTGTGGGCCCCCAGATTGTCCTGGGTAAGGCGGGCCATAAAGTGGTTGCCCTTGAGGGGTTTGCACATAAGGTGGCTGGCCTTGATTGGGTGGTCCGTGAGGCTGCACGGGAGGATCCCGGTTCCCATAAAAAACATGAGAGGTGGGATCGTACCTCATGTTCAAAGGTTCCTCGTTCTCTTCGAAAGGACGATGAGGGAGGATCGAAACGTTCTCGAGGTACTGACCATTCGCATCATAATAAAAGAACGGACCTTCGTAATCTGGATCCGTAATAGGCTGCCCAAAGGCATCATACGGCCCCGATCCTGGAACACCGCCAGAAGAGGGTTGAGCACTTTGGGCAGGATTGATAACTCTAGACAAAACCTCAGGTTGGCTACTATTCACTTGAGCGTGAGAGGAGCCAGCTCCTAGGTTTGTAGATGAAGATGCTGTGACAACACTAACGACTGGAGTAGAATAGGCCACACAAACAGTTGGAGTTGTGGGAACTGAGGTAACAGATGTAGTATGAGGTTGTGAAACAAAAGGCCCAGTGGTAGGAGTGACATTAGGAGTGACATAGTCGATGCAGGCATTTTAGCAGCCATCTTATCCCTCATTTGTCGATATCGAGGAGGGAGGGAGGCAGAGGCTGAGATGGGAGTAGAGACGCTCGAAACCACAGGTGTTTCACTGACACTGGGAGATGTCTCCCCCGAGGTAGACATTGGAGACGACATACCGGGAGGGGTATGAAAAAGGTCTTCGTCGCCTTCCCAAGAAGGGCTCCAATCTTCTACGTAATCTGCGTCGCCTGGGGCATGTACGTTGATGGGCTGGATACTCGGAATGACAGGAAGAGTATCGCTTACAACTGGTACCTCAGGAGCAACCGAAGATGGAGAGCCTTGATCGCTTGGATCGGGGGGGGGGACGGGTCAGCCAGGATGACAAACCCCACACAAAAACCTAAGGGAAACTAACGATAGACAGCCCTACTCAAACTAGCGCACACAAGATCTAACAGGAAATGTTATCGTGGCCGAATAAATTTTTTAAGACATTGGAATTAGACTTGACCTTTTAATGTTTCAAGAGTTGAGAAAAGGACGAAAAGATGACTCCAGTCTCCTTCGAATGTTTAATGAGCACGAAGTGACAAGACGCTCACTTACACCTTTTCATTTAGGGAGTCCGAAAAGGATCAAAAGTGACTGCTCTGGAGATTCTAGGTAAAAGGTGTGCCAGACTTTTCGCAAAACCACAGAATACTTTTCAGGGTACGGGTGGTCAATCTTCGTGAATGCTGTGTTCACTGCATTGCGAATCGTAAGGCGGCAGACTCGGCTTCCTATGGATCAAGGATAAAAGCCTAGTGGGGTCTCCCTATATACGCGACGGTACGTGGGAGCACAGTCCGTGTTAGACCACTATCGAGTCACAGAAGGAGGAATCACCCAACCGTAATGTGAAACAACAGTGACTATGTTTAAAGACGCCGGAACATGTCTCTAACCTAAACCTCTAGATGTTTGCGTTTAGTTCCAATGCATTTTTAGATTCATTCGGTTCATTTTATAGTTGATCTTGAGATTAAGTTTCGATTTCAGGTCCTATCGTATGTTCTCTCACAATTACCTAGATGCAAACTACATGCCAAAGAGAATCATTTTGTTCGATGAATTCTAGCTATGGAAGGGTAAAGAGTTTTCAATCAAACAAAACGAACACAATCAATCAAACAGCCTAATGCAACTAAAAGCGAGGAAAGGAAACTTTTTCTTTTGAAAATGCAAATCAATGAAACATTCTTTTCCTTTTCAATTTTTAAGAGCAAAGCCACTAGTTTGATTTTCTTTCAGTGACACAAAGCATCTAAAATAATTTGGAGGAACCAGAACACCAAGCAAAATGCAATTGCCTAATGAAAGCACACAAAGTTCCCAAAACACTCAACAAAGATTCCCAAATCAAAAGGAAAACTAAGTTCTGCACGAGCTATGTGATCTAAGCTCGGCAAGTCAAGCAAGGATTGCAAGCAAGGAGAAAGCGAAAAACACTCGGAAACACAACCCAAAGCACTTCAACAATCACTGAACAAGTGCATAAACAAATCTGAAGTTGGCTGGTCAAACAAGCAAACAAGATCCCTACGGAAGGCTTGACACACACATGGCCACTAGATACCCTAGGGCTAGGGTGCAGAATCAACATAAAAGGGCAAACACCCGAAGGATGAGAGTTACAACCAGTCAATTAGAGACTCACAACCATTCAGCAATCGAAAAAGTGACGGTGTAAACACAAACCAAGCAGCGAAAGCAAAAGGGAAGGTATTTACAAAACCAAAAACTAAGCAAAAACGGAACCTTATGGATCCAGACTCCGCAATCAAGCAGTTCAGAGTTCAGACAGTGAAAAGCAAGTCACAAAATACGTGGAGAGAAGAAGGGATAGTCAAAGCAAGAGGTTCAGGAGGCTAATTTGGTCAAAAATGAACTTTACAGGACCAGCGCGGGTAGCCTTCAGCAACTCGGCGCTGACAGGAGGAGGCCCGTAGCAACTTTGCGACGTCAGCGCGGAAGGACAAGGATAAAGCGCGCTGTCTCAGAAAAACAAGGTCAGCGCGGAAAGAAACCACACAGACGCGATGACACAGATCACAAAGAAGCGGGGACGCGATGCCAGCGCGGAAGGACACGAATAAAGCGCGCTGTCTCTAAAAACGAGGTCAGCGCGACTGTTAGACGTAAAGGCGCGATGAAAATGATACCAAAGGAACAGGGGCGCGATGTCAGCGCGACTGTTATGAATTAAAACGCGCTGAGGATGAAAAACAAACAAAGCCAAAGTAAAAACTCCCCAAACCAAAGGCAAGAGCCTTCTAACAATCAAGACACTTCCCAGATGTACCCAGAAAGTTTATAAGCAGAGAGACAATCCCAGAATCTCGGAAAAAGAGACCAATCAAAGTCAAACACAAAAGTGGACTCAAGAGACAAAAAGGCTGCCTCCCCAGCGGAGTCACCAAATTGTTGGAGAGGTAAATCCCCTCTACGGATAGAGGCGATCCCTACTAGCCCAGCAAGGGTCTAGCAACAATCAAACAATGCTGCTATGCATGTTCCTAATTACAATTAAACAAGAGGTAAAGAGCACCTACTTGGATTCCAGCACTGTCGTTTGACGAAGAGATGTTGTCTTCGCTCCTTCGCTTTGGCTGGTCACAATCCTCCGCAATCTCCGCGAATAGATACCTGCACACACGAAGAGGAAACAAACACAAGCGTGAAATCTAGTAAAAGCAACCATACATCAGTCAGAAAAGATGTAATTCACATTTAACCATTGCAAGTGCAAATGAGAATGGAACAATAATAGCAGTCATCTATTATTAATCAGAATAGAGAAGAGTACAACCAAATGTTCTGACGTCGGTAACCTTCTCAGGAGGGGCCGATCAGCATGTATCTTAAGCATTCACCTTTGAGGATGATTCTCCCAAGACAAACAACTCTCTCTCACACACAAGTAACACAAAACAACCTTCCCTAAGAAATCAATCACTTCCACACCTAGCACACCAAATACCTATAGTAGCAGCAATCTGAGCACTATAAACTCTATACAATCCAAGCTATGTCTAACTAGCTGCTCATGGTAATGGTGGAAGTATATGTAGGAGAAGGAGCCTCCTAAAAGGGTGGAAGGATGAGCTTATCTTCAAGGGAAGTGGTTGCAAAGGGTCGAACAGACATGCCATAGAAGGGAGTCGACATTCACAAAGCTAACAACCAAGCCTGGAGTGATCTGGAAGGCTGGCTGTTTGAACAAATTCGCCCAAACTGGATCAGCGTGGATTATGAGGCAACTGACGCGATGTCGCCGCGTCTACATAACTGGGACAGTCATGTCAGCGCGGAAGAACACGGGAAAGGCGCGCTGGCGGCCAGCCCGGAAAAGTGATGTCCTTCCGAGCTGGCAGCGCACGGAATACACTATGGAGCGCCAGTCATCGCGGGTATTTCGCAAACAGACGCGCTGATGAATAAAACTTTAGAAAAATGGGTTTTTGAGCCAGTTCAGAAGGCACGAACTTAGTGATTGGCACAGCAGGGTGACTGACACAGCAGGGTGACTGACAGGAAGGCAGTGACAAATTACTGTGTAACATAAAGAATGCAACGTCTCTGCATTTTGTGGTTGCGAAGCGTGAAAATGTAAATAGTCAAAAAGGGTTTCCGCCCTTAGTTTAGATAGCTTGTGTCAACTTCATGAGATCCGCCCTTGGTTTTAGTTTAGTTCTAAGTAAGTTTTTGGGAAATTAAGAGCTAAGAGTGAAGAGTCTTAGCGTAGGAAGATGATCTATAGCTAAGTGCGCAGAGGCCTAGGGTAGAAGTCCGCAGCTGAGTGTGTAGACCCCTGCACTTGTGTGCGCAGGGAAGTTATAGTCCGTACTGGAGATATGAACCATCAATAAAGAGAATTATTCTAGAGAAATCTATGTATGAGCTATTTTACTTCTGTTATGAATGTTTGCAATTATGTTATGTTGAGTACTGTATTTATGGTTTAATGTTATATTGATGCACGATTCTATGTATTTTACATTTTCATATGAATGCAAGTAAGAATATCTATCTACATGAAGATAATCATAATGCATGTTGAAGTTAACCAATACTTAAGCTAATCTAGGTAGACACAAAAGTAAGGATAATTACAGAGGTGCGTAAGCATCTGAATTGACTACTTAGGGTCCATGAAGGACGATTAGAGATTTTCGCGAAGGTTTTAAGGCCGAATAAAAGAAGTACTTTGATAAGCCCTAAAGGGCTTATAAGTCTGTGCGAAGGAAGGGTTAGGGTATAAAATGACATCACGACCATCTCAGGGTGCAAAAAATTGGTTCCTACATCCCCCCATACTAATTCAGGTGAGACTTTAGTCCATGCTCTGTGGATTGATGTCGAAAGGGCCAGTAGTGTAGGGATTTCCTTGGTTTCTTAACATTGAACCTAGGTTAGGGCCCATCAAGCCAAAAAATGGTTCTGTTGCCGAGATCAAGATCTGCATAACGAGATGTGTGATGTCGCATCAATGGAATCCAACTAAGAAAGAGATCAAAGATTGGTTGGATAGAAAGATCCACAAATTCACGACGCAAGAGAACATGAATCTGCGACGAAAGAAAAGTCATTGGACAGATACCTATACATAGAAATACATGATATCTTCTTTTGTTCCTTCCCAGTCAAGTTGTACAAGTGGATCGCAAAATTGGTATCCGACCAAGGAAGGTAGAGGCTTGACAGTCCAACAGTCTGGACCCCAGAGTTAGTGCAGAGATTAGAAGCCTCTGAAGATAAGATCGCATGCACTGTCAATCATTGGCTCAATTGTATCATAGGAAGGTTCATGATAGAGTTCATCATCTATACCTCGGTTAGTTACAGTGAAGCAGAGTGCCACTTCTTTAAGGGGCCGCAAGGTAAGTATTTAAAATATTTGAATACTTGGATTAAGATGATCTTGTGTGAAAAGTAGGTTATGCAGCTACCTTGATGTTTGGGGCTACACGAAGAGGAAGGACATTCAGGAACAAGGGAAGAATAGGCCCTGAATATAGCCCACTAATTGGACCCCTTCTGAGTGACGACGAGGAAGCAGCACATGTATCTCCGCAGAGCGTTGTTCAGTTGATAAAGCAAGGGTTCCCGTGAATAACTCATCCACCCACATTGCCTCCATCTTCACCTCTGCCACATACGCCTTCACCTACATCACTACCACCTCTGCCACCATTCAATATGGCGAACTCCATAAAGCTACCTGTGTTCAAGGGCCTGGGAAATGTAGATCCAGACCAGTTTTGGTTCGTCATGAAGGCTGTATGGGAAGATCAGGGTATCATGTATGATAAAATGAAGAAAGCAACATTTGTCAGTGCTTTGTAGGGTTGCGTGCTAACATGGTACATTAAGTACTACACTGATAATCCGATGTCCACATTGGCAGACATTGAGATTGCGCTGAAGAAGCAATTCAGTAGGCCCAAGTCTGAAGTGCAATCAATTGTGGGATTCAAAGAGATCATGATGAACCCTGGTGAGACACCCTTGGATCTGGATTAGAGATTGAAGTGTACAATCTGCGAGGCTAACATGAATCTGATTGATGGGCAGCACTACGAATGGTTTATGGCTTCACTCCTGCCTCATCTAAGCATTTCACTATCACAGTAGAATATTGGGACCCAAGCGGAAGCTCTGGAAATTGCGATGAGATTGCATGAGACACTGATGCAAGATGCTAATCTGGGGGTTCAACAGATTCATGTGTAGTTGTAGAATATTTGCCTAGAAATGTAGAGTCTAAAGAAAGATAGAATAGCTTGGCCCGAGGCGTGTGAAGAAGTTTGGTGCCTGAAGTGCAAAAGCTAAGGGCATGACAAAGATCACTGTCCAGTTTTCACAAATTATGTTGTAGTAAGGGGGACCAATGCCTCTAAGGATGGAAGCTCTAGCAGGGACAAGTACAGGGCCCATGCTATGGTGTGTTATCTATCAAGTAGCTGGAAAACATCTAACAGACAATTTCCATTTGCTACAGAAATTCATATAGACACCACATTAACTCTTGTACAACTTCTGTCAATCACTAGGTCATGATGAGCGCAATTGCCGTAGTTACAAATTAATGATGGATAGAACACCTGCATACAGGGTGTAGGCAGAAACCCGACCTCCAGACCAACGCACTAGAGGAGCGCAAGGTGAGTATCAAGGGCACGGACGAGGCCGAAGTGGAGGAGAACCTGGTAGAGGTCGAGGGCAGGTTATTTGTTACAACTGTGGGAGACCGAGACACTACGCGCGAGACTTCCTGAATCCAACGTGTCTGTCATGCCACTATTGTACTTAGTTTGACCATGCGTTGGAGGATTTACCTATATTGTTGGCTAAGATATGTGAAAAGGGGGTGCAACCTCAGCACTCGACTCAAAACCTACAGATGATGAGGTCTGAGACTCGCGAGAAAGATCCTAAGTAAATATTGTGCTACGGAGTGGAGCGATGACTAGTGAAGATAAGGGGAAGAAGCCTGAAGAAGGTGAGTGGGTTCGTAAAGTGCCAGAAAAGGAGACCGGGTTTGATTTAGAACATGCAAAAGAAATGTTTATGGAAGCGAAGAAAAGCTTCGATGAGGCCTCTACCTCAGGGAGTCAAGAGAAGTCGACTGAAGAAATGGACTCGTCCATGATTACCACGTTCTTGGAGACCTGCATGAAACTACTACGTGATAGCAAGGCTATGAAGGGACTGCAGGAGCTGATCAATAGGTGTGCTGGGAAGGAAAACGCTACTGACGAACCGTGCGTAGTCAAAAATATTGGTAGGCATAAGACGAGAACGGGATGTGAGATGAGGCTTACTGCATAGATAGGAGAATATGAGATGGATCAAGTTATTTTAGATTTGGGGTTGGACGCGAATGCTTTTCCAAAAAAAACATGGGAGAGAATGGGGATACCTACACTATAGTGATCTCCGATTCAGTTAAGGATGGTGAATCAACAGAAAATCATCCCAATAGGGAGGTTGCAGGGGGTAACGGTTGATATTGAGGGCGCAAGCGCACTAGCTAATTTTGAAGTGATAGAGATTGTGGATGATAGCAATCCCTACCTCACGCTCCTTGGGATCAATTGGGCCACTAACATGAATGGGTTAATCAATTTGAAGAAGCGAAAGATGATATTTGAGAAGAAATCTCTCTGCGTAGTAGTTCCCCTGAACTCTGCAGAAGGACCGCACTATATTGAACCGGTCTGCGATTATGAAAGTGACGACGCGATTTGGAACAGATTTATAAGATAACAACGTGCGATCAGGATTGGGTGAATCCGACAACATATGGACGTATTGCATGGTATCGCAAAAGTTCCTGCACATCAAATTCAGATGAAGAACTACAGCACTAGCAGAATCAACTGCATAAAGTATCTACACTGCGTTGTAATATGATGACCAAGTCGTTGTGCTGTGTATCATTAGAGGTAAGAAATCTGCCTTACTATGATGGTTTGACTAATTTTGATGACTTTTTGGATGCATTTGAGAGAGAAGTTCCAGAGAAGCATCGCTTTCAAGCCCTAGACTGGGCACTGCGTGCTACGCCTGTGAGATGGTGGGGCACACACAAGGACAGTGTTGATGATTGACGTGTATACAAAAAATGATGAGAGTGCAGTTTGGTGACCCACAAGTGAGGCTAATAGAAAAGTATGATGTGAGGAATGATCTGCGCAACCATTTGGCCAAATGGACCAAAGTGTATGGAGCGAAGCCTCAACCGGAGTGGGTATATCTATTTTGTCATACCTTGGACATTATACCGATGAATTGTTACTTGGAGACAAAAATCCACCATGGCACTCAAGAATGGGATGTTTTGTGCCAAGGACTTTTTATGACATTAAACTTTGAGGATGGGTTTTAATGTATCGACGAAGCATTGCAAGAGGTTAAGGCAACGATCTTTAGGATACCGTAGGATCCTCTAGATTTGATTCAACCTGATTGGACTACCTAACTGAGCCACGCACTGGAGTGCTACAATGTAATAATAGAAGAAGAAGATGAAGACCCGAGGAAGATTAATATCCCAAATACTGAAGGTCACCGTGAAGTTTAAGGGCTACAACTAGAGAACCCAGACATAACTGAGCCACTCAAAACTAGATAGGTGAACATTGGCATGGAGGCAGAGCCGACATTTCAAAGACTGGGGACTACTGGGACAATGTGATAGTAGATAAGCTCATCGAACTACTCCGTGAATATTAGGATCTGTTCCCCACGAAGTTTTTAGATCTGAAAGGGATAATAGGAGACTTGGATGTCATGAAGATCACTCTAAAACCGGATGTGAAGCTAGTTAAGAAAACACCTTATTGCCTCAATCCGAAGTATGAAGAAAGGGTTTGTTTGGAGTTGGATAAAATTCTTGCAGCAGGTATCATTGAATCAATCAAGGATTCTGATTGGGTAAGCCCAATGGTAGTTTAGGATAGGAAACAGAAGGACGATATATGAATATTTGTAGATCTCAGGAAGTTGAATGACGCCTGTGGGCATGATCCCTTCCCAACTTCGTTCACTAATGAGGTGCTAGATAATGTTGGCAGCCAAGAAGCATATTCATTTACTGATGGGTTCTCAGGGTACCATCAGATCAAGATTGCGACGAAGGATAGGAGTAAGACGACCTTCACAACTGAATGGGGATGCTTCCAGTACATTGTGATGCCCTTTGGCCTAAAGAATGTGTTGGCAATATTCTCGTGTGTAGTCATCGCAACGTCCAAAGATTTCATTCACAAATTTCTGGAGGTATACTTTGATGATTGGACAATGTTTGGACTGGTAAAGGCCACATAGCAAGTCTGCGCTTGATACTAGATACATGCCAGAGATACCAAATCTCACTCAATCTAAAGAAATGTTTATTCTATGTCCCTTTTGGGATCTTGATGGGTCACGTGATATGCAGACAAGGATTGATGGTAGACCCTGTAAAGATCGCGGTTATAATCAATTTGGAGGCACCAAGAAGTGTGAAACAGTTGCACGCAACATTGGGGCATACAAGGTACTATAGAAAGTTCATCAAAAACTATGCCCAGATCACCGCGTCGATGGAGAAAATGTTAAAAAAGGATGCTACATTCTTCTGGAATGAGGAATGTCAGAAGGGATTGGATGTGCTCAAAGAGAAAATGGTCATCGCGTCGATCCTAGTCTTCCCAGATTGGAAGAAGGAATTTCATGTGCATGTGGACGTGTCATGTATTGCGCTAGGAGTAGTACTGACACAAAGCTGGTGAGGGAGACTTGGATCATCCCATAGCATTCACAAGTAGGAAGCTATCTAAAGCTTAGAAGAATTATTCGACAACAGAGTGCGAAGGTTTGGCTATGGTATACGTGCTCTAGAACTTTAGGCACTACCTGCTAGGCAGACACTTTAAGATGTATACAGACCATTCTGCATTGAAGAACCTGGTGAACAAGCCTGTGTTGCGGGGGAGGAATATGTATATGGATTTTCTATTTCAAGAATATGACTTTGAAGTTATTGTGAAATCAGGACGATTGAATGTTGGATCGGATTATCTATCAGGCATTGAAATAGGAGAGGAACCTACTAATTTGGAGGAAGGACTACCTCACACACAGCTCTTTGTGGTGTGCATCATGGACAGTCACTTTGAATATATTATACACTTCCTGATGATGGGAATGGGTCCATAAGGATATAATATCCAACAAAAGAAGGAATTGGTGGTGTGCGTGACAAATTTTTCTGTCATTGCAGGACACTTGTACAAAAATGGATTAGATGAAATACTGCGACGTTATGTGCTAGAATTTGAACGAAACAACATCCTCATTGAGGCTCATGGAGGAGCCACAGGAGGAAATTATGTGGGAAAAGCAACAACGTAGAAGATTCTACATGCTACGTTGTGGTGGCCGACATTGCATGAGGATTCAAAAGTGTATTGTAGGGCATATGATGCATGCCAAAGCACTGGAAAACCATCGTGAAGCGATGAGCTGCCACTTATTACAAAACATTTTGTCACTGTCCCTATACTCCCTGTCCACGATCCTGGAGGAATGTTGGCTTGTTGGGGTCTAACCTAGGTTCAGAAGTGATTTAGCCAAACAAATCCAGAAACTACCGGTCCTTTTGGCAACAGTTCGCGGTGCAGAGATTGAGGTCTTACCTGAGGTAGTATGGGAGGGTGCTGGAGCTAGGTTTCCGCACCCTAGGGATGTCTTGATGAAGTTTGGGAAGTTAGTGAACCAATCTTGTGTGCTCACACTACTCCACGCAACTGTCTGACCTTCGCGTAGCTTGGTAAAGATCGCGAAGAGGCGCTGTCTAGATCCTTTCTCCTTACAACGTTATTATTATAGATATTAACTTAATTTTGTGGGGCCAATATTCTTATCAATCATTCAACATTCATAACAAGTGTGTGCAATCATAAACTGTAAGGAGATGCATAAAAATATGACAGAAGCATAAACATACAGATCTATAATATTTCAAAATCAACATAGCTTTTATTAAACTTATGTTTCGTTACATTCCCAACTTCGCCTTGCGCACTCAGTTGCAAGGGTCCACGCACACAGCTGCAGACTCTACCACGCCTCTGCGCACATAGCTACAGAGCCTCTCCTTACTACTACAACCCAAGACTCAGACTTAGAGACTCAAAATGAATATCGCATTCAAAAACCCTATCACTTAAGATCAAGACTAACCAAAAACTGACTTCTACACTTAGAGCCTCGCTCTATTTATACATTCTGGACCATGGGTAGGCCGACACATTCTATATTAATTTACAATATTTTAGGGTGGACAACCATAGAGTCTCGCGCTACGCTCTCATATTTCATGGGGTCTTACATTAATTTTGCCTGAAATTCGGGCTACAAGCCCCAAAAACCCGCTATGGGGGGGTCCACTACCCAACAGGCCCCAAACACAATCATCATGACTCATCCCAAGTCACTCAGGTGGTGCGGTGATCTTTGCTCGGAGTCCATCTAGCAAATTTTGCGCTTCGTTGACTTCTGCCACACATTCCTCCACTGTCCGCTGTATCAATTGTGCGTGACTCTCTGATGCATCGTTGTCAGCGGCACCCTCTTGTCTTTGTGCATATGCATCCTGCATCTGGGCAAGCTTCCCCTCGATCATGGTGGTGACCATGAATGCTTCCTCGAGCCAAGGCTGGATGCGTGCTTTAAGCCCTACTTCTTTTTACCGTGCGGCGTCCACCTGTTCCTTCAATGCCTAGGACTCCCTCATCTTGGCCAATCACTGAGTAAGGGTGACCGTTTGCACGGTCCCCCAGACATTGTCATAGGCCTACTACATCTCCCGTGCTTCTATCTCTAACTGCTGTAGTGTTTGGTCCTCCTGCAGTGAAGTGAGCATGAAGAGGGACTGATACAACAATCCTGTGTAGTCCTGTATAGCGTGCTCTATCACTGCCAACCCCGATTGAATGGTGTGGTGGCGCTGCTCTCTGATTTCTGGGGGTGTAGAAGGCTGCATCTTCAGTCGCAGCTCTACGAACTACAAGTTTAGCTTCAAGTGAACCTTCATGGCCTCCTCCTGGGTCTTGCGGACTCCAGCTGCCAGTTGGTGAATCTTTTCCGCGGTGGGGAGTGCCGCCAACATGGCCAACTCCGGTATGCTGCTACAGGCTTCCTCCATGGCCTGTTCTAATCCTTGGTTTTGTGCGACCAGGTTGTCGCGCTGCAGGCTGAGCTGTTCTAAATTTAAATTTTGCTTGCTCAAGACTTGGAGGGCGTAGCCCTCCTTGGCGTGAAGCTCAACAGTTACCCCATCCTGTATCTGGTATAGGGTTTCTCTGGGAAGGGTGGCCAAATTCAACCCCTAGCCCCTTATGTCACCTTCGACTTCTGCTAAGACGACACCTTCTGGTAACACCAAAGTGTTCATTGTGCGGGCGCGTAACATCTGCTTAGCTTCAGATGCACCTTCCACAAGGTACGGTGTCATCACTCCTGGGGGTCGCAGCTGCAATGCTTGCAACTGTGCTTGGAGCACCCCCAACACAATTTTCTTCTCCGTCATTAATTCTTCAAGAGCATCCTTAGTGACATCACGAACTGGTTTGCCACTGTTAAGAAGGGCTCCTTAAGAGGTCTTCATTGTCTTTGTCTTCTTCCGTGCGGTTGGCTTCTCTTGGACGCGCGACCTATTGAGTTGGGTCAATATTGTTGTACATTCCTCTACCTCAGACTCCCCCTGTATGTCCTGCTCCATGGACATTTCCTGACCTTCCTCAATCTCTTCGGTGGGCACAGTTGTGGCTTTTGCCATCTGCGTTGTCGCTGCTACCTCAGTCGCCTTTCACTGTGTGGCCACTTCCTATTCCTGGCACTTTCACTCCACAATCTTTGCGATGTGCAGCTTGGTCTCCTTCTTTCGCTGCTGTGCTGTTATATTTTCCAGTTCTGCCAAGTTCGAGGCACGCCACTCCAGAGACCATGACGCCATCATGTCAAAGATTGCATCATCTGTTGCAATGAACGACAACTTTACCCATGCTTGGGCTGGATCCTTGTGCGCTTGGATATACAGGTTATGCATATCTACCTTGAATTCTACCACGCTTTGCAAATTGTTATATACTTTCAGGGACAAGCACAGCCTGTGGTTGATCCATGTTCGTAAGCTCGCCTCTACGAATTCTCAAAACACTTTATCTCTCAAATCCTCATCACATCTTTTGTTGCCCAAGAGAGGTGTACCTCACGGCCTCGGGTAGGTTCCTCTCAATGGTGGGAAACTGGCTGTCCTCTGGCAGCTCCCTGGCAACCAACAGGATGGATAAGAGCAACCAAGCATAGTGAAAGGTCTTACCCTGCTCTTGGGCTTCCCTACAATTTGTCAAAAACTCATCGCAGAGAAACTGTGCCTAGTTGAGCTGGACCCCCTCTGCGCACTGCTCTGCCAACACAATTACAGATGCTGGCACCTTGTCTGCACAACATTTCCTCATTAGCTTGCTAGCCAACAGCTAGGTGGCTACACGCACCCCTTTGTCCTTGATGCTTGCTATTACATACCCTCGCTTCCTCTTATCTAGCCTATATTTGGCCTTCATATCTTCTACGAAGTCCAAGTCGCTACTTTTTCCTGCTATGGCTATGGGATTATTTCCTTTGATGGGCAGCTGAGAAATCTAGTGAATTAAATTGGTCGTGATGGGAATTGGCTCCTCCAGCTAGAGATACCCATCATGTACTAGACACAGTCACTACCGAATGACAAAAATTGTGATGACCACGCGATGGTAGTGGGGTATCCACTGCAAATGTAGTAATCTGGCCTTCCCCACACCGCGTAGCCATTTCTACTGCAATAATTGCTCTGTGGCCAGCTGTGGGAATTTCTCGCTGTCCGTGAGGTCCTAGTATTCAAAATTTATGTTAGGTATCCATCCTAGCGGTGGACCTTCAAACCTTATTTCATCCGGAAGAAGCAGGGTCAGGAGTGCACTCTTTGTGGCCTCTAGGTCCTTCAGTATCTTGGTTGTCTCTTTCCATGGGGGGATGTAGGGGGGTAAATTTATTGTCGAAGGTACTTGGGAAACATTCTCCACCTCATTGTCATGTGCTTCAGTTTGGGCAATCAAGGCTTGAAAATCTTCCTCCTCCTCTTCGTTTTCCACGGTAACAGTTTTTCCCTTCTCTGCCATAGACAATTTACCAGATCGTGGGTTCCATGGTGATACCTAGATTGGCCCCATTGCCTGCTTGTATTTCTATGGTCGTAGCGTGTGGGGGGAATTTGGAACCTCTGGTGCAGCTTCTGCCTCTCCAGGCTCCTCCTGGGTCATAGGGGGCTCTGGGGTAACTTCTGCGAGCACTCTGGTT
This sequence comes from Pinus tabuliformis, assembly GCA_031772625.1. NCBI lineage: Eukaryota > Viridiplantae > Streptophyta > Pinopsida > Pinales > Pinaceae > Pinus > Pinus tabuliformis. The sequence continues at coordinate 941,960,487 of CM062812.1, forward strand.
CTCGCAACCGTCATTGTTTCTTCATTGGATCCGTTTGGTTGCGTACTCATGGGTGACAAGGTAACTTGGTGCTCAATGCTCTGTACTGGCTCAAATATTAAATGACCAAGTGTTGCCTCGAGGCTACCCCAAGTGATTTTATAGCAGTGTTTGAATTTGAATTCTACCATTCCCTCCACTTTTGAGTCATTAATACCTTCTTAGTGGCAGATCGTCCCAAATCTAGATCTTAATTCCTGTCTTAATGGCCTACTACCCACTCCTTTCTACCTTAAATTGGACCTCTTGTCATGAACAGTGACATCAATGGTCACCTCCCATCCTACCCGCATAGCAACGCAACCCATTACACGTGACCACGACCCCTGTGACATACTGACCCTGTGTGGAACCTCCTTTTCATGCAGCTCTCCTGTAGAATCATTTATAGTCCCACGCCCTCTTTCAACTGCCTGGAGTGCTGAGACTGTGCTTCCTACAGGTAGTCAGGTGGTCACACCCCCGGTGCGAGGCTTCAATTTTCCCGCTAACCAGGGCCGCGGGCACCCTTCAAATACCCTTGCGTCTGTTAGTGCGTTGCATTCTTCTTTGTATGGTACACTCCCCTGTTTAGTAAGGTGCGGTCGTAGCCATGGTAGTAGGGTCACAACTCCTTCTAATGCAGTAGTAGGGCTAGCTAGACTGGGCCCCATCATGCTTAGTTTCTCGCGGCCTGCTTGTGTGACTTCAGTTTCTAGTTCACTGATTTCTTCATCCAAGGTCACACTTTTCTTCCTCAGCCGTGCCCAATCTTCATCGAGTTCGCGAAGTTTCAAGCTCCTTCACTGAATGGATTCCTGTAACTGCCTAATTCCTTTACCCAGGTCCTCACGTCCTGCCCCAACTGCTGGAGTTGTGGTCTGGGGATTTTTTCCTGCTCTCCTGGTCTCATATCTTCTTGTTAGTGTTGGGGTCATTTCTGTGCTCCAGTTTTTCCTATGGTCCCACAGGCCCATCGAACTACTGGTACATGTAGGTCCTAGTCAGTTCATCACACCTGGTGAACTCTATTCATGACTCCGCATAGCTTTCTGACTGCTCTGTCACGGACTATTTGTGGAGTGCGTCGCCTTCCTTGTTGCCACGTCAGGTCCTGATTTTTTATGCCTAGTCCAGGACGTGCTTGCACAACACACATCTGTACCCATTGACACAGGTGGGCACATAGACTGCTTCGTCCTGGCTACCCGACTCACATCCATTGCTAGGCACTTCCAAACCGTAAGTGCATCCGTCTTCTACATTCACGGTAGTTCCCCATGGTCCCCTAATGTGTATTCCACCATCGTGCAGGTGTCGCATGCAATGCCCATTTTGTGCATTGTACCACTGCTGTTCCGGTACCACACTTTCAAATTTGTCCAAGAATTCATCCACTCCTGTTACCCCATCATATGTTGGCAGTTCCCTTGTTTTGTTCATCACGCACCACAGTGATGTAATCATCATGTTGCAATTCAACGTTGTTACTTCGTGCAACTGGTTCTACCAGCATTCTATTTTTTCATTTGAGTCTGAAGTACAGGAACCATCGCGCTCCCATGAGATTCTCCCATCTGCTGTCGAGTTCACTTGATCCTAGTCTTGCGCCGTTATTTGGTAAATGCAATCTAGCTCATCATCGTTGTCATCATTGCACACATGTTTAGTGTAACGCGCTCCTTCAGCTAGATCTAGCGGAACTACTACGCGTAGAGACTTTTTCTCAAATATCATCTTCTGCTTCTTCAGATTGATGACTCCATTCATATTAGTGGCCCAGTCTATTCCTAACAATGCGGGGTAAGGGTTGCCGTCATCAACAATCTCTATCACCTCAAATTCTGTTTGCGTGCTCACACCTTCGATATCAACTATTACCCCGTGCAACCACCCCATGGGTAAGATCTTTTGTTGGTTTTCCATCCATAATTGAATAGGGGACCACTGCAATGCAGGCCTTCCCATGCGTTCCCATGTCTGTTTTGGTAACACATTTGTGTCTAAACCCAGGTCTAGAATTACCTGATCCATTTCATATTCAGCAATCTGTGTCGTTAATCTCATTTACCTCCCAGTGCACAATGCATGCTTTCCCAGCTTCCAGACTACGCACTATTCCCCTAACCTTGCGCACCTAGTTATCAACACCTGTAGTCCTTTAAATACCTTATTATCACGCAAAAATTTCATGCATGTCTCTAAAAAGGTAGTAAGCATAGAAGGATCCATTCCTGGCTCTGGTTGATCCTTACTACCTGAAGTAGAGGCTTCTACGAAGCTCTTCTTAGCTTCCATAAACGTCTCTTTTGTGCGTTCCATGTTAAACTCAAGTTCCTTTGTAGGAGCCTTGCGAACCCATGTATCTTCCTTGAGCTGCTTCCCCTTATCTTCCCTTGTGGTCATGCTGCTTCTGAGGACCATGTTCATGTTGGGGTCTTCTTCGCGTGGTTCGGACCTCATCATTTTGATATTCTGAGTCGGAGTAGGCTGTATTACCCCTTTCTTGCACATCTCGGCGATCAACATAGGACAATCTACCGCTTCATGATCAAACTAAGAACAATACGAACAAGATATTCTTGTTGGGTTGGTACAATCGTGAGCGTAGTGCCTTGGTCCTCCACAATTGTAACAAATTAACTATCTGTGACCCCTTCCTAGTCCCATTCCTCCTCATCCTCAACCTCATCCTTGAAATCTAGCGTACGCCATCCCCGCGTCTGGGTCGAGGCCTTGCGTTTCAGTCTACATTCTGTATGTTGGGGTCTGTTCCATCATTAACTCATAGCTGCGACACGTACGCTCATCATGGCCCACCGATCTACAAAAATTGAAAAACAATTGTTGGGGGGTCTGTGTACACTTCTTCAACAAATGACAGTGGTTCGTTGTGTGTTTTCCTCCTATCTAATAGATCGCGCACTAGAGCGTGGGCGTCACACTTGGCCCTACCTGTGCCTCTGGTATCAATGGTATCAACCCCCCTCCTGTCATGTAGTTCACGAATACTGGACAGTGGTCTTTGTCATGGCCCTCACCTTTCATTTTATGCACCACACTTCTTCGCGTGCCTCTGGCCATGGTGCCCTATCCTGCTTCAAACTCTTCATCTCTAAGCATAGATTCTATAGTTGCATGTGGATTTGTTGGACTCCCAACCCCGGATCCTGTATCAGTGTTTCATGCAACCTCATCGCCATTTATAACGCTTCAGCTTGGGTTGAAAGTTTCTGTTGTGACAACACCATCCTCAGGTGTGGTGTCAAGGACACCATAAACCATGCACAGTGCTGCGCATTTGTTGGCTTATTAGGGCCTGACCCAGGTTTAGAAACATTAGCCAAACAAATCCTGAAACTACTAGCCCTTTCGGCAATAGTCCGTAGAGCACGGACTAAGGTCTCACCTGAGGTAGTATGGGAGGGTGTTGGAACCAGGTTTCCGCACCCTAGGGATGTCTTGATGAGGTCTGGAAGTTCGTGAACCGATCCTACGCATTGTGCTACTTCCACGCAACCGTCTGTTTAGAGTATCTACCTTTGTGCAGTTTGGAAGATGAGTGCGAGTGCAATTTACCTTTTCTGTATTTAATATTATTATAGATCTTGAATTACTTAAGAAGGCACAATGCTTTCAGTGACCATTTAACATAACAAACATACGCGTAATCCTAAACCATAAATAGATGCATAAACTAGAATATAGAACAGATACGCAATATTCCAAAACCAACTTATCATTATTAATGCATTTTTCTAGTTACAATCCACTTCCTACCCCGCACACACAACTGTAGGGGTCCGTGCACACATCTGCGGACTCTACCAGGCCTCCACGCACATAGCTGCAGGGCCTCTATCTTGTACTATAACCCTCGACTCAGACTTACAGACTCAGAGCGACTATCACTGTTAACAACCCATACACTTTAGATATTTTTCCCAAACCTCCAAAAAACTATCTTCTACATCTAGAGCCTTGCTCTATTTATACATTCTCATGGTCCGCAGACCATGGGTAGGCCGACTCACTTTTTATTATTTTACCTTATTTTTAGGTGGACTACCCTTTGACTTGACTCATTACAACTCACAATCTGCGCACTTTGCGTAGCCTTTACAATACCGATATCCCAAAATTGTGGGCTTTAAGCCCTAACACCGTTACACAGGGGACCCGCTACCCAACAGGTCCCCAGCACAAACATCGTGACTCGTCCCGAGTCAATTGGCCGGTGTGGTGATCTTCGCTCGGAGTCCATCCAACAACCTCTACACTTCACAAATGTCGACCACACCTTCCTCCACTGTCTTCTATATCAATTGTGCGCAACACTCTAATGCATCGTTGTCAGAGGCGTCCTCTTGCCTTTTCGCATATGTGTCCTACATTTGGGCCAACTTGCTTTTGATCGTGGTAGTGATCGTGAACGCTTCCTTGAGCCAAGGCTAGATGCATGCTTTATGCCCTGCTTCTTTCTGTCATGTGGCGTCCACCCATTCTTTTCGATCCTCGACCTCCCTTATCTTGGCCAATCGCTTAGTGAGGGCGACCGTCTGCACGGTTCCTCGAAAATCGTCATAAGCCTGCTGCAATTCCCGCACTTCCTGGAGTGAGGTGAGCGTTAAGAGGGACTGGTCCAACAAGCCAATGCATTCTTGTATAGCCTAATCTATCTCTTTCAACCCCGATTGAATGGCTTGGTGGCGCTACTGACTTCTTGGGGTGTATAGGATTGCGCCTTCAGTCGTAGCTCTACTATTTACAAGTTCAACTCCAACTGAACCTTTTCAGCCTCCTTCTAGGTCCTGCAGACTCCAACAGCCAGTTGGAAAATCTTTTCTGCAGTGGGGAGTGTTGCTGGTATGGCCAACTCCACAATGTTTCTACAGGCTTCCTCCACTACCTGTTCTAATCCTTGGTTTTGGGCAACCATGCTATCGCACTGCAGGCTAAGCTGTTCAAAATTTACCTTCTGCCTACTCAAGACTTGGAGAGTGCAGCCCTCCCTGGCATAAAGCTCAGCAGTTACCCCATCCTACAGCTGGTATAGGGTTTCTCTAGGAAGGGAAGCCAAATTCAACCCCCAGCCCCTCACGTCACCTTCGGCTGTTGCTAAGACGGCTCCTTCTGGTAACACCAAAGTGTTCGTTTTGCGTGCGCGCAATCTGTTCAACCTCGGTTATACCTTCCACAAGGTGCAGTGTCATCATTCCTGGGGGTTGAACCTGTAATGCCTGCAACTACGCTCTGAGCACCCCCAAAATAGTTGTTTGCTCCATCATCAATTCTGTCAGAGCATCCTTATCAATAAGGGTTCCTCCCATGGTCTTTGTCATCTTTGTCCTTTTGCAAGCGGGAGGTTGCTCCTGGACGTGCGTCCTCTTGAGGTGGGTCACATTTGTTGTAAGGTCCATGCATTCCTGTGTCTCCCCCTCCCCCTATATATCCTACTCCATGGACATTTCTTGGCCTTCCTCAGCCTCCTCAGTGGGCACGGTTATGGTTTGTGTCATTTGCTCTAGTGTTGCTGCCTCAACAGCCGTCTGCTGCATGGCTGCTACTTGTTCCCGATGCTTTCTCTCTACTTCTCGATGCGCAACTTGGTCTCCTTCTTCTTTTGTTGTGCCACGATCTTTTCCAATTCCGCCAAGTCTGGGGCATGCCACTCCGGAGACCGTGACGCCATTAATTCGACTATTACATCATCTGTGGAAATGAATGACAACTTTTCCCATGCTCGGGCTAGATCCTTGTGTGCTCGGATATACAAGTTATGCATATCTTCCTTGAATTATGCCACACTCTGTAAAGTGTTATATATCGTTGGGGAAAAACGTGGCCTATGGTTGATCCACTTTCATAAACTTGCCTCTACAAATGTCCAAAATACCTTTATCTCCCAGATCCTCTCCGCGTCTTTTGTTGCTGAGAGCGAGGTATACCTCACAGTCTCAGGTATGTTCTGCTCCAAGGCGGGAAACTGGCTATCTGCTAGCAGCTCCCCGGCAACCAACAAGATGGATAAGAGCACCCACGCGTAGTGGAAGGTCTTACCCTAGTCCTAGGTTTCCCTACCATTCGTCAAAAATTCATCATAGAGAAACTGCACCCAATTGAACTGGACCCCTTCTGCACACTGCTCTGCCAACGCAATTACATATACTGGCACTTTGTCTGCATGACATTTCCTCATGAGCTTGCTGGCCAGCAACTGGGTGGTAATGCGCACCGCACGGTCGTTGATACTTGCTATTACATACCCTTGCTTCCTTTTCTCTAGCTTATATGTGGCCTTCAAAGCTTCCGCGAGGCCCAAATCGCTACTTTTTCTGGCGATGTATGCGGGATTGCTTCCTTTAATCAGCAACTACAAAATTTGGTGAATTAAGTCAGCCATGATGGGAATCTGCTCTTCCAGCCATAGATACCGGTCATGTGCTAGACACAGTAGCTACTAGATGAAAAAGATTGTGATAGGTGTGCGGTGGTAGTGGGGTATCCATCATAGATGGAGTAACCCTACCTTCTCCACACCTCACAACCATTTCTGTTGTAGTAGTTTTTCCACGGCCAACTGTGGGAACTTGTCACTATCCGTGAGGTCCCAGTTGTTGTGGGGAAAAGTATCCAACACGGAATGACCCTATCCCACTCTAAGGGTGATATTTCCTTAGCAACAGCTGAAGCAAAGCTATCTAAAGTTACTTCTTTATGACATGCAAGAGATGAAAGGAAGAGATCCACTTACCGATGTCTTGCGCAAATGGTCGATCCAATCTCCTCTATTTGCCGCTCGCTCCCAGCTCCAAGTCTTCTCACGGGCCCAGCTACACGAGATCCTGCGAACAAGACAAGAAAAGGAAACTACAAGAAGCATGCATTCATAATTGATTCAAGGATTAGCATAAATCAAATACGCAAGTAAGACAATACACCATTGAAAAACATGTGAATAGAAGAACCTCAAATGCTTTATTAATATAAGGAAGTAAGGTTCAGGTGGTGATACAACCGTGAGAGGTCCAATCCAGCATCACCTTCCCGACGGAAAGAAATCTCCTCTTCACCTCCCTCAAGCAATCACCCAATACTCACAACTGTAAACCAACAACAATTCTTTGCACAAAATTCCGGCCTCCAGATCCCATGGGATGAGATCCTTATATAGAGTTTTGGAGTGAAGATAAGTCAGCTTGATGTGTGACTTGTTGTCCTCTTCAACTCCAGTTGTTCTTCAGTCCTTGAGTCCACTCGGAGTTTCTACCTTCCACTTGGAGTTTTAGAACCTCTTGACTCATCACTAGGCGAATCTTCTGATCCAAGTGTCATTTTGGAAGCTTCCTGGGCACTGGCACATTGAGAAAAGATTCCTCCACATGTCAAAGTACGCCCAGCGCAGGTAGCCTTTGTTGCACTTGCTATGCAGCGCAGGTACACCATGGAGCTTTTGTCATTCAGCGCAGATGCTTAGTGGAGCAGTTGCTTTGATCCAAAATTGACCTGTTTTTGAGTGTTTTTCAGTGGAGAACTGATCTGAAGTGCTGTGGTTTGCTGACCTTGTTCCTCTAGGGGTAGGAACAACATGTTTAGGGACTTTGGATCCCTTAGATTATTGACATTTCATGCTCTATGCTGTAAGGCACAAAAATGTCTATAACAGTTGCCCCCTAAAGTATGAGGTCGTTTATCGGGTGAAATGCTTTATTAGGAGGATCCGAAGTTCATTCAATCGTCGGGAGGTGACCTGTAACAAAATACAATACAATACATTATCTTTTCATACTTTCTTTTCATGATCTAGCTGATGCGGGCATTTCCCATGCTCAGCTTTATAAATACATTTGCTGTACATAAACAGACGATCGTCTGATAATAGACTGATAATTCTCTGCTTTTAATTATCATCCTTTTAGTAGGATGATCATCTGCTGCACATGTCTATGTTTTTATCTCCTGAATATATATCGCAGCCCGGATGGATGAAACTAGATCCGGGGTCTTCAAACTTGTCCGATCTTCACTCTAGTACAAGTCGATCCATGTGAGAATTTATTGAAGTCGAACATGGAAAGACATCGCTTGATTACCAGTCAATAATGTAAACTGTTAACAAGCGCGAGATGAATCACCGATAATGATGATGACCCTCAAGGTACTGCAACACAATTCACGTGGCATGAATATAGGATCTGACGTCGAACACCACGCAAAGTCTCCCGGTCGAAGGTCATTAATGTATACCTATCGCCGGAAGTGAGAAACTTGCCATTGAGGCATGCAAGCTTCAAAGTACTGAGGGGGGTGTTCCTAGATCAACTTCTTGGATAATGAGCTGATGTCGACAAGAAGCGATCCGTCAAAGGAGGGCCTTAATGAATCCCACATCAGTGACACGGAACGGAGCTAGTGATGATGGTGAAAACGATCTGTGAAATATGATTCAGGGTGGTGGTCATGGAAGGACGAAAGATGATGTATGGTAGTGGATGGGACCCGGTTGACACTTTCTGAATGACATCTCTTGAACATATAACGACACTGATGTGATGGATCAGTAGCATTACCCCATGTATGGATGGTATGGCGAAACCATGGTGAAGGGACCGGTGAATGATAATAACCCAACCCGATATTTACGGAGGCAAAAGTGTCATGTTCAAGAGCGACTTGCTACCATTAAGCTTTGAGGTTCTTCCCAATTTTTCCCCAGTCATTTCTGACCAGTACCTCTTTATTTTTGTCAAGCTTGAGGAGGATAACATATGCTTGTTCTATAACCTGCCCTTCGGGCAAGCCCATCGCTATGTTTTAACGAGCTTAACGATAGGGAAACTCGTTCTCGTCTAAAGACAAGTTTGTCGCTATCTAATATTTTTAACGAGCCCAGCGACAAAGACAACTCGGTCCTTTTCATCTTTAGAGAGTCTGAAAAGGGTACATAAAGTGGACTCCAGGGGTCCTTTTTCGTCATCTAATCCCTTAAGTCCGAAAAAGTATAAAACAATACAGAAGGGATGAATGTTCGATATCTTTATCGAGCCGAACTAGACAAGCGCTCGATCTTTTTGTGCAATAATCCCTCAGGTCCAAAAAGATTAAAATCTAGAGGAGGGATAGCTCTTTTGGTCCTTTTAACGAGCTGGAAGGCCAAAACTCGGCAAACTTTTCATATTTTACGAGTCAGTGAAAAGAGCTCAAAGAAGACTCGTATTTTGAGGAACGAGTGATAAACAGGGATAGCAGCAGATTCCAGGTACAGGTTGGAATTTTCCAATCACGGCAGTGTCACAAGGATGGCTAGGTGAAATCACTCTTCGCAGCTGTTCCTCAAAATAGGTAAACAATCAAGTGGATGTGAATGATCGGCCAAATGAAAAGTGGAGGTGACGGTGCACAAACACGACCAAGGCTTTTATGGCTGATGAATTTACGGTCTCAAATGGTTATTTACTAGTTCATTTTTTCTGGATGAGCTTGAACTTTGGGGGGAAGCTTGCTCACATGCTTATGTTTATTTTTTAACGAGCATGAAGTCCACGTTAAAACTGCTCGGTTTTGCGTTTATTTTTTAACGAGCATGAACTATGCCAAAACTGCTCGTTTGATAAGGTCAAATTCATATTTTACCATGACTAGTTTTTCTCTTCCAGAGATAGTACTGTTTCATCAATTGCTGCAACAAACTTGTTAGAAACGGATAACATGAAGTAAAAATACTAATATTTCACTTTGAACTACGTAAAAAACAATTTAAAAGATGTTTTTACCTCTCATTTTACCATTTCATGTGCATTTGGTTTGTTGGAGCTTTGGAGGTGCCTCTTCCTCTCGATTTTTTACCAGCTGATTTCGGGAGATTCTGTGGACGATTTTCAGTGCCGTTTCCACCAGGTAGGAGCTAAACCCTAGCTCTATCTTTTCATGGTCTTATTTCTCAGTTTTATGCTCGTTTTCCTGCCCCCATGAGCCCCTGGGGTTTCTCTAGGGCGCTCTGCCATCAGCGCAGGTGCCCCATATCGAAACCTGCATTGGGGGTTTTCATTTTCAAAGGCAGTTTGTCTCCCAACGCAGGTGAGACCCTTCCCCACCTGCGTTGGGCGCAGAAAACTTTTTGGTTGCATACTTTTTCATGAGAATTTTGCCATTTTCTTTACCGAGTCAGGGATCTTACTCCTCCTCTTGTTTGTTTTGCAGAGTTTATTGGAGCAGAATGACTCTTACGTGGCGAGAACGAGAGCATGAAGAGGAGGACATGATTGCCCTCCATGATCCTGTTACCGTGAGCGCGTTGCGGAACTGTGGCTTGCTAAAGTTCTTCCGTATATCTAGCATGAGGGCACAGATACGTTTACTGCAGTACCTGCTTGATGCTTGGGATCCTGTTAACCAAGTGTTCCAGATTAGGGGCAAGTCCATCCCTTTGACCATAGTGGACATTTACTTCTTGACTGGGTTGTCAAGGCGGGGTGCCCCCATTTCCTTGTCCGGTTCGGCCCGAGGGAGCGATTCCGTGAAAGATTATATCCGTCAGTATTGTAGGGAGGGATCCCAGCCGAGCAGAGACGGCAAGGTTTCTATCCGTGATATCACTGAAAGGTCTCTCAGGTCTATTCTGTACACGATTTGTAGGATGGCCGGCAGCGCATCCCCTCATGTTGCCAACAGGTCATATGTGCAGCACGCCCTGGAGTGTCTTCAGCCGAAAGTTTTTAACTGGTGTGATGCAATACTGGTTCAGATGAAAAACCAGTTGACCAAAGTAAAGGACGGGAAACTGAAGAATTTTGGCTTCGGTTCAGTTTTGACTGCCTTCGCTTTGGAGAAGATACCCCTGATGCAACCTCAGTACATTGTTCTCGACTTGCCATCTCCTACTGAGCCACGCATGCAGAGGTGGGTCGACCACATGGCTAGACATGCAGGTCAATCTCAGATTACTTTTACTGATGCCTTCTTTAGGTTGTTCGAGCGGCAGGATATGGCTTTTTCCGAGTATCCATATATTGGCATGGATTTCCGAGGTGATCCGGATTTGGTACTACCGGATGGCGAGCAGTGGGGTGATCTTGGTAAATATTTTGACCTTATCACTGTTTACTGTTTTTTATTTATAATGTCCTTGTGCTTTACTCTATCAAGACTCTAATCAAACTCATGTGTGCATGCAGATGTTGGTCCCGTCCGTCCAGCAGTTCGTCCGAGAGCTCCAGCCGCTGCCCCAGCAGGGGAGGCTCCAGGGAGAGCTATTCTCCGTGACCTTGACTTGGCCGAGACTCTTGCAGCTGTGCAGGAACAGGTCGAGGGTCTTACCCTTGGGATTCCGGATGTATGGATTGACGAGTTGCCTCTGCGATTGCAGCGACATACTGCTGGTGTTCCTAGACGATGGTCTCGTCTTCTGCGCATGATCGCACAGGTCGTGGCATGTTATCATGAGCATCACTAGGCTAGGGTGCCCCCCAGCCATTTTTGAGTTTTGGGGTTGTATGACCGATTTTGTCTTGATTACAGAACATTATATGTGAACCGTAAACAGTTATATATATTTTTGATTTTCGGGGTTTATTCCAGTTTTTATGTGATCCATGTATGAAACATCGATGATGCTTCTCTTTTTATCAATTTTGCAAATGTCTATCTAACACATAGTTTGCTAATGAGTCGGTTAATGTATTTAAGTTTCTGGAAATGTGTTGATATTGGATAAAATCAAACTGTCTTTCCAAGATTTTAACTCTTAGGAACTTGCGATAAATAGCTGGATTTCGGACAGAGTAGGTACCATTGAGCTGTAGTACCACGAGCTGTGAGTCTAGCCTGACGACTAGCCGGCGTATGCCATGGGTGATGGCATCAGAGAGGAGCTCTATCAACGCGCTATACTCAGCGATATTATTTCTTGATTGACCAATACATACCCCCCTGAAACTCACTAACTCGCCGCTTGGGTAAAAAATGGCCCATGCTGCAGAGGATAGGTTCCTCGAACTACGACTCGCTCCGTCAGCATATCCAACCCACGGTTCCAATGGATTTGACATCTGCAATAAGTGTAAAAAGCGGATTACTTAAACCGGAACAAACGCTTTAGCGAAAACAAAAATGTAACAAAAGCATACAGGTTACTATTAGGCATAGTAACGTTTAAGGTACAACCCGTTACGGGGTTGCGCCAGTGGAATTCCGTCATAATCTACCAACTCGTAGGCGCCTTTTGCTAACACACTTTTAACAATATAAGGGCCCATCCATAAGGACTTGAATTTCCCAGCTCCCAATTTATCGGATTCTTGGTCATAAAGCAAGACCAAATCACCTTCCGAGAAGACACGGGGTTTGACATTTTTGTCGAACTGCGCTTTGACTCGTTTCTTGTGGGCTTCGTTGGCCAAGGCGGCATCATGACGGGTTTCATCCAACTGGATTAATTCCAAGAAACGAGCTTCTTCTTCCGAGTTTCCGGGGAGGAGATCAATTGCGAGTTTAAGGGACGAAATTTCACACTGGATTGGTAGGATCGCCTCCAGGCCATACACCAGTTGAAACGGTGTGAACCCAGTGGCATTCCTTACCGATGTTCGGTAGGCCCACAAAGCCGAGTACAGGATCAAATGCCATCTTCTTTTGTGAACCCCCACCATCCTTTGCAGCATGCGCTTCAGGACCTTGTTGATCGCTTCAACCTGTCCGTTAGCTTGCGGATAGTACGGGGTAGAGCTGTCGTGAGACAATCCTAGTTTGGCAGTTAATTCAACCATCATGTGATTGCGAAAATGCGATCCATGATCTGTTACTATGGCCTGTGGCACGCCGAATCTGGCGACTACATGATTAAAAAAGAATAGGGCTGCTGTTTCACCAGTGTTATCCAATGTAGGCATCGCCTCGGCCCATTTGGTAAAATAGTCAACTGCGACTATAATATACCCATGCCCCCCGGTCAAGGTGGGGTTACATTGCATGAAATCGATGCCCCACTTGGCGAAAGGCCCCACAGCTATTATTGGCTGTAAAGGAGCGGGGGGTCTTCTGGTTTTGCTATCAAAAATCTGACATGCATGGCAACTTCTAACTGCGGTTATGCAATCTTTGAACATGGTTGGCCAGAAGTATCCTGCTCGTAAGATTCTTTGTGCTGTAGCATATCCAGATTGATGCCCCCCACAGGTACCTGAATGACATTCATTCAGGGCTTTTTCGGCCTCCTCATGGGTTAGACACCTTCTCAGCACCGTGTCGACACCACGACGGTAAAGCGTATCACCGACGATCATGTAGTCTTTTGCTTGGTATCGAATGCGTTTTTGTTCTGAGTGAGAGGTGTTTGGCCGAAACTTTTGGGTTTGGAGATAAACTATTATATCTCCATACCACTCATCACTTGCTGATATCAGAAACAAACTCTCATCCACGATCGATTCTTTGGACGTTTCATCGTTGGACGATGATGGGAGATCGCATAACAATTCTGCGAAAACTAAAGCTTTCTTTGATTTGGATTTCACAAATTCCAGATCAAACTCTTGAAGGATAGCTATCCACTTTGAATATTTGCCCCCAAGCAACTGTCGCGACAGTATATAAGTCATGGGGTTGCAATCTGACAATACGGTGGTCTTCCTGAAGAGGACATAATGCCGAAATCTTTGTATCGCTTGAATAGCAGCAAGTGCTAGCTTTTCAACATGAGAATATTTACTTTCTGTATCATTTAAGTTTTTACTTAAATAATATATAGGGTGTTCAATTCCGTCGACTTCTTGAACTAAAACCATTGCAATGGTCGTATCTGCTGCAGCCAGATACAGGTTAAAGTCTCTTTGATAGTCCGGGGCGTACATTAATGATGATTTTACTAGCGCTTCTTTCAGAGCATCAAAGGAAGCTTGCGCAACCTGGTCCCAGACGAAAGGTACATCCTTTTTCAAGAGACGGGTATAACCTTTAGCAAGTTCTGCGTAATTCGGAATGAACCTCCTCAGAAAGTTTGCTTTCCCTTGGAGTTTCTGAATCTGAAGCAAGTTCGAAGGTGGAGGCAAATTAATGATTGCCTGCACCTTGCAAGGGTCGAGACGAATCCCATCCTTGGAGACTATAAAGCCAAGTAAACGACCAGAACCGACGCAAAACACACATTTGTGCGGATTGAGTCTTATCTTGTAGTGTCGGCAACGTAGAAATATTGCTCTTAAATGATGCGGATGATCAGTCCGCTTTTGCGAATGAGCCGGAAGATCGTCGAGATAAGGTTGAACGATGTTCTTGATGTCATGGAAAGCATAATTCATTGCTCTCTGAAACGTCGCCCCTGCGTTCTTTAAACCAAAGGGTAATTTTTGATAAGCGAATGTGCCCCACGGACAAATAAATGCAGTCTTTGACTGGTCCTGTGGGCGGATATTAATTTGATTATACCCGGAAAATCCGTCCATAAACGAAAAGATTTCACATCCGGCGCATTCATCAATTATCTGGTCGATGAAGGGTGTAGGGTAGTTGTCCTTTGGACAGGCTTGATTTACATCCCTATAATCGACGCACACTCGTATTGTTCCTTGTTTTTTCATAACAGGGACAATGTTCGATACCCAATCGGTTAGAGGAACCGGGTAGATGAAACCAGCATGGAGAAGCTTCTCAACTTCTGCTTTAATGGCAGCGGCCTTCTTGGGGTGTACCTGCCGAAGCCGTTGTCTTATTGGTTTGACATCAGGATACATCTTAATTTCATGTTCAACGATACTCGAGTCAATGCCTGGCATTTCATCATATGACCAAGCAAAGACATCTCTAAATTCGCGGAAAAGAGCTTTATATATTTCTTGTTCTGAAGGGGAACAACCTTTGCCGACATAAATATTCTCTACAATGTCTGTTTTGGTCGAGATATTTATGGCTATAGTTTCTTCTATATTGGATAGGTTTCTCTCGGAGTCCACCGTATTTACAGTATTTGTTAGGAATTCAAATACTGAAGGGTGACATAGGTCTCCTTGAGTATCTTCCTGAGGAAGGGAACGATGGTGGTTATCATCCCATGGTGCCCCCTCAATCCACATTGATTGCAGGATTCCTTCGTCACTTGCATGCACTCGTGACCAAGGATCCAAAGGGGTACCACATTCTCCTGACCTATCTACCCAAACGCTTGACGAGCATTGATTTGGGCTCGCCTCCCATGCCTGAAACATTGATTGCTACAATATTTCGATTGGGCTCGGGTGCAAGACCATTGCCCGATCCATGATGACTTTGTCTTTTGCGACCTTCGTGGAAGATATCATGTTGCAGGTAGCCACCAATGGTACATTTCCTATGTACATATGATTTGGTAGCGAGAAAGTCCCCATCATCGTGGGGTCTTTCAACAGGCCTACTCCTATATCTTGAATCGAATGGTCGCTTTCATGGATCATGGGAATGCTTCCCGTAACTTGTGAACCATTAAGGAGGATGTTCTGTTGGTCGACGACCGTAATCCCTCCTTCAAACGGGAATGCGATCTTCCTAAAATAAGTCGACACGACAGCTGCCATGGCATAAATCCATGGTCTTCCCAGTAGGATGTTGTAATCCAGATTCCCATCTATGACTTCAACATCAATCTCTACTGTTTTTCCACCTAGTTCAACTTTCAAGTTACTTAGGATACCGTAGGGGGTATATGTCCTACCGTCGAAAGCCTTTAGTGTTGTCGAAGATCTCGACAAGGTTGGTGACCCTAGCGTTTTCCAGCAGCTCATCGACATAATACATGTAGATGCCCCCTCGTCAATAATTGTTCTGTGAACAGTTTTGTTGAGGGCCTTCACTTGAATAAGGAAAGCTAGTTGAGCTGGTAACTGAGGGTCATACCCTTTGTGATCAAAGGACACAAGATTGGAATTCTTAGGATCAACCCCCCCTATTGCCGATAACAATGCCTGCCTTTGGGATGGACAATTTTGTAGTACTTCTAGAGTCGACATAGCGGATGTCGATTGAGCCAAATCTTCTACTACGTTATAATGCTGCGCCGCTCTGGCACGAGGATTAAACGTCGACTTGTGTACTACACCCTTAGGTGGTTTTATCGTTAATTCTGGCATTATGGGTGGGACAACTTCTGTCGAAGTCGTTGTCGAACTACTAGGTTGATCTTTACCTTTTTCGTTTGACAGTTGCAGATTCCCGTAATCTTTGTTCCTCGTCGAAATCAAAGCATCATTTTGCTGCTTGGAGATCGATAACATTAGCACTTGCGACGGGGAAGCATTTCCACTATCAACCATATTTTGACCTGGATTGGGAAATGGATCAGTCAACACAGCTGGGTTCTTTGGACTTTTAAAGAATCTCTTGAGCTCAGCTTTGTATGGACAATCTGTTGTCTTGTGATCTTCGTCACATATCATACAGGGCCATTTCTTTTTCCCTTTCTCAGGAGAGCTCGAAGAAGTTTTTTCAGGTGACGGATCATCCTGTTGCTTCTTCTTCCCTTTGTTTTGCTTCTTCTTGTTTCCTGGTTGATTGGTTTCTTTGCCTTTATCTGCTGATATGGCATTTACTTCTGAAGCAAGAATCTCTTCATGGGCATTTCGATCTGAAGTCTTACGGGCTTTCTGAGGTGAAGCCTTTTTCGACTTCGTGCTTGCAGTGCCAATCACGCCATCTCCGGCATGAGAGTCAATATTCGATTTAGGAGGGGGAGGAATTGAAAATTCAGGTCTAGGGGCGTCAGGTATTTTGTCGTAGAGCGTGCCAGACTGAGTATATACTAAGTCTAAATATTGAGCACGAGCGATGACTTGCTCCTCCGTTACGACTCCCCCCTTGGCCACATCTTCCGTTATAGCCGGAAGTAATGACTTTATAAACCATTCAGCTAATAGCTGATCAGGAACGTATGTTTTCACCATCCTACGTCGGCGACGCCACTCATGTATATGATCAGATATGTGAGTAGCTATCGTTTGTTTGAAGTTGGTCAGTATTTCGGTTCCTGTTGCATACCTAATTGGTAATTGAAAATGGGTTAAAAAAGTCATGGCTAAGGAGCTGAAATTGTCGAAAGAGGCTCTTGGCAATTCTATATACCATTTAGCCGCCGGACCTGTCAATGTCCTCTGGAAGAGGCGAAGTCTTATTGAATCATCGTTCAGAGTGTTCGATGAACACCATAGATGAAAGGTCATGACGTGATTCGACCGGTCTTCACCTGGATTTCCATTGAATTTAGGAATGTCCGAGGGAAGTTTGTGAGGAATTGCTGGCCACCAAGGGGCATAAGCAATCGGATCGTTTGTCAACTCATGTAAATCGGGTAACTCCAAAGTTGCCACGAATGGCAGCTGTTGACTCAGGTTAGGTGAAGCGTACCCAGGATACGAAGGGATCGCCTGAGCAGTTGGTCTTTGCATACCGGCATAATGTATTTGATGCTGGTATGATTGATACGGTTGGTGGACTACCCCACTGTAAAGTGGCTGGTTTAGACCGTTTTGTATATATGGTTGTCCACTGTTCGCAAAAATCTGCTGCTCGGTACCTTGGTACACTTGCTGGAATTGCGGTTGTTGATACTGCACCAACCACGGTTGTGATGCCATGGGTTGTTGTGCTATACTAACCACTGGACCAAGATGAGGGGTTATGGTACCCGTTTGTGCTTGTGCCGCCCCGCCAGCCGGCGATTGTGGTTGAGTCGCAGGGTCAAGGGGCTGTTGCATTACAACCTGAGGAAACTGAGGTTGACATACAACAGGCACCGTTTGAACTTGCGACACGGTTACAATCGCTGGTGTCGTCGGGATGTTCGTCACAGGCATTTGTTGTTGCATAGAATACACAACTCTTGGTTGCTGGGGTAGCATAGGTATCCAACCACTTGTAGTTATTCCAGTATAACCTGAATATGGTTGTGAACTCCCGTATGGGTAACCTCCCGGAGGGGGTAACGAAAAGGCATATTGCCCCCCATATGGTGGTGGTCCGGAACCGAGAGGATTTATTACACCTCGGGGACCGGATTGCCCAAACTGATTTCCGAAAGGATCAATTTGTTGAGTTCCAACATAGGAGTTACCGGGTATTATCCCGGGAGAACAAACAGGAACAGACCATACTGTCGTCATGGCCCCCGAAGGGACCCCCTCCAGCTGTTGAGAGTTAGAGACAGATGGCATGCCGGCGAACATTGTCGGAATGACTGCAGGGAGTTCTGCTGTCGCTGTGTCATTTGGCACAGTCCTAGATGTTGACGGTTGTTCAGACATTTTGAGTCTATCCAGTAGATTGCCTAGTGATTCTTCAGGAACTTCTCTGGGTGATAGGCTAGCTTCTGATGCAGTAGGAAGTAGAGTGATCCCTGCTCCAAAATGTGTTGGAGTAGTTGCTTGCGGATCTTCTACAATTTCTTCTATTGCGATCAGACCGGGTGGAAGAGGAACACCGTCAGGTCCGTAGAATACTTCTGGTGCCGAAGAAGGGGTTGTTTCGACAGCGACAGTTGTTTGAGGAGCAAGACTCTCTGAACCGATCACTGATGGAACTGATTCAGTAACACAAGTATTTGCTCTCAGACTAGGATCAGTGTTACTGTCCTTCTGGGGCTGTTGAACTTCTTCAATAGGGGCAGGGTTTCCAGAAATGTTTGGAGTAACCGGAACCTCAGATGTCGTCGGAACACTTGTTCTAACTTTGACAGGAGATTTGGAACCAGTTGAACGAGATCGCTTTGCCCGGGTTGTTTTCGATTCCGGAGACAAAGACGGTTGACTCGTACGCCTCCGCGAACGACAGTTCATCGATTGACTTTCTTCCACGGTTGCGGATTACTTGATCAACCAACAATGCACAGGGTAAAATGTGTTTTCGAATTGAATTAATTTTAGACGCTTTTTAAGACATAACTTGCTTTTTCATGTTTTAAGAGTCGAGAAAAAGCTAAAGATGACTCTAGTCTCCTTCGATGTATTAACGAGCCCGAAGTGACAAATGCTCGGATGGACTTTTTCAGTTATAGAGTTTGAAAAAGGCCAAAAGAAACTACTCTGGAGTTCTAGGCAGAGGGTGTGCCAAACCCTTCGCGAAACCACAGAATACGTTTTACGGTACGAGTGGTCGATCTTCGTGAATGCTGTGTTCACTGCATCGCGATCAGTAGGGCGGCCGACACGGCTTCCTATGGATAAAGGCTTTGTTCCTATAGGGGTCCCCCAATATACGCGACGGTACGCGGGGGCACAAGTCTGTATTAGTGCTATCGTCCCTCAGGAGGAATCACCCACCTTCGTAGAGATCGACAGTCACTATGTTTAACGACGCCGGTTCACGTCTCTACCTAGACCTCTACTGTGTTTTGTTATGTTTCAAAGCGTTGTTAGATAAATTCAGTTCTTTTTAGGTTGATCTTGCTTAGCAGTTTTCCTTTATGGATCACCACGTGATGTATGATACAACTCCTAAATGCAGTCTAAGAATGATAAGCAAGCTTTTTCAATTCTTTCAACTTATGAAAATCTTAACTACTGAGGGAAAAGAAAGACATCATCTTTTCAAACAGATCATAGAGCACACACTGATGCACTTTCCTAAATCGACATGCAAACTGTCAAAATGCACATGCACAATGCAAGTATTTCTTTTCTTCTTCCTTAATGTTGATGTATTACAAAAAGAAAGCTGTTGTATAATTTCGAATTCAATTTCAAGCGAAAGCAAACAAGTTTTTGTCCAATAATCAAAAGAACATCTTAAGATTCACTCGTTTCAACACAAGAAATAATGAAATTCGAACCATATAACGAAAGCAAATGTTCAAGAAGCTATGAACAGTAATAAACTAGCTCTTAGAATCACAACGACACTTTCTTACAGGCCTAGATCCAAGAGGTCACAGCAAGACTAGTTCACTTTCGCTACGGGAAACTGTGAATGAAAGCAAGAAATACAATAAGAACAATCATGGTTTCTTCATACAACTAAGGTAGAATGAAGGCAAAGAAAGGTAGTTTCAGCTGGGTATACAGGTTGACAACAGGCTGCAAAAACAATATTGAAAACTGGGCAACATACAGTAGGGAACCCCAGTTGCACAAGGCAAAACTGGATCAGCGCAGGTACTGCACTGTCAATTTGACATGCAGCGCAGGTAGCCCCTTCGGGACCTGCGTTGCAGCGCAGGTAGCCTTTGCTGCAGCTGCACTGAAGAGACAACTCTCGTCTCTCTCAGATTCCGGGTCACAGTTTGCTCAAAAATCAATGGTTTTTGGCCAAATCAGAGGCTATCAGTCAAGTATACACTAGAGGATGATTAAAGGAAGATGAACACTATCACAAAGAGCTAAAAAGAGTCCTTGTGGATCAGCTCTTCAAATCATAAACATGCCCAGCACTGAGCTAGAGTAGCTGCCCTCTACTTTGCATTCGAAGGATTCGAATGCAGTTCGATTCGGTACTCCCTTTGTTTAGGAAATGAATAGCAAGAAACACAAGCTACCAACAAGACACGATCCCCAGCGGAGTCGCCAGTCTGTTGTGGGGAAAAGTATCCAACACGGAATGACCCTATCCCACTCTAAGGGTGATAGTTCCTTAGCAACAGCTGAAGCAAAGCTATCTAAAGTTACTTCTTTATGACATGCAAGAGATGAAAGGAAGAGATCCACTTACCGATGTCTTGCGCAAATGGTCGATCCAATCTCCTCTATTTGCCGCTTGCTCCCAGCTCCAAGTCTTCTCACGGGCCCAGCTACACGAGATCCTGCGAACAAGACAAGAAAAGGAAACTACAAGAAGCATGCATTCATAATTGATTCAAGGATTAACATAAATCAAATACGCAAGTAAGACAATACACCATTGAAAAACATGCGAATAGAAGAACCTCAAATGCTTTATTAATATAAGGAAGTAAGGTTCAGGCGGTGATACAACCGTGAGAGGTCCAATCCAGCATCACCTTCCCGACGGAAAGAAATCTCCTCTTCACCTCCCTCAAGCAATCACCCAATACTCACAACTGTAAACCAACAGCAATTCTTTGCACAAAATTCCAGCCTCCAGATCCCATGGGATGAGATCCTTATATAGAGTTTTGGAGTGAAGATAAGTCAGCTTGATGTGTGACTTGTTGTCCTCTTCAACTCCAGTTGTTCTTCAGTCCTTGAGTCCACTCGGAGTTTCTACCTTCCACTTGGAGTTTTAGAACCTCTTTACTCATCATTAGGCGAATCTTCTGATCCAAGTGTCATTTTGGAAGCTTCCTGGGCACTGGCACATTGAGAAAAGATTCCTCCACATGTCAAAGTACGCCCAGCGTAGGTAGCCTTTGTTGCACTTGCTATGCAGCGCAGGTACACCATGGAGCTTTTGTCATTCAGCGCAGATGCTTAGTGGAGCAGCTGCTTTGATCCAAAATTGACCTGTTTTTGAGTGTTTTTCAGTGGAGAACTGATCTGAAGTGCTGTGGTTTGCTGACCTTGTTCCTCTAGGGGTAGGAACAACATGTTTAGGGACTTTGGATCCCTTAGATTATTGACATTTCATGCTCTATGCTGTAAGGCACAAAAATGTCTATAACACCAGTCTTTGAATTTTATATTCGGTACCCATCCCAGCGGCGGACTGTCAAACCTTATATCATCCGGAAGAAGCGCAGTCTGGAGCGCACTCTTCATGGCCTCCAGGTCCTTCGGTATCTTGTCTTTCCCTTTCCATTGGGGAATGTAGGGGGGTAAATCTATCGCTGAAGGTGCTTGGGAGACATTTTCTGCCTCATCGTCCTGTGCCTCAATTTGGGCTATCAGGGTTTGCAGATCTTCCTCCTCCTCTTCTGTTTCAATGGTGACAACTTTGCCCTTCTCTGTCATCGATATTTTACTAACTCTTGGGTGCCATGGTGATACTCGGACTGGCCCCATTGGTTGTTTGTTTTTCTATGGTCATGGCATGCGTGGGGACTTCGGTACCTCTGGTCAACCTGTTGCCTCTCCAGGCTCCTCTTGGGTCACTCGGGGCTCTGGGCTAACTCCCATAAATCGTACCCTGGTTCTCGAAATTGTGTTTATACTAGATTCGGTCGGTCGCATACTCACAGTTGTCAGGGTAGCTTGGGGCTCGCTGCTCTGTATGAACTCAATTCTCAAACACCCTAGAGTTGCTTCGAAACTATCTCGCAAAATTTTATAGTAACATTCAGATTTTAATTCGGTCATTCCCTCCATTTCTGAGTCATTAGTACCTACTTGGCGGTAGACCTCCCCAAATCTAGCTCGTAATTCATGTCTTAATGGCCCACTGCTTGCTCCTTTCTACATTAAATTAGACTTTTTGTCATGAACAGTGTTGTCAACAATTACCCCCCAGCCTATCTGCGCAGCAGTGCATCCCTTTAAGCGTGACCGCGAGCCTTGTGATAGACGGGCCCTACGCGGAACCTCCTTTCCACACAGATTTCCTGCAGCCTTGTTTATAGTCCCGCACCTTCTTTCAACTGTGTGGAGCGCTGAGACTGTGCCTTCTACAGATAGTCAAGTGGTCGCACCCCTGGTGCGAGACTACGCTTTTCTCGCTAACTTGGGCTGCGGGAAACTTTCACATGCCTTTGCGTCCTATTCCTCTATATATAGTACCTTCCCTTATTTAGTAAGGTATGGTTGTAGCCATGATAACAAGGTTGCAAATCTTTCTAATGTAGTAGTAGTGCTAGCCAGACTTGGTCTCATCATACTTAGTTTCTCGTAGCTCGCTTGTGCGACTTCAGTTTCCAGTTTACGGATTTCTTCATCCAATGTCATACTTCTCTTCCTCATCCGTGCCCACTCATCATCGATTTCACGAAGTTTCATGCTTCCTTGCCAAAGGTATTCTTGTAACTGCCTAATTCCTTTACCCAGGTCCTCACGTCATGTTCCTATTGCAAGAGCCATGGTCTGGGGATTCTTCTCTTTCCTCCTGGTCTCTTCTCTTCTTATCACTATTGGGATCATTTCTGCACTCTGGTTTTTGCTTATGGTCCTATAGGCCCATCGAACCACGGGCATGCGCAGTTCCCAATCTATTCATACCACCTGGTAAACTTTCTTCATAATCCCGCATAGCCTTGTTAATGCTCTATCGTGGGGTATTTGCGGTGTGCGTCGTTCTTTCTTCTGCCGCATCGGGTCCTGCTTTTTATCCTTAGCCTGGGTTGTGCTTGCCTAGCATGCAACTGCACCCATCGACACAGGTGGAAGTGCAAACTGCCTTTCCTTGGCTGCCTAACTCGTTTTGGATGCTAAGGACTTCCAAACTGTAAGTGCATCCTTCTTCTTCATTCGTGCCAGCTCCCAATATTCTTCTGGTGCATCTGCACCATTATGCAAGTGTCGCGTACAATGCCCAGTCCATCGCATCGTACCGCTGCTTTTTTGGTATTGACCTTCCAACTTTGTCTAAGAGTTCATCCCCACTTGTGTCCCCATCATAAGTTGGCAGTTCCCTGGCTTCGATCATCACAGACCGCAGTGATCTAATCATCATGTTGCAATTTAGCATTAAGACTTCATGCAACTGGTTCTGTCAGTGTTCTATTTCTTTGTCTAAATCTAAAGTACAGGAACTGTTGTGCTCCCATGAGATTCTCCCATCTTCAGTCAGGTTTACCCTATCCTAGTCTTGTTCCATTATCTGGTAAATGCAGTCCAGCTCATCATCATTGTCATCTTCGCGCACAGGTTCAGTATAGCGCACTCCTTTAGCTAGATCCAACGGAACTACTAAGCATAGAGACTTTTTCTCGAAAGTCATTTTTCTCTTATTCAGGTTGATGACTCCATTCATATCCGTAGCCCAATCTATCCCTAATAATGCGAGGTAAGAGTTACTGTCATCCACAATCTCTATTACCTCAAAGTCTGTCTACGTGCTCGCACCTTCAATATCCACTGTTACCCCTTGTAGTCTTCCCATGGGCACGATCTTTTGTTGGTTTGCCATCTGTAACTGAATAGGACACCACTGTAACACGAGCCGACCCATTCGTTCCCAATTTTGTTTTGGTAACACATTCATGTTCGAACCCAAGTTGAGGACTACCTGATCCATCTCATATTCACCAATTTGTGCCGTCAACCACATTTCCCTCCCAGTGCACAAAGCATGCTTCCCCATATTTCTAACTATGCGTGGTTCCCTTGATCCTGCGCACCTAGTGATCAACTCTTGGAATCCTTTAACTGCCTTATTGTCTCGTAGCAACTTCATGCATGTCTCTAAAAAGGTAGTAAGCATAGACAGATCCAATTGTACAGTTCAGAAGAGAAGATCACGAAGAAGATCTCATGGATTTCTGTGTATATGAAATGATCCTACCACCTCTTCTTGGATATCTGCGGTGTTTTGTTTTCCTGTATTATGAACTCATGCAGGTTCTGATCCAACCAATCTTCAATTTCTTTCTTCGTAGGGTTCCAGTGTTCTGACATCAGACATCACTTAGGCAGATCCTTGTCCTGGCAATGAAACAATTTGTTGGCTTATTGGGGCCTGACCCGGGTTTAGAAATGTTAGCCAAACAAATCCCGAAACTACTAGCCCTTTCGGTAACAGTCCGCAGAGTGCAGACTGAGGTCTCACCCAAGGTAGTATGGGAGGGTGTTGGTACCAGGTTTCCACACCTTAGGGATGTCTTAATGAGGTTTGGAAGTTCGCAAATAGATCCTACATGCTATGCTACTTCCGAACAACCGTCTATTCAGAGTATCTACCTTCGCGCGGTTTGGAAGATGAGTGCGAGTGCAATTTACCTTTTCTATATTTAATATTATGATAGATCTTGAATTACTTAAGAAGGCACAATGCTTTAAGTTACCATTTAACATAACAGACATACACGTAATTGTAAACCATAAAAAAATGCATAAACGAAAATATAGAATAGATACGCAATATTCCAAAACCAACTTATCTTTATTAATGACTTTTTCTAGTTACAATCCACTTCCTGCCCTGTGCACATAGCTGCAGGGGTCCGCGCACACAACTACGGACTCTACCGAGCCTCTGCGCACATAGCTGCGCGGCCTCTATCTCCTACTACAACCCTCGACTCAGAATTATAGACTCAGAGCGACTATCATTGTTAACAACCCATACACTTTAGATATTTTTCCGAAACCACCAAAAAACTAGATATTTTTCCGAAACCACCAAAAAACTATCTTCTACACCTAGAGCCTTGCTCTATTTATACATTCTCATGGTCCATGAACCATGGGCAGGCCAACTCACTTTCTATTATTTTACCTTATTTTTGGGTGGACTACCATTTGACTTGACTCATTACAACTCACGCTCTGCGCACTTCGTGGAGCCTTTACAATACCAATATCCCAAAATTGTGGGCTTTAAGCCCTAAAACCATTACGCGAGGGACTTGCTGCCCAAAAACATCTGTTAGCTTCATATTAGCCTCACGGATCGTACTCTTCAGCCTTTGATCTAGATCCCAGGGGGTTTCACCTGGAAGCATCGCGATCTCTTTAAATCTGATGATTGACTGTGTCTCTGATTTTGGCTAGCTAAATTCTCTGTTCAACGCATTTTGGATCTCCGCTATTCCTGCATTTGGGTGATCATTCGAGTGCTTAATATACCATGTCAACGTGCGATCTTGAAGTGCGCTCACCAATGTGGCCTTTTTAATGTTTTCATCCGTGACTCCTTGTGCTTCCCACACTGCTCTTACCACGAATCAGAATTGGTCTGGATCCTCATTCCCTACTCCTCTAAATACGGGTAGCTTGATTACGCTCGCCATGCTAAACCGTGGGAGTGGTGGAGGTGGGGTGGGTGAAGATGGAGGTGATGTAGGTGAAGTGGGTGATGGCGTAAGTGGAGGTGATAACTATGGAATGTGTTGCCTTATCAAACTAACCACACTTCTCGGAGAAACCTGAGCACACTCTTCCTCGCTCTCTCATGGAGGTGAAATTAAAGGACTGCTTCCTAATCCCTTGGTCTCTTTTTAGATCCTTCCGCTCCGTGTCATTCCAAACATCAATGTATTCGCATCACCCATTTTTCACATAACAACATCTTAATCCAGGTGTTCAGGGATTTAATGTACCTACCTCACGGTCCCTTGAGAAAACGTCGTCTTGCTTCGCTATAACTCACGGTTATGTCTATCGCGAACTCAGTGATAAACCCCCCTATTATTCGGTCGAGCCAATGGTCCACGGTCTACGTGATCTTATCTTCTGATGCTTCTAGCCTACGCACTAACTCTAGAGTCCACACTATCGATTGATTGAGCTTGTACCTTCCCTAGCTGTTGGCTAGCCTCGCAATACACTTGTATAGTTTCGAAGAGAAGGATGCGAAGAAGATCTCGTGGATTTCTGTATATACGTAGCAATCCAGCCACCTTTTCTTGGATATCTGCAGAGTTCTATTTTCCAGTGTCACGAACTCGTGAAGCATCTGATCCAACCACTCTTCAATTTCCTTCTTTGTAGGATTCTAGTGTTTCGACATCAGACATCCCTTAGGCAGATCCCAGTCCTGGCAACGGAACCATTTGTTGGCTTGTTGGGGCCTAACCCAGGTTTAGAAGTGATTTAGCCAAACAAAACCCGAAACTACTGACCCTTTCGGCAATAGCCCGCGGTGCGCGGACTGAGGTCTCACCTAAGGTAGTATGGGAGGGTGTTGGAACCAGGTTTTTGCACCCTAGGGATGTCTTGATGAAGTCTGGGAAGTTCGCGAACCGATCCTGTGTGCTCGCATTGCTTCGCACAGATGTATGACCTTCGCGTAGCTCAGTAAAGAGCGCAAAGAGGTGCGGTCTAGATCCTTCATCCTTACTGCGTTATTATTATAGATCTTAACTTAATTTTGTGGGGCCAATATTCTTATCAATCATTCAACATTAATAACAAGTGCCCACAATGATAAACTGTAAGGAGATGCATAAACATATAACAGAAGCATAAACATACAGATCTACAATATTTCAGAATCAACTTAGCTTTTATTAAACTTCTGTTCTGTTACAATCCCAACTCCGCCCTGCGCACTCAGCTGCAGGGGTCTGTGCACATAGCTGCAGACTCTACCAGGCCTCTGCGCACACAACTGTAGAGCATCTCCTTTCTACTACAACCCAAGACTCGGACTTACAGACTCAGAATAAATATTGCATTCAAAAACCCATATCACTTAAGATCAAGACTAACCAAAAAACTAACTTCTACACTTAGAGCCTCGCTCTATTTATACATTCCATGGTCCACGGACCATGGGTAGGCCAACACATTCTATATTAATTTACAGCATTTTGTGGTAGATAACCCTACACTCTCGTACTCCGCGCCTGCATTTTGCGGGGTCTTACATTACTTTTGCCAAAAATTCAAGCTACAAGCCCCAAAAACCCGCTATGGGGTGATCTGATGCCCAACAAGGAACTCTATAGTGAACCATGCATGCTTTCCTCTCATGAAGAAAATCCCATTATGTCCCTCTCCATGAGCAGAAAAATTCCCTTTTGCATCATTTCCCAAAAATCTTCTATTTACCCCAGTTTACAAGACTGGCGCTAATGACCCGCATCCTCCTCGTGCCGATAAATAGGGATTAAAACTATCACTAGCACCAATAGGATCGATTGAGTCCTTTCTCAGTCACTCTGATCCTATTTTGGAAAGTTTTTTAAATATGGAGCTGAAGCGTCCAACTCTAGAAGCTTCATAATAGAATTCTGGTAAATGGTTAGATCGGATGGAGCCAAGGGAGTCAGTTTGGGCTCCTTTCCCTTATTAAGATGGAACAAACTCAAGAGATAAGACCTTCTCCCCTAAAGAGAGGAACTGCCTCCCATCCATCCAAGCTATATAAACCTCTCTTTCTCCCAAGAAAAAGCTAGTTTTTAGTTTGGAGTTAGAATAATTAGCAAGACATCTATAGCTTGAAGTTTTGTAGTGTATGTTTGAGGGAGAATAGTCTACTTTGGTGTGGTTTGAGACTAGAGGGAAAGAGGCCTTAAAACCTCTATTGTTGGGATTGTCCATGAAGTGCTAGCAGAAGTGTGGGAACCCAGATACGTCAAAGGAAAATAGCAACGTCAAGGCACCGATTGTAATCTCTTTCTGATTTATATAAATGCAATTATCAATTGATTTCCTACATGAAGTGTCATTTTACATCTTTATGGCTTAATGTTCCTTGACCTGTTAAGTGGATGAATACAATATTGTATGTTATTACTGGGGAGCCAATCCTTCTATTTGATTGATTATCATTTTATGGTTTTGTGTGAACTTTTCTAGTGTCACCATTTCCCTTTAGTGTTCTTTGCTTTGCCTGGTTTACTGCTCCAAGTCTGAAATTTACAGTGGCAAGTCTGGTCTTAGCCTTTGAAAAGTTTTATTTTTTTTCCTCGAATCCTCGGTTAGCATGTTTATTTTTCTAACAGTCGCGCCGATCAGCACGAGTTTCTCAAAAATAGTTACGTCGACCCCCTTTTGGCGCATGTTGTCAGTTAGGTAGTCGCGCCAATGCCTATAGGTGAATATCAGGGTTTCCCCTAGATCATAACCAATGTGTATTTCCCTCTTAATTTCTACCTCTTAGCTCATTTTTCCTCTATTCTCCCTGACTGGAAAGCTTCATTAGCTTGGTTTGTGTGCTTGTTTGGTTTAGCCTACCCTCTGATGTGTTAATTCTGGCCCTGTGTGAAGTTCTTTTTTTATTTTTTCTATGAATCCCTCGATCAGCCCTACTTGTAGTCTGGCCAGTCACACCGATTAGCCCATCAGCTCTAGTTGTAATCTGGCCAGTCGTGTTGGTCATGCCAATCGACGCTAGTTATCAATTAGGCAGTCGCTTCGGTCTCTGAGTTAAAAAAAAAAAATCAGAATTTCTCCCATTATAGTGCCAATGTGTCTTGACCCTCAGACTCTCTTCTTCCGCCTAGAAGTGACTAGGATTCTTTGTTTGTTGGTTTTTATTGATTAATTGGCTTGAAGTTTCATTGCTTGATTTTTTGAGTTTGTTGGATGGTTTCTATGACCCTAGGGCATCTAGGTCAATTACCATTCATTGTTTGTTTACTCATTATGTCAAGTTTCTGATTTGCTACTTCATTTAATCCATCTTTCAGCCGCAACATCTTTATTGCTTCATTTTCAATTGAATGAGTGAAAGAGTCTCATTTGTTCTCTTATTTCGAGTGACTCTTTTCTCATTCTGAGCATATATTACATTGATTGGTTTGTCGATTGAAGCATTTATGTGTTTGGTTTCCTCGATTCAGGGAAAAAGTTGCTTTTAGTTTCATATATCATGCTTTGGATTTGATTGATGCTTGTTTGTTTGGAATTGTGAAAATTTTCATTAAAGTGCTTTATGTGAAAGACACATTTTTGTATTTATAAAAAGAAGAACATCATTCTAGTTTACTTAAGTGAAAATATTGCATTAGTAGCGTCATTGAGAAGCTAAAACTACATCATCATAAACATTGGAAATGAAATGAAACCTATTTTGTTATTAAGGGAATATTAAGTGCATTTAAGGACATATATTAGTGAAAGATTTCATTCTTTGATTGTTGCATTGATTGTGTGCTCTCCATCCCTCAATTAGTGTTGACTTTCATCGAAGAAATATTTCTTTTCTCATATAGGTTCATGTAGGAGTTTTGTCAGATGACAACGGTAAGGCCTTGTAATTGAAAACTAATTCAATATCAACCATCAAAATTTATTGAGTTAACCTAAGGAAGAATTCAAAATTAACGCTCACATTTAGTGGTCTAGGCTAGAGATATGTTCCGACGTCTATAAACCTAGCAGCTGCCGTTCACTTCGGCACTAGACATTGCTAGTACGGACTTGTGCTCGCCGTACCCTCATGTATATAAAGGGAGACCCCACTAGGTCTACAATCCTTTATCTGTAGGAAGTTGAGTCTGCCACCTTGTAAACATGATACACTGAACACAACATTCAGGGAGATTGCCTACCTGTACTTATCGGTTCACTAGGAGGTATCCTGCAGTTCGCGGTTACCTGGTAATAATTTTGCCTAGATCATCCATAGCAGTCATTTTGATATTTTTGACTCTTTGAATTTAAAATATCATCGAGCACTTGTCCTTTCGAGCTCGTTAAATATGAAAGCGACTGGAGTCAACTTTCATCCTTTTCTCGACTCTTAAAACATGAAAAGGCAAAGTTTTGTTTCAGTGTCTTAAAATTAACTACCCACAAAATATTCCTAGTTAAAGTTATCTTCCTCAATGATTCTTTAGGGTCGATTCCAATGGAAACATTTCGAGAGTATATCGATCAAGGATTCCCCTCAAATGGGAATCCTGGTCCTTTTCCTTCTTTTGGAAACACCAGTGCTCCTTATATGGCAACGTTGTTCCTCCCTGGGTTAACCATTGGTCTACCTGTCTTGTTATTTTTGACCTCGGTGGTCCCGAGTGTCTCGAATCTTGTCTGAACGTCTCCTTCATTCACATCACATCATGATGATTCTAAGGTTGACCCCTTGCCTTCTTTTGCCATTTCTTCACCCTCCTCTTCTACTTTGCCTAGTGAAAGTTTCAAATCTAGTAATCAAGTGGCTAAGAAGAAGAAGAAGATGAAGAAGAAGAAGTCAGATAAGTGAGAGGCCAACTGTGTAGCTATTGCACTAAATGCACTTCCTGTCGACAAACCTTCTGATCCTCCATAGAAGGTCAAATTCCCTTGCAAGCTGTGTAAGGGTGACCATATCCTTCAAGACTATCCTGACATTCCCAAAGTCTTAGAGGTATGGTCTCAAAATCTGGATCGACCATCCCCATCAACCTCTAGAGATCATGTCAATGCTACAACCTTGGCTAGCGATGGTACGGAGAAGGGAAAAATTAAATTCCCCTATAGGTTCTGTGAAGGAGAGCATCTTCTTCACCTTTGTCCTTTTATGGATAAAGCTTCCAAAATTTTAGAAAACCTTACAGCTCCTCAACCCCAACTTCTTGTTGGTTATCAAAGGCTTTCTTATAACCCTCTGCTAGTTGGTAAAGAGATTTACTTGGATTCATCTCTTGCCCATCCTGCTCTTCCTAAGCATGACTCTCTTGTGTCTATTCCAGATCGACGTGTCGATGTGGCTCTGCCTTCAGTTGTTCACTCTATTCCTGAAGAGTGTAGTGATCATACTGCTCATGTTCTTCTCGTCTCCTCAAATTCTCATGAATCGAAGAGTAACCCTCTCGTCCTCATTGTTCAAGAGATTCCTTCTCCTTCTTCTATAAGGCATGAGAGAAATCATATGATTCCCCCACCAAGTAGTTATGTCATTTCTTTTGACTGGATTCAACTAACTGCTTTCCACCTTCCATATTATGTATCTTTCTAGATCACAATACAAGTCTATAATATGGTAGTACATGTCACTATATTGGATGAAGGCACATCTGTTAGCATCATGTCTTCTACTACTTGGTCCCCACAGCTTGTTCCTGTCACTCAGAATTTGTTGGCTTTCAACAGAGGAACCAGTCAACCCTTGGGGGTCCTTATGAAGTTCCCTATTACTTTGGGAGGAAAGACCATCTATATAGACATGATGGTAGTCCAAGGTCCCTTAGATTTCAATATTCTCCTTGGATGTGACTATGTTTATGTCATAGGAGCTCTTGTTTCTTCACTTTTCCATGTGGTTTGTTTTCTACACGAAGGGAGAACTGTGACCATTGATCAACTGTCATTCATTGGTCACCAGGAAGCTCCTTTGTAACCATCGTACCCTATCAGATCTTGTTTGCAAGTAGTACCTTCCCGGCCACATGTCAATTATGTGGCTACTCATTTTGTCTCCACATCTGCTGATGATAACACGGATGATATAGTACATTGTGTACTGCGGGCATGGAACCCGATCTGTCTATGGTACCACTTGACATGTATTCCTCGCAAAGCATGGTTCTTCCATCTAGTGAAGACCTCTTTGGAGATATGTTCTCATATGGTTCATGAAAAGATGTGATGAGGATAGTTCCTGGTCTTGTGTCAAGCTCGTTAAAGAATGAAACAAATCCCTAGTCCAAATCGATTCTTTGATTAAGATCTCATAAAATCCCAATTGAGTATTTTCTGGATCTCAAAAGTGAACCTTCATTCCATCCACCTAGCTGAATGAAATGAAGCTTGGGGGGCATGTACCTCATTTGAGTCATTATGCCGGGGGCATGTGAACTTATCCCAAGCATAGTTTTTCATTTCAAGCTTGTGTAAACATGAAACTGAAGCCAAGAAAAGTTCTCCATGGTTCAAGCTTGTAAAAGAAAATGAACTCATGACCGATTTGCATCTCGTGATTGCTCTTTTAATCAACTAATTTCTACTATATGAGCCTTGGTTGTTTCATTCTATCGCCACCATCTCTTTGGCTGATCATATGCTTTCACTTGGTTGTTTTTCCTTTCCTGAGGAACCGCATCGATGAGTGGTTTTATTGGCCAGCCTCTTGAGCATTACATGTTTTGAGTAGTTCCACAATTGTCGGTACCAGTTGCTACCCTTTATAGCACTCGTTCCTCCAAGACGAGTCACCTTTAAGTTCTTTTTTGACTCATAAAAAATGAAAATATTGCTGAGTATTTTTTCCCTTTTAGACTCATTAAAGCAAATAATAGCAGGGAGTCATCTTTAAGCTCTTTTCTCAACTCATAAAAACTCCAATGAAAAGATCGCCGGGTATTTTTCCCTTTTGACTCATAAAAGAGAATAAAATGGGGGGGTCTACTTTCAGCTATTTTCCGACCTTTTAAACATGAAAAGATTGCCGAGCTCTTGTCATTTTGAACTCGTTAAGGGATGCGAAATGTCATTTACCCAGTATACGTTTACCCCTTTTTTAGGCCGGGATAAACTATTTACAGAAAATGTAGTCCTTGATTGAAATGGTCAAGCGATTCTCTCAAGTATCGTTTTCTACCTTTTCGGGCTCGAGAGACACAAATGTACAAAATGGGGCCATGTGAAGTTTTTTTTTTTCCGTGTTTTCTTCAAACTCTCTAAACATGAAAAATATACCAAGTTACACCTTTGTCAGACTCATTAAAGCATTAAACGACATCGGATTCGTCACCATGATGAATATGAGTTTCTCCTTCCTAGGGCTCATTAAAATTACTAAGTCGGATTCATCCGAAGGATGAACTTACAGTGCAAGCACATGCTATACCATTCAAGCTTGCGATAAAAAATAATTGGGGTACCTGCTAGAAATGGTGGGGGAAAATTGGAAATCCTATCAGTCATGTCGGCAGCTGACTCTTGAACGTGACACTCTCTATTTTGTGTCGGGTTGAGATATCTCCACTTCATCATTTACTTTCCTAGGTTGGGCCATTCACTTGACCTTCCATTTGATCTCTTCCACGCCATCATGACCACCGGTCCCATGGATCCAACAGCTGCCAAACTCTGGAATTGTGTCACCGATATGTTCAAGAGTTAGTCCCTTTACAATTACACTTACTCCTAATTGTCTGTATCATCTGAAATCATTTGCATCCCTTTGTCTCGTGTCAATGATGTGGGATACATCATGGCCCTCCTTCAACACGGTCTTTTCTTGTTGACTTCAACTCATTATCCAAGAAGCTAGCCAAGAGACTCCCTTCCAGTACCTTAGATCTTTCATGCCCTAATGGTAATTTCTTCACACTCGATGAAAAGTTCACATCATTGGCTTTCGATTGGGTGATTTCACAGGTGTTCGACATTAGTTCCTTTATTCACATTTCATGAACTGTGCTACTAGTAACTTGAGAGCCATTGTCATTATTGGTGGTTTATCTCATGCTTGTTAACAATTCACATCATTGATTGGTAATCAAGTGACTTTTTATCATGTTTGACTTCAACACATTCATTCACATGTTAGAATTTGTACTTTGATTGGGTCATTTGGAGCGCAAGACCTTAGGCTAAGATTACACAAGTCCAGGTTGCGAGGCGATGTGACATGGTTGTTGGGTCTTGAAAATGTCATTCATTTCCATTACACTTTCACTATTATGTCCATTATATCACCTCCATTTCACCTCCATTTCACTACTATGTCACTACATTCATCCCACTTTCATTATCATTGGACCACATTTATGTTTTTCGAAACTTTATTAATTCTTAGCCTTTTTAAGTGATTTTGTGGTTAACGATTAGAAAATAATGTGCATATGCTTATACCTAACAAGTGGGTTGAGATTGATGACATGTGTAGGTCAAAAGGAGGCTTCTAGAAGACCCTTATGTGGCACTCTGTTATAGACATTTTTGGGCACTACAACCCCAAGCATGAAATGTCCATAAACCAAGGGCTCCTAAGTCCCTAAAAGTGTTGTTCTAACCCCTAAAGGAACAAGGTCAACTGATTACAGCTTCTCCCAGAAGTTCTCCATGAAAAACTGCTCAGAATTGGTCAAAATAGGATCATTTCAGCTGCTCCATAGGCAAAGTGCGTTGCATCTCACCTAAACACACTGTGTGGGTCCATTGCATTTCAAAAAGCCCTTCTATGGGGTGCGATGGGCAAGAAGTGACAAATGGCAGTGTCATTCCGCGAGGTGGAGAGGTAATGGAAGCTTCCAGAAAGTTCTCCTGTGACACTTGCCTCTCTGAATTTGACCAAGGATGAGTAAGAGATCATTAATCTCCAAGTGGAAGCAAGAACTATCAGAGGGAAGACACTAATCAAATCACAAGCTGACTCATCTCCCTTACAGATATCTATATATGGATCCCTCATCCCAGAGATCCAGAGGCTGGAATTTTGCATATTGTAAGGAATTGCTGTTGGTTTCTTGAGACAAACATCAAATTGTTGGGTGATCTAAGCTTTGTATGAGGTGAAGAGGGGCTTCCTTGCTGAGAGGATGATGCTGGGTCAGAACAGCTGGTTGTAACTCCCCTTGGCTCTTTCTTGTTTATCAATAAAATCTATTCAAGTTTTCCTCCATACTCTTGTGTCATTTATGTTTGCTGCATTTGTATGGTCAATTTACATTTGATCCTAGATTGTTTATGATTATAGATCCATGTTCTTGTATAATGCTATGCTACTGTGATCTTACAGGTACTCTGTGAAGTTGGGCGTGCAAGGGAACAAGTAACAAAAGATTATCAAGAAAGAGAGGAATCGAACTAGGAGATTAGCGCAAGACAGAGGTTGGTCTTCTTTGTTCTTCTCTATCTATACTTCATAAAGGAAAAACGAAAGTAGCTTTACTTTGTTTGTTTCTAAGGCATCTATCACACCTTAGTGGGATAAGCAGTTTTGAGTAGACACTTTTCCCTGTAACAAAATGGCAACTCCGCTGGGGACAAATTAGTTTGTTTGCTTATCTTCCTTGTTGTCTATTTCATAAACTTACAGACGGAGCCTGAAGTCGAGCCAGGTAGCTTTCGAACTGCATTTGCTATGCAAATGCAAAGTAGATAAATGCCGCTTCAGTCAATCTCCGGGATCTGTTTATGATTTAAACAACTGATTCACAAACTCTCTGATTGCCCATTGTGGTAGCTCTAGATCCTCCTTAGATCTACCCCTGATTGTTGCATTACTGATTACCATTTGCTCGGCCAAAACCCATGAAATGAACTGCAAACTGTGACCCGAAACCCAAGCAAAGTCTCGTCTCTGGCCCAGCGCAGGTACTGTTCTATGAATCTGAAATTCAGCGCACTTCCTGAGTGTAGTAGGTGCACTGAATTTCAAATTCCCTGTGTTACAGGTGCGCTGATCAGACTAGGCATTGTGCAGTTTTGGTTTCTGTGATTCATTCTTTCCAGTTCTATTCATGAATTTTGCTGCCTGTGATCAGTATATCTCTGTTTGAAACCCCTTTTCCTTGCTGTTATTCCGCCTCCTTTGTACAAAAGAACTGTAAATGTTTTTGTGTGTTTGTTGAGTCATTTTCAGTTCTCCTTTGCAAAAAGTAACATAATCGCACTGTCGTCCTTTGATTTGAAAGTGTCGCAAGTGTCGTTTTCAATCATAGGAAAGAGTTTGATTGCTGTAGATAGTTGATTATCTTGTTACTATTGTTTTTGGTCTGAATTTGTAATTTTTCTAGTGTCGAAAACAAGTATTCATTTCCAAATCGTAAGGTGTTGTGATTGCCTCCATTTTTTATTTCGAAAAGAAACTTGTTGATAACTGTCGCTTGAAAAGTAATTCAGATTTGTGCATCAACTTTCTTTTTATCATTTACATACTAAGAAAGTAGAAAACAAATACATGCATGTGCATTTGCATTTAGACAGTCTGATTGGTTTGATTTAGGAAAAGTGCATTTAGAGTGTGCTCTTTGCTCTTTGTGAAAGAATTATGTTTTTCTTTCCTTAGTAGCTAGGATTTTCATTGCACAAAGAAGATAAAAAGATTGTTTATCATCTTAGATTGCATTTTAGGAATTATACTACATCTCGCGGTGAACCTAAAAGGCAAACTTCATAAACAAGATCAACCATAAAATAAATTCAATGAATCTAACAACGCTTTGGAACCTAACGCACAACATTTAGAAGTCTAGGCTAGAGACGTATTCCGGCGTCGTAAAGCCTGGTAACTGTTGTTCTCACTGATGGTTGGGTGATTCCTCCACTTTGAGACGATAAGTGCTAGTACGGACTTGTGCTCCCACGTATCGTCGAGTATATTTTGGGAGACCACAATAGGCTTAATCCTTTATCCATAGGAAGCCGTGTCTGCCACCCTATCAATCGCAATGCACTGAACACAGCATTCGGGAAGATTTACTGCTGTACCGTAAAAAGTATTTTGGATTTTTGCGATTGGTTTGGTAATCCCTCTACCTAGATTTCCAAGGCAGTCCCTTTCGTTCCTTTTCAGACTCCTTAACAGAAAAGGTCCATTTGAGCACTTGTCACTTCAGGCTCATTAAAAATCGAAGGCGACTAGAGTCATCTTTTGTTTTTTCTCTACTCTTAAAAATTGAAAAAAGAAGTTGTGTCAAAGCGTCTAAAATTTATTTTAAACAGAATATTCATCACCCTTTTATACGTTGATCTTGGGTTGAGAAAATGGAATCCACCAACCAAGGAATTCCCCTTGGAGGAAATCCTAGTCCCTTCTCCTCTTGGGGAGATGTTGGTGCACCCCATATGGCCACATTGTGGCGTCCGGGATTGACATTCGGCCTGTCCGTATGGCTCTTCTCAACCTCTGTCGTTCAGAACACTGCAATTCCTGAACAATTGAGTCAACAACTAGACGAGTCCAGAGTTAACCACCAACCTTCTACTTCCTACAATTCATCCTCTCCTCCTTCTTCTTCACTTGATGGGGTTGGTAAAGCCAAAAATCAAGTACCTGAGAAGAAGAAGGAAAAGAAGAAGAAAGAGAAGAAGAAGAAGGAGCCAAAAGCGAAAGGGGGCAACCAAGCGTCGTCTAACGAAAATCCACACACTGCACTGGCCAGACCTAAATCGCCATGTGTCATTTGCAAAGGAGACCACTATCATAGAGATTGTCCTTGCATCCCTCGGATCTTAAGGGACTGGTCTCCTCGTTTGCACAACCCAGTGTCGTCAACCTC
Organism: Pinus tabuliformis; assembly: GCA_031772625.1. NCBI lineage: Eukaryota > Viridiplantae > Streptophyta > Pinopsida > Pinales > Pinaceae > Pinus > Pinus tabuliformis. Next base: position 941,998,099 of record CM062812.1, read on the forward strand.
TGATGATCATGTTGAAAACACACCGTCGACTAGTGAAAGTGAAGCCCTAGGACAAAAAGGAAAATATAGATTTTCTTGTAAACTGTGCGAAGGCGACCATGCAATCCACCGTTGTCCCTTCTTAGATGAGGCTAAAAGAGTTTTGGACGATCGTCCAGTCTCACCGTTACGACTTCCTCCTGGATATAAAAAACTCTTGCCGAGTCCATCACTAGTTGAAAAGTCGGCTGACCCACTCAGGTGGTTGGCCGAAGCATCTATCATTGAAGACAAACCATCTGAACCCATACCAGACGAAAGTCAAAAGGTTGAGGCGGTAGTTGACCCAGTCTTGCCTTCAGAGGTTCCATCTTCAGATTTTACAGTCACCAAAGAGAACAAGGATGACACCATCCAAATTCTTTTTGTAAGCACAGACTTCGATGAACATGGGGGCAATTTACCCATTCCTTTACCGCAGGAAGGAAGTTCATCAGAGTCATACCCAGCCGTCTATTCGGTCCCACCTCCAAGCAGCCTAGTTGTCTCCTTCGACTGGAATCAGCTAGGCAGACCCCGTTTACCAGCGAGTGTACCATTTCAGATTATTGCTCAAGTATATAGAATGCTTATGGCTGGTACCATCATAGATGAAGGGGCTTCTGTGAGTATCATTTCCTCGACTGCTTGGAAAGTGCTTGGTTCGCCATCGATTTTGCCTAAAATGAAAAATCTAACAGGCTTTGACAAAGGAACCAGTCGACCGTTAGGGATCCTTCCCAATGTGCCCATAACATTGAGGGGGAAAACCATTCAAATGAACGTAATGGTAGTTCAAGGACCCCTGGATTATAATCTACTCCTTGGACGAGAATATATTTATTGCATGGGAGCGATTGTCTCCTCACTCTTTAGAGTAATGTGTTTTCCGCACGAAGGAAGAGTGGTCAGGCTCGTAGACCAGCTTTCATTTCCCAGATCACATAGAGCAAATAGTCATATGCCATCCCTGAATGGTATTTTCACATAAGGAATGTCTCATCAATCTCCAGTCCGTCCGCCTGATGAGCGCGAGTGATTCAGGGGACATGACTGAAACCCAGGGCACATGCACCCTGGTCTACTTCAGCAGGAAAACTTCGGGTATAGGGTAGGTTTCCGCGAGAGAATATGACTAGTCTGTACTCCTGTCCGTGATTGGAAGAGGGGGTTATTCTGGAATAAGATTCTCTTGTCAAAGTTATGTGGGTTGGCAGGCATTGCCACTCACCTTTGTTTATTTCGGTAGACATCGCCGAAGAAGTGTTTTGTTTGCGGTGTGAATAGAACAATCTTTGGTAACCTGAAAGAGGTATACCTTTCCTGATAAAACAAATGTTTTGTTGGTGATTTGAAAGGTGACCTTGAAACTCTGTTTTATACCTGGGGGCATGCAAACCTTTTGGCATGCAAGCGAAGAGAGACTATTTATTTTTTAAATTTGTAGGTCCTCTAACCCTTTAAACTTGTAGGATTGGTCGTTTCCTAACTTGCATAAAGAGAGGATGTGGGGCAAAACTCTAAAAGTTGCCGTTTTTATATATGAGACATTCTTATTATACGACTGGATTAATCGAGCAGTTTTAGGACATAGTTCAAGCTCGTTAAAAAATAAACATAAGTCATGAGCAAATGTTTCCCCCCAGTGTTTAAGCTCAATAAAAAAAATGAACCGATTTCCTGGTAAATAACCATCGTGAATGTAGTACTTCAGCCTTTAAAAGCCTTGGTCGTGTTCTCATCATCACCTCCACTCTGTATTGGCTGATCATTTACCTCCATTTGATTGTTTACCCCTTTTTGGGGAACAACTGCGAAGAGTGATCTCACTAGCCATCCTTGTAACACTGCCGTGATTGGAAAATTCCAAACCTTACCTGGAATCAGCTGCTACCCAATTTTATCACTCGTTCCTCAAAAGACGAGTCTCCTTTAAGCTCTTTTCAACTGACTCGTAAAATATGAAAAGATTGCCGAGCCATTGGCCTCTCCAGCTCGTTAAAGGGACCAGAAGTGCTATCCCTCCTCTAAATTTTAATCTTTTTGCACCCGACGGATTATTACACAAAAAGATCGAGCGCTTGTTTTGTTCGGCTCGTTAAAAGGATCGAAAATTCATCGCTTGTGTATTGTTTTATACTTTTTCATACTTAAGGGATTAGATGACGAAAAAGGAATTTTGGATTTTCCTTTACATTCCTTTTCAGACTCTCTAAAATTGAAAAGGACCGAGTTATCTTTGTCGTTAAACTCTTTAAAACTTAATAGCGACAAACTTGTCTATAGACGAGAACAAGTTTCACTATCGCTAGGCTCGTTAAAACATAGCGATGGGTTTGCCCGAAGGGAAAATTATAGAACAAGCATATGTTATCCTCCTCAAGCTTGACAAAAATAAAGAGGTACTAGTCAGCAATGACTGGGGAAAAATTGGGAAGAAAACTTGAAGAAACTTTGATGGTAGCAAGTCGCTCTTGAACATGACACTTTCACTCCGCATCCAAGTCGGGTTGGGTTGTTTCATTCACCGGTAATATCACCATGGTCCCATCACACATCCACATTTGGGGTTAATGCTACCAATCCATCATGTCATTGTCGCCGATATGTTCAAGAGAAGTCATTCAAAGAATTCACCTGTGTCTCACCCGCTACAATACATTTACACTCCATTCTTTCATGACCGCCACCCTGAACCTTATATCACCAGATCGTTTTCACCTCCATTAAAATCATTTGCTCCGTTCCGTGTCATTGATGTGGGATTCATTAAGGCCCTCTTGTGACGGATCACTTCTTGTTGACATCAGCTCATTATCCAAGAAGTCGATCTAGGAACACCCCATTCAGTACTTTGAAGCTTGCATGCCTCAATGGCAAGTTTCTCACTTCCGGCGACAGGTTTACATCAATGGCCTTCGACCGAAAGATTTTGCGTGGTGTTCGATGCCAAGTCCTTTATTCACACCACGTGAATTGTACTGCAGTACCTTGAGGGTCATTATCATTATCGGTGATTCCTCTCGTGCCTGTTAACAACTTACATCGTTGGCTGGTAATCAGGCGATGTCTTTCCATGTTCGACTCCAGAACATCTCTCACATGGATTGACTTGTACTTCGAGTGAAGATCGAACGAGATTGAAGACCCTGGATCTAGTTTCATCCATCCGGGCTGCGATATATATTCAAGGAAATAAAGACATCAAATGTACATCATTGCTGCACAGATAATCATCCAATCAAAGGGATGATGGCTCTACCAGAATCATCAGTCTACACTCAGGCGATTGTCTGTCCTATGTACATGAAAATGAATTTATAAAGCTGAGCATGGGAATGCCCGCCTCAACTAGATCATGAAAATATTATGAAGATAATGTATTGTATTGTATCTTATTACAGGTCTCCTCTCAGCTTGAAAGAACTTCGGATCCTCATAATAAAGCATTTCACCCGACATCAAAAGATTAACGACCTCATGCTTTAGGGGGCAACTGTTATAGACATTTTTGGGCACTACAACCCCAAGCATGAAATGTCCATAAACCAAGGGCTCCTAAGTCCCTAAAAGTGTTGTTCTAACCCCTAAAGGAACGAGGTCAACTGATTACAACTTCTCCCAGAAGTTCTCCATGAAAAACTACTCAGAATTGGTCAAAACAGGATCATTTCAGTTGCTCCATAGGCAAAGTGCATTGCATCTCACCTAAACACACTGTGTGGGTGCGTTGCATTTCAAAAATCCCTTCTATGGGGTGCGATGGGTGAGAAATGACAAATGGCAGTGTCATTCCGTGAGGTGGAGAGGCAATGGAAGCTTCCAGAAACTTCTCCTGTGACACTTGCCTCTCTGAATTCGAACAAGGATGAGTAAGAGATCATCAATCTCCAAGTGGAAGCAAGAACTATCAGAGGGAAGACACTAATCAAATCACAAGCTGACTCATCTCCCTTACAGATATCTATATATGGATCCCTCATCCCAGAGATCCAGAGGCTGGAATTTTGCATATTGTAAGGAATTGGTGTTGGTTTCTTGAGACAAACATCAGATTGTTGGGTGATCTAAGATTTGTATGAGGTGAAGAGGGGCTTCCTTGCTAAGAGGATGATGCTGGGTCAGAACAACTAGTTGTAACTCCCCTTGGCTCTTTCTTGTTTATCAATAAAAGCTATTCAAGTTTTCCTCCATACTCTTATGTCATTTATGTTTGTTGCATTTGTATGGTAAATTTACATCTGATCCTAGATTGTTTATGATTATAGATCCATGTTCTTGTATAGTGCTATGCTACTGTGATCTTATAAGTACCCTGTGAAGCTGGGCGTGCAAGGGAACAAGTAGCGAAAGACTATCAAGAAAGAGAGGAATCGAACTAGGAGATTAGCGTAAGACAGAGTTTGGTCTTCCTTGTTCTTCTCTATCTATACTTCATAAAGGAAAAATGAAAGTAGCTTTACTTTGTTTGTTTCTAAGGCAGCTATCACACCTTAGTGGGATAAGCAATTCTGAGTAGACACTTTTCCCTGTAACACACTCTAAGGCCAAATTCGAGCTTGAGTGAAAAGAATCATGGGATCATGAGGATATGTGTCACATCTCCTAATTGTATTGAAACTCTAAGAAAACATGTGTCTTATCAGTTCCTATTTTGATTAGGACTCTAGAGGTAGAGGGAGAGATTCATGGACTCTCATTAATGAGATGGCTTCTCATCTTTTTGTATAAATAGGAGATCTCTCTCCTTCATTTATTAGCTTGTTAGTTCTTAAGCTTGTTAGCTTGTGAGTCTTAGCTTAGCTTGGAGTTTGTAGTTCTTCCTTGATGGATTTTGAAAGCTTTAGAGAGCTTTGTTGTACTTTGTAATTTTGAAGAATTTGAATAAAGCTTTGATGTTATCAACATGGAAGGAGATGTGAAGTAGATGTCATGGAGCACATTAGAATGTAAGGTAGAGTAGATTTTATTTTGTAATTTTACTTTGATTTCATTATGTCATTTTATTGATTTCAAGCTTGATAGATTAGATTTTCCATTCATGATATTTTTATTCATGCAAGTGTGTTCAACCGGTTGATTGTAGATTAGTTTTTCTTTACATGTTTTTGCATCAAATAATGACATGAGATTTGCCTCTCTACTGACTTTGTTTTTTTAGCTTTTCAATTTTAAGTTATGCTTTGATTTCAGTCTTATTCATTTTCTTTGTTAGTTAGTTTAGATATCAAATTCCTCATATCATTGACGTTATCTCCAGAGCCATAGCTTAGACTACTTGGCGAGCTATTGAACTATGAATGATGTGATTTGATTTTAGCTTTATTCTTCTGCAATTAGATATCAAATTCCTCATATGATTGACGTTTTCTCCAGAGCCATAGCTTAGACTACTTGGCGAGCTATCGGACTATGAATGATGTGATTTGATTTTAGCTTTATTTTTCTGCAATTAGATATCAAATTCCTCGTATCATTGACGCTATCTCAAGAGCCATATCTTAGACTACTTGGCGAGCTATCGGACTATGAATGACGTGATTTGGTTTTAGCTTTATTTTTCTGCAATTAGATATCAATTCCTCATATTATTGATGTTATCTCCAGAGCCATAGCTTAGACTACTTGGCGAGCTATCGAACTATAAATGAAGTGAATTGGTTTTACTTTTATTAGTTTGCAGTTTTTGATTTGTTTGAGTGCAATAGCTTAACTTTTATTTCTGTATTTAGATAAGCAGTAGAGACAATGATTTCATGATCAATATTTCATCTTTTGCTTGATTTAAGTAGCTGCATATTTACACTTTTGTTCAAGTACTGATTTTATCAATAGCATGTTTTGAGATCTTTTGAAGTGCTAAGTTTTGGAAGTTACTATAAGGGACATAAACCTTGTCTTAAAATCTACATCCATACTTGACCTTTAAAAGTATTCTTAAGACCTTAGAATAGGATTTCCATTTGCATTAGACACTTTAGGAGATCAACAAGAACAAAACTCCAAAAACAACATAAACTATAAAACAACGAAGTAAGAAAAAGGTTAACTAAGCACATATGGTGCACCACACTTCATCAGTTTACGATACCCGGATTGATAATTTATGTAGAGATATTTAAGACGTTAAATTGACTAGACATTTTTGCGCCGTTGATGGGGAAGTGTAATTAGGAGACCTTATTTCTTACATAAAAAATAAAAAAAATAATAATTCTTGAGTATGCTCTCCTCCTGCACTTTGTGTGATTTGGAGGATCAGAAAAAGGATTGTTATGTAAAAAAAGAAAATTAATAATTCTTGAGTATGCTCTCCTCCTGCACTTTGTGTGATCTGGAAGATCAGAAAAAGGATTGTTATAAAAAAGAAAAAAAAGGGGAGACAAAATAAACTTCATCATTTTATTTGATTCAAAAATAAAAATAAAAATATTCATTGTTTTGTTTAATGAAATGTATATGTATATTTTTAATTTTTGAAAGTATAACATATAATTTTATTAACAAAACAATTTAAAAAAATACATTAAAAAGAATATAATAAATTTTATTATTTTGTTTAGTAAAATATATATGTATATTTTTAATTTTTGGAGATATAACATATGTAATTTTATTAACAAAATAAAGAAAAAAAAACCAACAAAACAAATAAAAAACCAACTCCATGAAAACCACGTAGGGCTAAGAAAATAAAAGTTTGTTTTTTTGGCAAATGAAATAAAATGTAACAGGTGATTGCATTTGGAGTATCAACGATAAGTGAAGGATCGAAACCGTGAAATGAAGCTACGGTGAATTGATGCTTCATCCTCAGTATCGATTTCAACAAACCTGCAATATAAAGTTTATTCCATTAGCGCTGAGCTCAATAGTGGAATTTCAAAATGCAGATCAAAATTACATAAATAAGTGTGTTGATTTAGGTAAATCTGACGGACATATACTATCTCCAAACGCATACAATCAAAGAAAATCTCCATGTGGTAGGTTATCGCAACTATGACTTCTCATAATATTGCTGCAAGAATTTTCCAAGACGCTCATGAACTTGCAAATTCAAACACAGTAATCCACAAAACGCAAAACAAAGAAAAATGTAAAACTTTGAATGCATGATTTGGCCAAATGGAGGTGAATTTGAAAAACATAAAACATGGGTTTTTTTTCCAATAGGGTCAATTAGATAACCCAGAAACGGTTTTAAGAAATTTGTGGCTGTTTGGAAGAATTTCTCGGTTCTTTGAAGCCCATTTTTGCAGGCCGCGAGAGGAAAAACGGAATTTCAATTAGTAAACTAGTCGTGTGATTTAATTCTACAAGGGAATTTCAATTTGGAGTCAACTATGTGCTGAAAATCAATCATGATTACACGTCTCTTGTTTTAATAATTCATCTAACACCTGTTTAACAACAATCTCAATTGAATACGATTCTATTTAACTCCATTACATGAACCAATTGTATACGGTTCTTCACAGCCGATTAATAAGACGTGGCAAATTATTCAACATGGCAATGTATTCAAAGTCACTGCTAAGGATCCCAAGGTGGATGACGTGGTATATTTGGTTGAATCCGCAGACAACGGTGTCATGCTGCATATGTGGACGTTGTGTCAAATCCTTTCCATGTACCAGGAAAGAGAATCACCTTACGTGCTTTTGTTGAAAGAGTCAGTACGATAATGAGATCGTTTGGGATATCAACAACTATATAGGCTTCCCTATCCATCCTATTTGAGCTTCTCTCAAGTTCAGATGATTGGTTAAGGCATTTTAGCTTTATTGAATTTTAGCTTCTGTCGTGCCTTCACAATATTTTTCCTTGTCTGAACTCTGGAGTGCATGCATATTCTTCATAGTAAGACTGTCATCTGCTCTAAATTCACCACACAGATAGGTTTCTATTGACGATTTTGAAATGTGAGCATCTTAAAACTAAAAAATGTTTGAGATTTGTGGAGATTAAATTTGATCATTGGTCATGGGATAGGAAGACTTCAGCACCTTGAATTTCTTTTGGCTGATGGTATAAACGATAAATGTCACACGCAAACAGCCTAAATCTGTGTTCAATGGATTTGTATTATATGAATATCAAAAGGCATGCAATGATATAAAATCTGTCAGCATAGTTTTTTTATTAAAAATAAAATAAAATTGAATCAATGAAATGAATAGGTTATTTGTTCACTTTTCTGAAGGTATTGATTAATTTTGGACTGATGATGAAAGATGAGTGGCTAAATTTTTATTCAAGATTTTTAGCTACAGAAACCGTGCACATTCCGCAGCTAAAGTCCAATTCTGCAACTGTTCTCCAATTCCACAGCTAAAGTCCAATTCCACAGCTGTTTTCCAATTCCGCAGCTGAAAAACCTCATTGTTCAAATCAGCCTAACTTTATCATACAAAATCAGATTTTGATGATTCAAATACCATTGGAAAGATCTCAACAAGATCTACACAATGATAAATCCATCATTAGAGTTTGAAATGGTAAATAATGAAATAAATTGCTGAGAAGAAACAACATCAACTTGAGGTGCTAATTCCAAAACAGGTATAAATTATTTTGATTTTTTCTTTGAGAACTTGTTTCATTAATACAAATTCTTAGTTTTGTGTGTAAATATCATAACTAGAGAGATTGGACATCTCTCTCCTTTGATAATATTACATTCCATTGAAGAAGAAGTATTAGTTTTTTTTGCAGGTTCCAGGAGGAAGGACAAATGACTATAAGAGAATGGTGTCTCTCTAAGAGACCAATTTGTTTCATAAGAGGATGATTAGCAACAAAGAGGAAATATGCTAATGCAAAATCAGATCCAAACACTTGAAAAACTTTCAGATACTATTGTCTCCATCACATCCATACCTCATAATAAACCGTTCACCTCATTTCACTCCATACTTTCCATTTTACATGCACTTTCCATCTCTTTTTGTCCATTCATAATCCACAAATAAAAGCAAGAGGCTCACTCACATGCTTATTACCCATTGCCATTTCTGCTCTCCATTGCCATCTTTCATTTCCTATCATTTTCATTTCGCAAATAAGCCCTGCTTCAATGCAATTTATTGAGTCCATTGTCCTTTGAGTCTAAGTGCCTTGTAAAGACACCTTGAGGCTTAAATGCCTTAATGGCAAGTACTCATGCTAAAAAACAATGGGAATACATTAATGTCCCTTGTTCGTCAAATCTTCTAGGTGACTCGACATCAGAAAAATCATTCGTACCTAGCAAGATGTGTTTGGGCATCTTGACTCTCATTGTCATCAATGGTGAGAGTTCTCGTGTTGACTAGTGGAATTTATTAATGGCCATTAAGTCAACAATTTCCTGCTATGTTCAACATCAAAACCTTTTTTTTTCACATAGTAGGAATTGTGCCAATGAGTTTTGAAGACATGAAGACTATTATTTTCAGCATTTTGGAGCAAATTCAATAAGTTTTAGTAGAAGCAATAAAAAGTCATCTTATCTCTTTATCCATGACTCCTCTTGTTCAGCCAATTGAAGAAGAATATGATCATAATTTTGTAGCCACCACATATACAAATCATCCATTCCAAAGGGTAAGTTAAGGTACGTCATTTTCTAACTTTTGACCATAGAATTCCATAAAAAGCTAGAATGATAATTGTTGGAAAAATATTTATCTTCCTCATTTCATAAAATTTCCAATACCATCAGTTGGGGGGGAATGCATTCATCTTCATATTTTGCCATGTCCATATAATATTCATGAGCCCACATACTTCCAACATATATTAACTATTACAATGTTATTATGAGCATACAATGGCTTTTCAAAAAATGCTTAAAGGAGAAATTGGATACAACAAAATCATGGTTGTCACACAAGAACCAACCATCATGCAATCCAATAAAGATGTACTTTGCAACAATAATCAAAATATCATTATGAAAAGTTCAAAGATAAAAATAGAATGCAACAACAACAAAAATTGGGTGTAACACAAGAACCAACTATGTTGCAATTCAAGTAAAACACTTTGCAAAAATATGAAGTTATCAAATGATATCATGCAAAGTTAAGCCAAAGCTCAAGGATCAAAAGAATAAATGTAATATATATTGCATGAAGACATGCAATAGCTTCAGTTGATGGGTATGTTGGGTCTTGAAAATGTCATTCATTTCCATTACACTTTCACTATTATGTCCATTGTATCACCTCCATTTCAACTCCATTTCACTACTATGTCACTACATTCATCCCACTTTCATTATCATTGGGCCACATTTATGTTTTTCCAAACTTTATTAATATTTAGCTTTTTTAAGTGAATTTGTGGTTAAATATTAGAAAATAATGTGCATATTCTTATACCTAACAAGTGGGTTCATATTGTTGACATGTGTAGGTCAAAATAAGGCTTCTAGAAGACCCTTATGTAGCACTTTAAGGCCAAATTCGAATTTGAGTGGAAAGAATCATGGGATCATGAGGATATGTGTCACATCTCCTAATTGTATTGAAACTCTAAGAAGACATGTGTCTTATCAGTTCCTAATTTGATTAAAACTCTAGAGGTAGAGGGAGAGATTCATGGAATCTCATTAATGAGATGGCTTCTCATCTTTTTGTATAAATAGGAGATCTCTCTCCTTCATTTATTAGCTTGTCAGTTCTTAAGATTGTTAGCTTGTGAGTCTTAGCTTAGCTTGGAGTTTATAGTTCTTCCTTGATGGCTTTTGAAAGCTTTAGAGAGCTTTGTTGTACTTTGTAATTTTGAAGAATTTGAATAAAGCTTTGATGTTATCAACATGGAAGGAGATGTGAAATAGATGTCATGGAGCACATTAGAATGCAAGGTAGAGTAGATTTTATTTTATAATTTTACTTTGATTTCATTATGTCATTTTATTTCTTTCAAGCTTGATAGATTAGATTTTCCATTCATGCAATTTTAATTCATGCAAGTGTGTTCAACCGGTTGATTGTATATTAATTTTTCTTTACATGTTTTTGCATCAAATAGTGACATGAGATTTGCCTCTCTGCTGACTTTGTTTTTTTAGCTTTTCAATTTCAGTTATGCTTTGATTTCAGTCTTATTCATTTTCTTTGTTAGTTAGTTTAGATATCAAATTCCTCATATCATTGACGTTATCTCCAGAGCCATAGCTTAGACTACTTGGCGAGCTATCGAACTATGAATGATGTGATTTGATTTTAGCTTTATTTTTCTGCAATTAGATATCAAATTCCTCATATCATTGACGTTTTCTCCATAGCCATAGCTTAGACTACTTGGCGAGCTATCAGACTATGAATGATGTGATTTGATTTTAGCTTTATTTTTCTGCAATTAGATATCAAATTCCTCATATCATTGACGTTATCTCTAGAGCCATAGCTTAGACTACTTGGCGAGCTATCGGACTATGAATGATGTGATTTGATTTTAGCTTTATTTTTCTGCAATTAGATATCAATTCCTCATATTATTGATGTTATCTCTAGAGCCATAGCTTAGACTACTTGGCGAGCTATCGAACTATAAATGAAGTGAATTGGTTTTACTTTTATTAGTTTGCAGTTTTTTATTTGTTTGAGTGCAATAACTTAACTTTTATTTCTGTATTTAGATAAGCAGCAGAGACAGTGATTTCATGATCAATATTTCATCTTTTTCTTGATTTAAGTAGCTGCATATTTACACTTTTGTTCAAGTACTGATTTTATCAATAGCATGTTTTGAGATCTTTTGAAGTGCTAAGTTTTGGAAGTTACTATAAGGGACATAAACCTTGTCTTAAAATCTACATCCATACTTGACTTTAAAAGTATTCTTAAGACCTTAGAATAGGATTTCCATTTTCATTAGACACTTTAGGATATCAAAAAGAATAAAACTCCAAAAACAACATAAACTATAAAAAACGAAGTAAGAAAAAGGTTAGCTAATCACATATGGTGCACCACACTTCATCATTTTACGATGCCTGGATTGATAATTTATGTAGAGCAATTTAAGACGTTAAATTGACTAGACAATGGTCTTGTTGATATACATGCCTCTTCCATATGGATATCTGCGACCATACCATGAGTTGTTATATGTGATCCTTCTCATTATTGCGTGGCTGTGACCATACCTTGGTTTCATTATGATCCTTTCTGCTAGATGGCTGCACCCATGCCTTGGATCCATTTACATGATCATTCTCTGGATGGTTGTGTCCATACCACGATTCATGTATTATTGTTTAGCGTTTTTAGTGATATATATGTATTTATGCTTTCTTGCAAGTTTTCTGATGACGGACTCCAGTTCTCCGCTTCCACTTATAAATCATTTCACCCCACTCTAGTTCAACCTTCACGCTTTAGGGGGCATCTGTTACACAACATTTTGTCACTGTCCCTGTACTTCCCATCCACGATCTTGGAGGACCTCTATAGTGAACCCTACATGCTTTCCTCTCTTGAAGAAACTCCCATTATGTCCCTCTTCATGAGAAGAACAATTCCCTTTTGCATCATTTCCCAAAAATCTTCTGTTTACCCTAGTTTACAAGACCAACACTAATGACCCACATCCTCCTCGCGCCAATATGCAGGGATTAAAACTATCACCAGAACCGATCATATTGACTGATTCCTTTCTCATTAATGTCAATCCTCTTTTGGAATTTTTTTAAATATGGAGCCAAAGCTTCTAGCTCTAGAAGCTTCGTAACAGAAGTCTGGTAAATGGTTAGATCGGATGGAGCCGAGGGGGTCAGTTTGGGCTCCTTTCCCCTATTAAGATGGAACAAACTCAAGAGATAAGACCTTCTCCCATGAAGAGAGGAACCATCTCCCATCCATCCAAGCTATATAAACCTCTCTTTTTCCCAAGCAAAAGCTAGTTTTTAGTTTGGAGTTAGAATAATCAGCAAGACATCTATAGCTTGAAGTTTTCTAGTGTATGTTTGAGGGAGAATAGTGTGCTTTGGTGTGGTTTGAGACTAGAGGGAAAGAGGCCTTAAAACCTCTATTGTTGGGGCTATCCATGAAGTGCTAGCAGAAGTGTGGGAACCCAGATACGTCGAAGGAGACCAACAACGTCAAGGCACTGGTTGTAATCTCTTTCTGATTTATATAAATGCAACTATCAATTGATTTCCTACATGAAGTGTCATTTTACATCTTTATGGCTTAATGTTCCTTGACCTGTTAAGTAGGCTAAATACAATATTTTATGCTATTACGTTTGTTTTTTGTTGTTGTTTTCTTGTTTTAGGTGTTCGAAGGAAGGAAACGAAAGATAGTTGGAGCAAGGAAGTAGGATCATCACCAAGCGGAATGACTTTCTAAGAGGTAGGCCCTCTTAATTGATTCTAGCTTAAGGATATTTTCCATAGATTGTTTGTTTGTGGCTAGACCCATTGTCTCGGGCTAGAGGAATTGTTTGTGTCTGCACTGAGAATTTACCTCCACCACACTGCTGAATCAACATATATAATTACAGCCCTTCGAGAAATGGGCAATTGAGTTTATGGGACCAATTCAGCATCTAGGAAAGTAAACAGGTGCACGGTACATCATCACTGCGTCTGAGTATTTAACCAAATGGGTGGAGGCACAACCTGTGAAGGAATGTACAAGCACGAAAACAACAAAATTGTCACAACCCCTGTTGATGGACTCACTTGGTAGTCCGAAACGTGGGGTTCATAAAACTCTATAACATGTCATTCCTCCTCTATTTAAAACAAAATTCATATTTGAATACGTGTTGACAAGGCTTGGTTGTCCAAAATTTTTAATGAGCGAGCGTGGTATGCATTTTCTTAATGAGATGATCAACGCGATGACATAGGAATTTCAGGTTTACCATCAGAAGAGCATGCCATATTCCCCACAGGCTAATGGAACGGTAGAAGCATTTAATAAGATTCTAGATAGCGTACCAATGAAGGTTTGCAATACACAAAGAAATGACTAGGATGTGTGCGTACCCACAGTGCTATGGGCTTATAGAACAACTTGTAAGAAGCTGACTAGACAAACACCTTTCAGGCTGGTTTATGGCATTGAAGCTATGATGCCAATGGAATACATTGTACCTAGTCTGTGCATAGTGGCATTCACAAGAATGGTGGATCGCAAAGCAATGGAAGAAAGGCTCACATAGCTGGTAGAACTGGAAGAAGATAGGTTTCTAGCTTGATTCCATCAGCAAGTTCAAAAGGAATGTGAAAAGGCATCCCACGATTGACACATCAAACTACACACCTTCAAGATAAATGATTTAGTGTTATTATATGACAACAAATTTGATAAATTTCGAGGAAAATTTCGGATGCATTGGCTGGGGCCCTATGTCATCAAGGGTATTACCGATGGTGGAGAAGTCCAGTTGGTAAAGTTGAATGGAAAGCCATTCCCAGGGAGGGTGAATGGTAGCTGATTGAATGCATACACTAGGGATCTAGCTAGATGACTATATGGTGGAAGCACAGTCTTAGTGCTCCAAGCAGCTGAAAGGAGGTGTGTGACTATAAACTACATTGCCTGGGTTGTAGAGTTGCGTGATTGGGGTATTGCGCGGGATGAAGGATTGTCACAGTGTCAGCAGAAGCGTGAGGGGAGCTACACTATTGAAGGAGAGACCACGCAGGGTAGCCGGAAAGCAACGACACACACCTTCGCCTGTAGAAATTCCCACCTGTAGATCACATGATAATGCAATAGACTAAAGCAAAATACTTGATCTACTTCTACAACCAATTTAGCGGAAGCTAAATCGAACATGAGAAACATCAATAAGAACACATATAACTGATATGGAGAAATCAATCACACATAACATAGAAGATATAACTAGGGGAAACCTCAGCGTAAAACCCCAACTCTGTATTATCATACAAGTGGAAATATAGCTAGTATTACAAAAAGAATCAGCTCAAAAGCTATCCTGCTCTCTCTGCAATACCTCTGCTACTCATAGATAATAAAAAGGCCTCTTTCAAACCTCCTGATCTACCCTCCAAGCTTCCTATTTCTTTGCACAATTTTGACTGGGGTCTAGTGCAACCACTTGTGTGAATTTGCCTCTTCACACACTCACTAACCTCTGATCCAACTTCGCAGTCCTAAAGGAGATAAATCCTTCTCCATGGATGAGATTCCTTTATAGGAAAAATCCATCCAAATGATAGTACATTGTCCCTCCTCTAATCTCAATTGGGTCTCTGTCTGAACTGAAATGCATGAGTTATTCATGAGAGAATATTTAGTTATCTGAAGTGCAACAGTTATATGCAAGCATGCATTAGCTAACTGAACTCACATTAATTTCAACAAACTGTTTAAATCAATCTAATTGGACTTGACTTAGTTTACTAAACCAACTAATTACAACTCAAATTAGAACTCATCCTTATCTCTTTAACTGATGGATAAATCCCTCAATTAATGGAGAAACTGTTGCACGCCCTCACATAGACTTCATGTTTGATTTTTCACAACTAATTAACTCATGGTGAATTAATTAATTTATTTTCATACAACTGTTAAGTTCAAATTCGAATTTTACTTCCTATTTTAGTCCAGGGACTGACTAAAATTGGAATCCATCCCAAACTGCTAAAAATAGCAATGTTATTTTTAGCACTTCCATTTTTCATTCCTTGTTGCTCAATCCAACACTAGTACCCAAACTGCTATTTATAGCAGTGCTATTTTTAGCATTTCTTGTTGCTATTTTCAACATCACCATCATGAAGAGGTTGGCAAAGCTACAAGAAGCAAAGGCTCTAAAGGAACATGTGGATGCAGCTCAACGCAAGGAGGCAGTACTGAAGGCCAGATTGGGGCCTTGGCTTGAGGAAGCCTATGCACTCACTACTTCCATTAAAGGGAAGTTGGCCAGTCTATAGGTGACATAATAGAAAATACAAGCAAACAACATAGGACCAGCAACGAAGCAGCTGGTCGAGCAGGTTAAGCAGGTGGCAATGCAGTGTGCCGCCGAGGTTGTGGTCGTACAGGTGGAGCTGGGAGGTCTTCATGACAAGATCTTTGCACCGGATGAGTGACTTGGGGCGAGTCACCAGATTTGTGGTGGGGGCCTGTTGGGAACAGGTACCCTGGGGTCAATTTTGGGGTTAAAAGCCCAATTTTTGGGGCTAAAGGCCCAAGTTTTGTATAAAGAATGTAACGTCTCCACATTTTGTGGTCGTGAAGCGTGAAGATGTAAACAGTCAAAAAGGTTTTATGCCCTTAGTTTAGATAGCTTGTGTTAGCTTCATGAGATCCGCCCTTAGTCCACGGGCCATGGGAATGCAAAAAAAGGGATTCTGAGAAGAGTCTAAGGCAATTTTTAGTTCAATTCTAAGTAAGTTTTTGGGCAATTGAGAGCTAAGAGTGAAGATTCTTAGCGTAGGAAGAGGCTCTACAACTCAGTGCGCAGAGGCCTAGGGTAGAAGTCCACAACTGAGTGCATGGACCCCTGCAGCTATGTGCATAGGGAAGTTAGAATCTGTACTGGAGATTTGAACCATCAATAAAGAGAATTTTTCTAGAGAAATCTATGTATGAGCTATTTTACTTCTGTTATGAGTGTTCGAGATTATGTTATGTTGAGTAGTGGATTTATGGTTTAATGCTATATTGATGTGCGATTCTATGTATTTTACTTTGTCATGTGAATGCAAGTAAGAATATCTGTCTACGAGAAGATAATCATAATGCATGTTGAATTTAACCAATACTTAAGCTAATCTAGGTAGACACAGAAGTAAGGATAATTACAGAGGTGTGTAAGATTCTCAATTGACTACTTAGGGTCCGCGAACGATGATCGGAGATTTTCGTGAAGGTTTCAAAGCCAAATAAGAGAAGTAATTTGATAAGCCCTAAAGAGCTTATAGATCTGCATGAAGGAAGGGTTAGGGTATAAAATGACATCACGACCATCTCAGGGTGTAGAAACTTGGTTCTTGCATCCCCCCATACTGCTTCGGGTGAGACTTCATCTCGCGCTCCGCAGATTGATGCCAAAAGGGCCAGTAGTGTAGGGATTTACTTGGCTGCTTAACGTTGAACCTAGGTCAGGGCCCATCAAGCCAAAAAAGAGCTCTTTTCCTCTTATATTTTATGAGTATTTGTACTTTTTATGATGTGGCTTTGACAATTGTTATATCATTGTTAGTATTTTGGTTATATTTTGTTTATAAGCATGGTTTTATGAAAAACTTTAGTTATGGATCTCATCATGTTTTGATTATGAAATGAATTGTTAATGAATGCATGACCTAATAGATGTTATTGTATCTATTGTGAGAGGGCATTAGGCCTACTTGATGATTTTCAAATAAGTATGAGACCCCTATGTTTGGATATGCATTTATAATTTGTATATTACATGTCTGCCATATGTTTGACGTAATGTTTATCATGGTTAGGCTTGGTTAGGTCAATTACTTGATCAAGTTTTGTGTTAGAGGCTTTGTCTTTCTATCATTTATTGTTTTGTGAAGTTTCGTCAAGTTCTAGGAAGTAACTTGGAGTCTAGACTTAAAAAGGTGGCACAAATTTCACGGTTGCAAGCACAAAACTATGAAATTGGGACTACATTCATTGGCTTGCAGGCTTATGCATTTGAATGGAGGCCTACAACTACATGGATTCAGAATTATGCATGCAACTAGGAGTCCAAGTCACTGAAAAAGAAGGCTAAATAAGGGTTTGGGCACCTGGAGGGGTGGTTTAGATCTTAAGGGTTGTCTAGCTCTCGAGGAAGGTCAATAATGTTTCAGTTTGGAAATTCCAATTCCTTAACTATAATTAGGAGGTTGAGTCATGTCATAGTATCCATCAACTCATGTTTACCCCGGCAGGCCGGTGAAAGTGGGTAGATATGGGAGGGGTAGTTACATTTTATTTGGAGAAATAAAGACACTAGGGTAAATTAGGATGGTAAGTGAGATCAATGACTTTATTCATGGGTTAAAGGTGAATGCAGGTGAGGTAGGAAAGTACAAAACTTGGAAAGGAAAAATGGATTTGAAGTCATGATCTAGTAGTGGTAGGATGATGGAAATTTTATCTTCAACGTGATGGATTGTTAAGCTAGAGGGAGGAAAATGAATGAGTATACCCTGACATTATTGGATTCTGAGTGTTTTTTTTTGGTAGCAATGACATGATGGATGTGATTTGACATGGAATATACTTGAATTCTTCATGATTTCATTACAACATGCTTTTCTGAAGAAACAAATTGTCTTCAAAAATCATTTGTGCATAAATTGTTCTTCTAAGATCATCTTGGAACCTGCAAAATATTAGCACTAACTTGAAATACAATGTAATATCATTGTAGCAGAGAGGTGATCGCTCTCTCTTCATCCAATATATACACAAAAAGTTCACAAATAGTGCTAATAAACCAAATCCAAGGAAAATAAATAAAAAAAAATCCTGTAGAAACTTAGCACTGACTTGCAATAAACCGTAAGATCATCAAAGCAAAGAGGTGATCGGTCTCTCTTCATCCAATATATATGAAAAATATTCACAAATAGTGCTAATAAAACAATAGAAGGAAAATAAATAAAAATAAAATGAACTTTTTACCGGTCGAGAAGTGGTGCATCTTGGACTAACTATCAAAATTTCATTGATAAGTTATTCATTTGAAATTCATATTAGAAACATGTTTTAAATGACTTTATGTTCTCTTAAAGTTCAATTTCTACAAAATTTTTTAAAAAATGACCATTTTTTGATATTATCAAATGCCGATGAAAATATTTCCATGATGTAGATCTTGTTGATGTGAACTTTTAAAACTATTGCAATTAATCTGGTTACTATTTATCATAAGCCCCAAATATGTCATCTCGAACTTTGCTGCAAGGTCCCTCTTGCACCCCCCTATAAGCCCTAGTGAAGTTTCTATAAACAATTCATCCACATATAAAACAAGAATTATAACCTCAGGCCCAACCACCAAGTAGTAGAGGCTTGCATCCGCCTCACTCTTCAAAAAGCCCATGTTGAGTTTTCAAGTGTAATAGATACAAGCACAATATTTTTGAAATATTCATAATTACTTTTAATGATATAGATCTTCTTTTAACAATTCTAGTTTATATTTAAGAAATCAAATTTTAGAAATTCAATCATAAAACCATAAGAATAGTAGAGATCATAATACGCAAAATAGAACAAAAGATTTACCTTGAGAATACCTACTTAGGGGAAAAACCCAACAACCTTTTTCTTAGATAAATTCTTCAATTCAACAAGAGATACATCTATTTTTTCTAGTCAATTAAGAGGTCAAATTGACCAACAATGCCTATGGTCAAACCTAGTCATTAACCCTAAAAGCAAGCCTCCTAATCTGCCCTGTAACTTGTCCTAATCTGATCTGTCCTAGGCTGAAATTTGGCTTCTCAGTTTGCCTAGAAATTTGCGAGAAATTTGACCTTACCATAATATGCTTCCTATAAAAACTACCCAGAAACACACTGTGAATTAAGATAGAGAAATGTGAGTTAGAGAGAGAGAGAAAGGTGATATTCATCCTTATTTTCTTCCTTCATGTCCTTCATGTTCGTCGCTTGAATGCCCATAAACTATCTTTGTTGAGAGAGGTCGAATGGTGCCTTTATAGAGGAGGTTGAATTCCTTTATATATTGTTCTTCCTATCCAGAATGGGTGTGTATCTTCACTGGGATGACTTGACTTGAGGGATGGATGACTTAATTATTTGGGAGCCAAAAATTCAAAATTTAAGTTTTGAATTTTTCTCTTTTAAATTTGACATGAAGACCATGTCTTATATATATTCTTTCAAGGATAAATAATAAAAATGACATAAAGAACATGTCTTACAAATTATTCATTCATTACAAGGTATAAAATATAAATTATGAAGACAGAACATAGCTACAAAAATTCAACACTCCCTCTTAGCTACGGAGGTATTGATAATGGCTAGATAAATGTTCTTATTGTGAACAAATTTCTCTAAGAAAAGGTTATGAAAAATCATCAATATTATCAACATCATTCAACTACCATAATTTTTTCAAACAAATTTGATACATGGTAGATCATCAATATCAACTGGTCAATACCTATGAAACATGGTGCATTCTCACAACAATTTTGGTCCGTACTCTTGACGCATGGTAGATCATCCATAATTTTGGCCAGTACCTATGACACATGACACATTATTAGCAAAAACTAGTCATCATAACTTTTGGTCTACATAAGATACATAATAGTCTTGTTTCACCATTATTCTGGTTGGTACCCGATACATGGTGAATCCCCAAAGGCCACATTCTATCTGAGTAATTATGGGTCTGATGCTAATGAACTTGATATTGGAGGCTGCACTCTATTTTAGTAATTTGGGGCATCTAAGACCATTCTTCCTAATTTTGGTCAATATACTTAACACAAGAAGAATTTATGTGCTTTGTCGGACCATTCTCCCTAATTCTGGTCATATTTGACACAAGAAGAATGATAGTCCACAATGTTATGTCATCAACATTCCCTCTCAATGACAGAGGTATTCTCAACAAGTCCAAGATTTTCCCTTAAGTATACAAACATCGCATTAGATACAGGCTTTGTAAGAATATTATAAATCTTCTCATTAGTAGAGACATACAGAGCTTCACATCTCCCTTTTGAACCATGTCATGAATGAATTGGTACTTGATCTCAATGTGCTTCGACCTATCATGGAAAACTAGATTCTCTATCAACTTCACATAGCTCTAATTATCACACTGTATCATGGTTGGTTCTAGCACATCATCAAATAGTCTCCTTAGTAGCTTTAGAAGCCACATTTCTTCACAACTTTCCAAGCTATATGCAATATATTATGCCTCGGCAATGTTAAGTGCAACAAATGTCTACTTCCTTCTTTTCCACGAAATCACAACACAACCCAAACTAAAGCAACCTATGGAGGTACTATTTTTGTCTTGAACACTCCCTGCCCAATCAACATCTGTATAGCCTTATAGTTGTATGCCCCTATTTGATACATATCTCAAACCATAATCAACCATACCACATGAGTATCTCAATATGTGCTTTGATGCAATCCAATGATCATGTCTCGGTTCCACCTAGAACTGGCTCAAAGTGTTCAATGCAAAGAAAATGTCTGACTTGGTATTAACCAAATATATTAGTGAGTCAATCAACTTTTAGTACATGGATGGATCTACCAAATCAGACTCATATTCTCTCAACTTTCTTAGATTTGTAATGGGAGTTAACATCGTCTTATAGTCCATCATTATAAAATTCTATAGGATCTTGATAATATATTTTCCCTAACCAAGAAATATTTTCTGGGGATACTACCATACTTCTATCCCCAAATAGTAGTGCATCAACCCAATATACTTCATATAAAATTTGGAATCCAACTCCCTCTTACACGAAATAATTAGATGCTCCATACCTATCAGAAATAAGTCATCATCATACAATAATAGAATCACATGTTCATTCTTCTCAATCGTGAAATATAGGTTTGGATTAGCAACACTTTTGGAGAAACCAAGTTTTATCCAATATATATCAATTTGTGTATACCAAGCTCTAGGTGCTTGCTTAAGTCCATACAAGGTTTTATTCAATTTGTAAACGTGAAATTCTTTCATGGACCTTAAAACCATGAGGTTTCTATATGTACACTTCTTCCTCAATCATGTTATTAAGAAAAGCAATCTTCACATCCATCTAATATAAATTCCAACCCATAGAAGAAGCAATAGAAATAATATATATAATGGTAGTGTATCTAGTAACTAGAGCAAAAGTCTCATAGTAGTTCTCTCCTTCTTTATAAGAGAACCCTCTAGCCACAAATCTTGTCTTGTATTTTTCAATATTACCATCCACCACAAGATTGATATTGTATACCCATTTGTAGGACATCATTGATTTCCCTTTAGGTCTAGGCATAATCTACCATACATAATTCTTTGTAATTGATCAATATTCTTCTAACATTGCATCCTTCCAAACTTGTTGGCTAGTTGCTTCTTCAAAGGTGGAAGGTTCAACATCAATGATTTTAGTCATCAATGTTGCATAACTAGAATACCTATTTAATATATTTCTTTCCATGAAGGTGCCACATGGTTGCTACATGTCCTTCTACTTCCTGTAAAGGTAGTTCTAATCCAAGTTTGTCACTTCCTTATTTGCAAAACAACAATTGGATATACTAGTTCACTTGGTTCCTCTAGATCTACTAGATGATATTCAAGATATTTTGTAGTATTGAATGGATTGTAACTTCTTCCTTGGGAGCTTCACGTTCCTCACCACCATCAAAATCCACATAAACTTCTTTAGATTTCCAATAAGAAACATTTTCATCAAAGGTCACGTCCTTGCTAACTTCAACTTGTTTTTTACCTAAAACATAGATTCTATAGGCCTTTGATGACTGGCTATATCCAGTGAATATTCCTTTATTTCCTAAAGGCTCTAGCTTCCTTCTCTTATCTTTAGGTACATAGATATAAAAAGGACCAAATATTCTCAAATTACCAAATTGGAGTTTCTATCTAGTGAACGCTTCTTCAAGAGTCTTGTCTTCCAGAATTTGATGAGGACTTGTATTTTGAATGTAGACAGTTGTCATCAATGGTTCACTCCATAGAAAGTTACATAGGAAAGTATTGATTGTGCATTATTTCCTTAAAAAATTATTCAATGGTTATGTTTCTACAACTCCATTTTGTTG
Organism: Pinus tabuliformis; assembly: GCA_031772625.1. NCBI lineage: Eukaryota > Viridiplantae > Streptophyta > Pinopsida > Pinales > Pinaceae > Pinus > Pinus tabuliformis. The sequence goes on from CM062812.1 coordinate 942,020,894, forward strand.
TGGATCGTTAGGTACTATCAGCTCCCTCTTAATCCCATCTTATTTATGAAAGGAAACGAGCTCCTTGGAGGTATATTCTTCTCCACTATTAGATCTCAGGATCTTGATCTTCTTTCCCTTCAAGTTTTCTACTTCAGCCTTGAATTCCTAGAACTTGTCAAAGTCTTCATGTTTATCTTCACGAAGTAATTCCATGTATTCTAAGAAAAATCATCAATAAAGGTTACATAGTACAAAGATCCACCAATTCATTTTACTCACATCAGACAACATACATCAAAATGAACTAGAGCTAAAATTTCCTTAGATATACTTTTGTTGCTTGGAAAAGGTTTCGTGACATTATTCCCAAGTGCACATCCTTTACATATTCCTTCATGTTCTTCCTACAAGTTTGTAATACCTGAAACCATTTGTTTTAAGGCAAGAAAATCTCTATAATGGAGGTGAGCATATCTTCTATGCCAAAGCTCACATGGATTAACATCATTATACGCAATTTCTTGTGTATGTTGTTTCAAAATTCTATACAACCTTCCTTCACGAACTCCAATCACTCTAGCGACATCTATACTAGAGCCTTTGGGCCAAACGAGGAATTTTCCATCAACAAATGTTACTCTATCTCTGTTATATTCCAATCATAAAATAGAAACCAATTTCATCTTCAAACCTGGAACAAATAATATGTTGCTCAGATGAACATTATCACCTTATTCAAGTTGAATGGGTGTCTTCCCAATTCCTTTGACTACATAATTTTTGTTGCCTCTAAGTTCAACCTTTCATGATAATCTTCTTTCCATCAGACTTGTGAGGTTGTCTCAATATCCCATCACGTGCCTTGAGGCACCATTATCTACTAGCCACAAGTCTTCACTATCTGCAACAAAACCAATAAGAGCAAAAAAATAGAAGAATTCTTTATTACCTGGATTGCATTCTTAGGTTTCTTTGGAAGTTCATCCAATTTTCCATGATAGCATGTTGATTTCCATTTCTTTTTCTATCATTCAAGTTTTCAGTACAATCACTTCTATAGTGACCAAATTTTTGACAATGATAACATTGAACCTTTGACATGCCTCTTTTTCCTTCAAGAGCATATCTTCTTTCTTCAGGTCTTCTTCCTCCATTTCTTCTTTGGAAACCAAACTTATTTCTTCCTCCACCCTTCTTTAAATGTGTTACATATGCCTGAGAGTCACCTTCTTCATATATCTGAATCCTCCCTCTTGACATGAGATTTGAATCTTCTTGAGTACATGCATGTTGAAAATATCAAGGAATGTTGAAAATAACATCTATAAATTCCAATTTAATCTGTCCTTGAATTAAATTGAGAATTAAAATTTTAATTCTTTTCTCATCACAACTTTTAATAGTTAACTAAGTTAAGTTGACTTAGTTAACTTAGGAATTTCGAGTTGGATGTCTATCTAGAGTCATGTAAGTGTGATCCCTAAGATTTAGGGGTCTAAATTGAGTTTATTGGATTTGTAATTAGATAACTTAGTTTGACTGAGTTATACAGTTTAAACTAGTTCTAAATGTTGGTGCAACTAGTAGGGATCTAGTAGTTAGTTGGTGCACTGGTGCATCCTCAGTGCTACTCCAACTAATTGAAGATTCACTCATGAGAAACTCATGCATGTTAGCTCAGAGGAAGACCTAGTTGAGACTAGAGTGCATGGGTAGTGTACTATCAGTTGTATAATTTTCCAAGTTGTACAGATGGTGCATGTGATTAGTTGAGGACCTAAGTTTGGATTGCGCAGTTATGGAAGAAGGATTTCCTCATTAAATAGAGGCTAATTCCTCTAGGAATTGCGTAAGGAAATAGGGGCTTGGAGAGAAACAAAATAGGTCAAGGTTTGGCTTGAGCTAGCTTGTGAGCAAAGAGTTGATTATACTTGTGAAAGAATTGTTCTAGCGAGAACGAGCTTTGCATTTTCACTTAGATATTGTATTAATGCAATATAGATAGTAGGGGTTTTGAAAACAGGTTTTCCCTAGATAAATATTGTGTTATGTGTCATTAATTATCTTCGTCTTGTTGATTATTGTTTTCATTGATTATTGGTTTTCGATCTTTGAAGGTAAAGTAGATTCTTGTCTTGTGTTTTAGTACATTACATGAGCTGTGAATCTATAGGAAAATCTACAAAGCGGTCCATAGTTCATCAAATTTTGGAGCTTATTTTATGGTACATATTCCTGTTGCAAAAGAGTCCCATGATTCAAGTAATTCATTAAGTGTTGCAGTCACTCATTCCTTTTAAGGTTTAGTGACATTACCCTTCATAATACCCAATAGATCCTTCCTTTCCAAGCGCTAAAGTTTGTAGCTCCTTATAGTTTGTTTTCTTCCTTCATATGGGAACCCATAATCATGGAAAAGAAAATAAATTGTAGATATAGGGTTTTCTTCAAGAGTGATCTTAATTTCTTTTTTGTCTTCAAAGCTTTGATACCATGTTGAGTTTTCAAGTGCAATAGATACAAGCACAATATTTTTGAATCATTGATAATTACTTGTAATGATATTATAGTTCATCTTTTAACAATTCCAATTTATCACTAAGCAATTACACTACAAAAATTCAACCATAAAACCATAAGGACATTAGATATCATAATGCACAAAAGAGAACACAATATTTACCCTAGGAAATTACACTTAGGGGGAAATACCCAATAAACTTTTTCTTTTAGAAATTCTTCAGTTCAACAAGAGATACATCTAATACTAGTACTCAAATGTGAGGTCAAACTAACCAACAATTCTTATGGTCAAACCTAGTGAACATTCCTCAAGTCAAGCCTCCCAATTTGGCCTATAAGTTAGCCTGATCTGATCTTCCCTAGGCCAAAATTCAGCCTCCTATTAACTATCCAAAAACCAAAAATTCATCCTCCCAGTCTGCCCAGATATTTGGCTTGCCCAGCATATGTTTCTCAAAACAACTGCCTAGAAATATACATGTCAGATAGGAGAGAGAGATGCGATTTTGATAAAGGGAGAAAAATTATCTCTACCCTTCTTTTTTCTTCTTCTTGTCCTTCACTTGAATGCCCAGAAAGTTTCTTTCTTGAGAGAGGTTGAATGGTGCCTTTTTGGAGGAGCTTGAATACCTTTATATAGTGTTATTCATGTCCAAAATGGGTATGTCTCTTCACTAGGTTAACTTGACTTGAGGGAGGGACGAATTGAATATCTATCAATCGATTAATAGTTGGAAGGATCATTATCTACCAACTGACTAACTAATTTTATGTAGAAAGTGTACTTGTCTAGTTGTCTCTTCTTCATACTATCCATCCTAGGAGCTCCCACAAACTCTTGATCATCCCTAAGTGTATGTTGAACCTCACAGTTCCTCCTAACAATTTTAGAGGGTGGAATGTCAACCTTCATGTCCCCCTGATCCATCTCCTAGATCTACTACATCTGTTGCTCCATACTTTGTGAAATCTCATGAACTCCTGCACCTGTACTCATGCTTTGTTTCCCTTAATCCCATTTCTCAATCCTTGTAGCTTCTGTTGGCTGCTCACTCTGATCATATACTGGAAAATCCCTAGACCTCCTGTATGCCTTGTCATCCATGAACTTGACATCATGCTTGACAATAAACCTCCTATCCATTGGAATAAATATATGATATGCCTTAAAGGTCTTGATGTACCCCACAAGGTACACCCTCTCTGTAGTTTGATCCAACTTGGAATGTGACAATATGATAAGTTGTCAAATATCCTAAAGTGATTGACATTTAGATTCTTCGTTGTGATTGCCTCTTTTGGTTTCATCTTTCCCAATGCCTTATGTGGAATATATATATATATATATATATATATATATAGATATAGATATATATATTCCACATAAGGATTGGGAAAGATGAAACCAAATATATATATATTGGCATACTACATGCCTCTACCTATAAGTAATGTGCAATATCCTGGTCATACAAATAGCCCTCACTGCCTCCAATATTGAATGCTTCTTCCTCTCAACAACCCTATTATGTTGCAGGTTATAATGAAATGTCTACTCTCTCTTGATTCCTTCCTTGGTACATAACTCTTGGAATTCTTTCCCTATGTACTCACCTTGATTGTCTGATTGAACAAACTTCACCTTATTGCATGTTGCATTCTTTACAAGAGATTTGAATTCTTTGAAATGAACTAAGACCTCGTCCTTGGTGTTCAAGAAGTATATCTAGGTATTCTTGGAGAAATCATAAATAAAAGTAACCTAGTACTCATACAGCTTGAGATACTTTGTCGACATCGGTCCGCATATATCTGAATGTACTAGATCAAGACCACCCTTATATCTAGTGTCACTCCTTGAAAAAGTAGCTTTCGCAAAATTTCCAATACACATCCCCTACATACATCATCATTATTTGTGCTCACATCTGGAACACTTGTCAATGTCTCATGAAGCAATTTGAGTGCTCCTTAATGAATATGGCCCATCCTCCTGTGCCATATGTTCCCCAATCTCTAGGATCATTGTTGCTCACTAGTGCCTTAGGAGTACCAAAATGCAACCTATAAATTCAACCACTCCTAACTCCAATAATTATGGGTGATTTCCAATCCTTGTTCCGTTTCAACATGTGCACCCCTCTAAAGAGTACATTGTACCTTTATCCTAAAGGATATATATGGAAATTAGTTTCATTCTCAAGCCTAGCACATGAAACACATCATGAATGGGAATCAACATGTCAGACTCCTCCAAAATAGAACAACCCCTCCTCCAATTGCATTGCAATTGGACTTGTTCCCCATCTAAATATAGAATCTAATCTCCTCCTCCTTGTAACTAGTGAAGTACTCCATAACTCTTTTCATATGAAATGACACTCCATTGTATATATTCCAAACACCCTATGAGTTTGAGCTATTCATACAAGCTAGGAGCATGAACTTCTATTCCATCCTTCTAGAGATCTCATCTACACTTGTTGAATATGTCATCTGCTTCTTTCACTTCATTTTGTTTTTCTTCCTTTGCGGGAAGAGTGGCCAAACTCATGACAATCACAGTATTTGACCTTAGAAAGGTCCTTCTTCTTCTTCTCACCTTTTCTGTTAGGTCATTTGCTAAAATTTTCCTTCACTTTCCATTTTCCTAATAAATCTGCATTTTCCCATTCCACCTCACTTTTCTAAGTTTTACTATTGTTCCCACTGACAAGATTCAGTCTAAGCTCCTCTTGACTGAAATTACTCCACAACCAATCCTAACTCAGTAAGGTATCTCATTCATTGATGACTTGAGTGAAGACATCCCATGGCTTCGTAAATCTATTCAGGGTTATTCACACTTGCTTGTCATCATCTGGTTTATCTACAATAGCCGCAAACTTGTCCTTGACAAGTTTGAGCTTGGTAAAGCAACTAGCAACATCTTCACCCTTATTTATTCAGGTGCTTCTCAGCTTCTCCCTAAGAATCAACTTCTTGTTCATGGTAGCATTATGGTAAATATTCATAATGGTTTCCCACATCTTCTTCATTATATATAGATCCATGATATGTGAAACAATATGGTCCTTAACTTCATCAAGGATTATCCTCCTCGCCTTGGCATCTTCTTTCTTGCATGTTACGAGTTGTGATGGATCTACTGGTATAGCTGCAAAATTGGTTGCATATTCCTTGAGACCATTCTCTTCCAAAAAAAAAAAATTGTGGCTTCCCAGGAACCAAAATTAGAGGCACCATCCAATTTGTCTTGATCTCTCAATCTTGCTAAAGCCATTTATGAAAAAACCCTAAAAAATAAGAAAAACCCAAATAAATTTGAAGAAGTCGAACTGGGTTTTCTAAACCCTTGGTTTTCTCTTCCTGTATCCTACATTGAGCCTCTTATTCCCTCAAATATTCTCATATACCATGTGAAATGTTTATAATTGCTGCAATTAATATTGTTATTATTCACCTATTTTTTAATATATATATATATGGAAAATACTGAACAAAACACTATTGCAACTTCGCCAAAATTAAATCACAGGAACTAAGAAAATATCACACACTCAAAATAATAGACTAATATTTTTGGAAAAATTGTCCATAGAAAAACCCTAGTGTGGGGAAACCATTTTGCAGATGAGGGTTTTATTATTCTTCAAAAAATCAAGGATTATATAAATTTCTTGCCTCTTACTAGAAACTATTTGACAATATTTTCCTTCAATTCTACAGACCAAATTGAGTTGGATAAATCCTATGCAAACAAACACTACCATCTCTATGCAACTCACACTCCCTTTGTGAATTTGCAATTCCCATTAGAAATGAAAAGTGACCCTTCCTAAAGCTTGCACTACCTTTGAAAATTCAATCCAGTGAATTTATCTACCTTCAACAACTCCATAAACCTACTTGCACTTCCTCCAGGAAATTGATATGAGGACTAGCAATAAAAATGAGCCTCCAACAACTTGCACTAGATAAAGTGGAAATTTTCACTGACTATTCAGCCTCCCTCTTGTAGAATAATTCAACCTCCTTCCTTCTCTTGGAAAAAACTGGAATCTCTCTCAAGAATTTGTTAAAAAAATTCTCTCCTAAATTTCTCCTGTTGAAACCCCATTTCGGATGTCCTCCATGATATCACTGCGTCCTTTCTATCACCACAATTATTATTATTAAAATTATATCAAAAGGCACCATCGATCTCCTCTTATAAACTCTCATTGAGTAATAAACAACCATAATCTAATAAAAATCAATGGCTAAGACTTTATTGAATTCATTCAATCACTTTTCTAGAAGTCACTAGAGAAAAATAGATTTTTTCTCAAATAATATTGATTAATTAACCAATTTTCCTAAGTTATATTTAGAAAAATTCTTGTCTCAGGGTCTATCTTCTGGTCTTAGGGCACCATACTTAGCTTGTAACACTTTTTTCGGTCCAGGGTGGGACGTGAAATATGGTAGAAAATAATGGGAAAAGTTCCCATTCTGAGCTTCAAGTCAAATCCACATTACACCCTCTGCTAAGCTATCTGCCACCTATGAATGGTTGTGCTACAAGTCTTGTAGTTGAATGTGTGCCACCTGGATGCTAATTATGCATCCACCTAAGCCTGGAGCATTTCTTATTGACCTTTTCACCTAACTACTTTGACCGACCATATATTTTGATCTAGTAGGTCATTTTTAGACTTCAACATACCGTTGGAAAGGATTTTTCGTGATCTATCCATTTGAGTAGTTTTTAGAAGCATTTGGCCTAAATATATGAGAGAAAACTGACCTAAATATAATGCTCCATTAAACACCAATTTCACTAATCTTCCTACACATAATAGATATTTTCCACTCCATGACATTTCATTTGACATCAATTCCAACATATTTCTAACATTCTCCCCCTTTGGCATTGATGGAAACACCAAAACATTATCATCAATAATAAAACAAAATCAACAAAAAAATAAAGCAATGACACACATAATTTTAGCCAAACAACCAAGTAAATCCCCCCTCATTCAATAGTTTCCTTTATCTTCCCTTTTGCTTTTGAAAGGTTGGATTCATAAAGTTGTGCTCAATGTTTGGCCATTCTCTCTTTTCTCAATAATTATTCAATGTTTTGTATTGATCTGCCCCCCTTTGACATCAATGGAAAAAATTCTATCCCTACAAGGAATATCCCCCTATCATTCTGATCGAGTGGAACTGGAAACTCCCTTTTGATTTGATAAATTCTTGGACTGATATGGTTAGTTTCCTTTATCCTCTTATAAAAGATGTAATGGAGGGAGGTAAAAGGGACTAGTCCCAATCTCTACCGTAAGTACTCAAATTGATCTGTTGGGAGAGGTTTGGTGAAAAAATCAACTACCTATTATTTTGTAGCTACATACTCCAATTTTACAATCTAATATGTAATATACTCTTGGAGGAAATGATATTTGATTGGAATATGCTTTATCTTGGAATGGAAAACAAGGTTCTTGAACATGTTGATTTCAATTGTGTTATCACAAATGATAATGTATGGTTTATTTATGTATCACCTACACATCTTGTAAATTCTACTTCATCCACAACAATTGAGTGCAACAAGAATAGGTTGTTATATATTTTGCCTTAGCAATAGAAAGAGAATCAAAGGTTGCTTCTTGCTCAACTAGGACACAAGGAATTCACCAATAAAGAAAGCACTACCACTAGTGCTTTTCTGTCATCTGCATCACCTGCCTAATCTACATTAGTAAAAGAAATTAGTGAAAAATTTTAACTTTGGGGTACCAAAGGCCACAATCCATAGTGGGTCTCAATATCTGAGAATCCTCTTTGTTCCTAGGAGATGAATCAGTCTAAAAGAGTGATGGCATGTTTTTTATGGTTCTGAGCTTCAAATCGGGTAGTTTGGTGGTGGATCTGAGTTGCAGACACAAAGATCATGGTAGATTCGTGGTAGATCGACCAGATCGAAGGTAGATCAAGCAGTTTGGTGGTAGATCTGTGATCAATTCAAAGGTTCTGGTATGTTTTGAGATTTTTTTTTGTAGCTTTTAATTGTTCACTTTTTGAGAATCGACTATAGATCGAGGGGTTGGGATTCTGATCAGTTGAAAATGAACAATTTTATAGAAGCTTATCTCAATGAGTCTAATAAACTCGATGGGACCAATTATACCAATTGGAAATTCAAGCTATAAACGTTGCTTGAGGGATCGAGTGCTTGGTCGATTGTTAGTGGCGATGAGCAAAAGTTGACCATGGTAGCAGTCGGCATCACAACACTAATGCAGGATTGAGATAAAGGGAGAATAAGTTAAAAGTCTTATGGAAGACGTATGTTAAAGACAATATTATCTCGCACATCGAAGACTGTAAATCGTCCAATGACATATGGACTACACTCAAGAACCTCTACCC